>CM060362.1:94780516-95143016 GCA_030545235.1 Helianthus tuberosus
ACCTGGACCCGTATTATTATTCGTGTCAAAATTATCAACCCTAACTCAGACAAGTATAAAATTGCATAACCTGAACACAACTCATTTAACCCGTATTTTAAACAGGCCAAACAAGTTGGCGGGTTATGGACGGGTTGACGGGTTAACTAAAAAAATAAACAATTTATAAAATCAACAATATAGCTAAAAACCAAAGTCCTAACATTCAAAAACTTCAAATGGAATTCAACCACCAAATTCAAGTCAATGTTCCCAAAGCCTTAAAAAAAAGTTACAAATTACTAATCAAAAGTGTGGACGCTAAATCAATGAAAAAGTAAATAAAGTCTTCATTTCTTCTTTCTTCTCCATGCATTAATTTCTTCCACAAGCCAAAGTTGATTCAAATTGTCATCCTCGATATCATCTTTATCAATGTTCATTGCCATATGTTTTGAGTTACCTCTGAATCATCATGTGAAGTTGCTACATAGAAAAAGAAAATATCATTGTGAACTTAAATCATGATATTAGAGTAACAAAAAATATAAAAATTACATTTTCCAGCAAACAACCAATCTCTAGTAGATATCAAAGCTTCAACAGTGGAAGGCGACGTTGAACTTCGATATTGATCTATAATTCTTACACCAAGACTAAAAGCAACTTCAGACGCAACATTCGAAACCGGAACACAAAGAATATCCATGCCTAACCTGGCAATGTCGGTATACCTTTATTGTTGAGCCTTCTAGTGTTCAAGAATACGAATATGAGAAGTTATTTTGGTCCTTGGCTCATCAATGTACTTGGTTAGTTGCGTTTTTGCTTTGCTTTAGAAGATGAAACTGTCGCAACCCCCGTCCCCTATCTGTCCCGGGAACGGGCGACTGCGAGACCAGTTTTGGTGGTATCGGTGTTTATCATTCTGGCAGCGGAAATTACATCAGGATCGTAGTTAGGAAATATTTTATCAGAGTAAATACCACACTTTATATAAATATATTGGGATAAAACCCAAGTTTCATTACAAACTGTTTTATAGGGATAAACCCCATTTTATTTAAATAAAACATCTTCTTTTATTTAGGTAACTTTTATAGCCACTTTTTCCAAGCCTTTAGTGCTGTCCAGCTGGCTTCTAGTTGGATTTCACATTTTGTTACCTAAAACGCGTTTAAAAACATTTTGTCAGTGGGAAATACTGGTGAGTGAATCCCAGTTTAATCAAGAAGAGTTTTATCTTTTAACAGTATTGAGAGCTATTACAATGTTTATTTCTACACAATTACTCATTCAGTATTGTCAATCCTGAGTGGTGGGTCATATTACACATTGGCTAACTCTTTGTCCAATGGTAATGTGTTCCACATTTTGTATACAAAACCCCAACATACCGGCAGTAATTGAAGAATTACAAAGACTCAATCACTGCTAATCACATTGTAAAATATTTAAGGTTTTGTAAAAACAGTTTACAAAAAGGAGATTACTCACATTGCTGTCTTAGGTTTTTACTTTAAGGGTTTCTTGGTGATTATCTATTAATTACACAAATGTACACGTGTTAGTATAATAACCCAATATTTACATTAGTAATACCCTCCCCGAGACGGCATTCCAATGACTACGTCGGGCAGAACCACGACAGCCATTACGGAACCCTGGATTAATCGGGCAGCGTATCTAATACGTAACCGGGGTTATAATACTTACAACGGGGCAGAACTTCGTTAATTAGGGGGGTATTATACCCGATATTATACTTGCTATGCAGAAATTTAGAGAGAGATCGAGATATGAGCGATTGTAAACTGAAGGCTGATGCCCCTTATTTATAGGTGACCTTTCGACTTCCCTCGCGGCCCGCGAAGGACGTAGCCAACGACTATGCGGCCCGCGATGTAGGTTTCCTAGGGCTTAGCCTTGGCCAGTCACGACATAGGTCGTCCGGGTGTCTCGCCACGTGGCGGCCTAGGGTTTTGCCGTTTGGCATGTCGCTCGCGCCCCGCGTAGCAGGTAGCCATGGGCTACGCGCCCCATGACAGCCCTTTTAAATTTTGTTTTTAATTAAATTTAATAAAAATAAAGGTATTCGGGGCCCGTTTTCGTATACGGGGTGTATTTTATGACGTGTAGGGATAATTTAATTATTTTTAGGGTGTCTAAAATATTTTGAGGGTTGTTATATCCTCCCCACCTTGTTTTAGAGCTTGTCCTCGAGATCTACTGGAACAAGTATGGATATTTCCTTTGCATTTCTGATTCAAGCTCCCATGTGTACTCTTGTCCTCTTTTGGAGTCCCATTTCACTTTGACCAGAACTAATCTCTTGTGCTTGAGGTTCTTAACTTTTCTGTCTTCAATTTGTAGAGGCTTCTCTACAAACTTAAGTTGTTCATTTAGCTCTATATCCTTAAGAGGCACTACGAGTGATTCATCATCTAGACACTTCTTGAGATTGCATACATGAAATACATCATGTATTCCTGCCATTTCCTCTGGCAGTTGTAGCTGATAGGCTATAGGTCCTATTCTTCTAATAATCTCAAAAGGTCCAACGTACCTGGGACTTAGCTTTCCCCTTTTGATGAATCTTACCACTCCTTTCCAAGGAGAGACTTTCAATAACACTTTATCTCCTACCTGAAATTCCAATGGCTTTCGTCTTTTATCTGCATAACTCTTTTTGTCGATCACGTGCTGCTTTCAGTCGTTCCTTGACTTAAATGATCTTGTCTGTTGTTTCTTGTACTATCTCAGGTCCACATAGATGCTTTTCTCCAATTTCTGCCCAACAGACTGGCGTTCGGCACTTTCGTCCATAAAGTGTTTCGAATGGTGCAGCATTGATACTTGTGTGATAACTATTATTATAAGAAAATTATATTAATGGTAAGTGATCGTCCTAATTACCTCCGAAATCAATTACACAAGCTCTAAGCATGTCCTCCATTGTCTGAATTGTCCTTTCACTTTGTCCGTCCGTTTGAGGATGATAAGCTGTGCTTAGATTTAACTTGGTTCCCATTGCTTTTTGGAAACTTGTCCAAAAATGAGAGGTAAAACGACTATCTCTGTCAGAAACAATTGATGAAGGAATTCCATGTAATGAGACTATTTCATTTACATATAATTTAGCTAATTGTTCCATACTGAAAGTTTCCTTCATTGGTAGGAAATGAGTTGACTTAGTTAACCTATCTACAATCACCCAGATTGTATCATTACCTTTTCTTGTTTTAGGTAATTTATTAACAAAATCCATTGTTATCAATTCCCATTTCCATACAGGCATTTCTAACTGTTGTAACAATCCTAAGGGTTTCTGATGTTCAGCTTTGACTTGTGAACAGGTTAAACATTTTGAAACATACGCTGCTATATCCTTTTTCATTCTTATCCACCAGAAATTCTTTCTTAAGTCCTAGTACATCTTATCATTTCCAGGATGCATCGTATACTTAGACTTATGGGCTTCTTCTAATATACGGTGGCGTAGGTTTCCTAATTTAGGTATCCACATTCTTTTCTTATGGAATCTCCAAATTCCATCTGTTCCTTGTTCTAATTCCTTAATCATTCCTTTCAATTTTTCAGTATCATCCTTGATTACTGATTCTTGTGCTTTTCTAATCTGTTCATTTAAATCTATCTGTAGATTTAGGTTAAGTGAACGTACTCTTTTTGGTTTTTCATGATACTTTCGACTTAAAGCATCAGCTACCACATTTGCCTTTCCTGCATGGTACTGGATATTACAATCATAATCACTAAAAATTTCCATCCAGCATCTTTGTCTCATATTCAATTCCTTTTGCCTGAAAACATACCTTAAACTCTTATGGTCGGTGAAAATGGTAAACTTACTACCGTAAAGGTAATGTCTCCAAATTTTAAGGGCAAAAATTATGGCTCCTAATTCTAGATCATGGGTTGAATAATTCTCTTCATGATTCTTAAGTTGTCTAGAGGCGTAAGCTATAACCTTTTGACGTTGCATCAATACACATCCATAGCCTAACTTAGAAGCATCACAATAGACTACAAAGTCTTCAGTTCCTTCTGGTAACGCTAGTATGGGTGCATTGGTTAGTCTTTGCTTAATAATTCTAAAGGCTTCTTCTTGTTTTGGTCCCCATTCAAACTTAACAGATTTACAGGTTAGCTTAGTTAAGGGAATGGCTATTCTAGAAAAATCTCGGATAAATCTTCTATAATAACCGACCAATCCTAAGAAACTTCTAACCTCGGTTGGTGACTCAGGGGTTTTCCACTTGGTAATCGCCTCGATCTTGGTAGGATCCACATGAATTCCTTCATGATTAACTAGATGTCCAAGAAATTGTACCTGTTCTAACCAAAACTCACACTTCGAAAACTTAGCATAAAGCTTTTCTTTTCTTAATAAACTTAGAAGTGCGTGCAGATGCTCTGCATGTTCCTCTTTGCTTTTAGAATAAATAAGAATATCATCTATAAAGACAATTATGAATTTATCCAAATATGTCTTACATATTCGGTTCATCATGTCCATAAATGCAGCTGGGGCATTGGTTAGACCAAATGGCATGACAGTAAATTCATAAGGGCCATACCTGGTTCTAAAAGCGGTCTTAGGAATGTCATCTTCCTGTACCTTTAATTGATGATATCCTGATCGTAAATCGATTTTAGAGAAAAATCGAGCTCCTTGTAATTGATCGAACAGATCATCGATTCTTGGTAATGGATACCGATTCTTAATTGTGACCATGTTCAATTCACGGTAGTCAATGCACATACGCATTGATCCGTTCTTCTTTTTAATGAATAAAATCGGTGCTCCCCATGGTGATGAGCTTGGTTGTATGAATCCTTTCTCCAATAATTCTTCTAACTGTTTCTTCAGTTCCTGCATTTCTGTTGGTGCCAACGGTAAGGTGCTTTGGCAATTGGTGTTGTTCCTGGTATCAAATGGATTCTGAATTCAACTTCTCTGTCTGGAGGTTGCCCTGGTAATTCTGGAAATACATCTGAAAACTGGGATACTACTGGAATATCCTTTAATTCTTTTCCTTTAGTGTTAATGATTATGGAAATCAAATACACTAATGACCCTTTTCTTATATAACTTGTTGTTTTCATTACAGAGATGAATTTTGTGGTTCTAGAGACCTTATCTCCTTTAATTGTGATCTTTTCACCCTTTGGTGAATTTACTTGGATTGACTTTTGATCACATAAAATACTGGCTTTATTGGCTATTAACCAATCCATTCCTAACACAACATCAAATCCTGCCAGATTCATTGGGTAAAGGTTTGCAATAAATTTTTGATTTAGAATTTCTATTCTCTCTCCCTGCAAGATTTCAGAAAGCTTAATGGTTTCCCCATTTGCTGTCTCTACTAGACATTCTTGTGAAAGTTTAGTTAATGGTTGATTGAGAAATTTGCAAAATTAAGTAATAAAACTTTGGTTTGCACCAGAGTCAAATAATACTTTTGCAAAAATATCATTAACTAAAAACGTACCGGCGATCACATCCAGGATCATTTTTGCTTCTTCTGTAGTCAGAACAAATTCTCTAGCATTTTTAGTATTCTTGGTATTTGGAGCTGGAGCTAGTTTTGGACAATTTGGCTTGATATGACATTGTTCTCCACAGTTGTAGCATATCCTGTTGTTAGGCTTCTTCCTGCAGTTTTCCTCCTTGTGTCCAGATATTTTGCAGAAGTTACAGTATATGGAGCATCTTCCAGAATGCTTCCTTTTTTAATATTTGCAATAGGGTGCAGAAGTAGAACCTACATTTTTCCCACGGTTAGAATTTCCAGAACGGAATTCTTGGATAAGCTTCTGGGCTAGGTTCCTCCTCTGATCCTCTTCTCGTGTACGGACTAATTCATCTGTCAAGGTGTTTGCTAGTTCTACAGCTTCTTCTATGGTTTGAGGTCTAGCTGCCTTGACTACATGCCTAATTTCACTGATTAATCCCCAAATGTAACGGGAGATTAATACTGGTTCAGGTGATGCAAGGGTTGGCACTATTCTAGCATATTCAAAGAATAATGTAGTATAACCCTTACTATCTACCCCAGTCATCCTAAGGTTTAGGAACTTATTTGCTATCTGTTCCTTTTCATTAGGAGGGCAGAATTTTCTTTCTACCATGTTTTTAAATTCCTCCCATTCCATATTGTAAACCCTATCACTTCCCCTAGACTGGAGGATAGTGTTCCACCATTCTAGTGCTGAATTCTTAAACAGATTGGAAGCAAACATTATCTTATCCTCTTCCATGCACTTGCTTATTCTTAAGACTGCCTCAGTCTTTTCTATCCAGCGTAGAGATGCAACGGCCCCTTCATTGCCCGAGAATTCCATTGGTTTACAAGACCAGAATTCTTTATAAGAACAACCATAAGACATGGTTCTTCTTCTTTTGGGAATGGGCACTTGAAGTATGGGTCCATTGTTTACGTTGTGTTCAGGTTCAGTGGGTCGTTTACTATCACGTTTACTTTTATTATATGCTTCCTTAACCGTTTTGATAATATATGGCATCGCATCTATTATCCCTTGAGCCACTATGTGTTGCATGACACTGTTATCCACTTGGTTTCCATTATTGTTATTGTTCGGGTTTTCGTTATCCGGGTTATTGTTACTCTGGTTATCGTTATTCTGATTTTCCTGGTTCATTTCGTTGTCCATCTGAATTTTCAACATTTTCCAATTATTAATATCACAAAATAATATTTTAAGGCAAACAATCATACAACACACATATTGGTCAAAAGCGTCGAGCATTGCGACTTACTCTTTCTTATATATTATACATCTAATACAAACTAAAACTGAAATTTAAAATTACAATACTATTATGCATCACTAACCACAAAGTGGTCTATACTATGATAGATTTATTATTATTATTATTATGTTTTTTTCATACACACATATTATATATATATATATATATATATATTATTATCACCGTCACTGATATGGGTTCATCCAGAACTCCATATTACGCTCGTCGTACTTCCAGACGAGTCGTTCTCCAACCTGCCTCATTATCTCGCTACTTTCTAAAATCTCTTCTCCGAAAGTTCGGAGCTCTTGCACATTTTCTGCACTCATTGGGGGTGCAGGTGCTGGTACTGGATTTGGGTACTGTAGCATGGGTTCTTCCTAAGGATACGGATTCTCTAAGATTTCCCTAATGTATTCATCATTATTGTAGTAGGGATCTAGAGGGTCCAGACCTGGGTAAGCTGCTAGGTTTGGCATGGGTTCGTCTGTTAGGTGGTAGCATTGCACATAATCCCTATGATCATCAAACCACAGATCGTAGTCTGGGTCTAAGGGATTGGGTGCTGGTACCCTAGGTATCTCCTCTGGGTTAAAATCATGCATTTGGATTTGGTTTTCTGGGTTGTGTTCAATCTCCATTGGCTGCATGGGAGACAAGGGTAATGGTTGAGGGGCTACTAGTTGTTCCAGGTTTGGGTCGGCAGTTGTGGTTGCTAAAATATAGAAGTTTGCTAAACCCCTATTAAGCATGTCTTGGGTGTGGGCATCTGTTTCTGTTTTAGCGGCTGCTAGAACGCGCTGCTGTTATAACTTTTTCATTCTCTTCCTACGCTCATGTGCTCCCCTACTGAACCATCCTCTCTTTTTCGGAGGGAATGGCTCTTCAGACTGAGCCTTAAACACGAATATCCCATCTTCATTGTCAGCTGAATACCCTGAGTGGGCAGGCTGTGAAGAGGTGCCTTCGCTTCTAGGTGAGTCGGACAACTGACGATAGGCGTCGGAGGGTCCTTGATCGCTCATACTGTAAACTAACAAATAGTCAAATAACACATAACAATAAAATACAGATATGCACGTATTTCCGTAATTAATTTCCTAACAATTTGAATAATATCTTGGTGTCAGCAGAACACTTCTGTGGCTGAATCAGTGGCTTAGCTCTGATACCACCTTCTGTTGCAACCCCGTCCCCTATCTGTCCCGGGATCGGGCGGCCGCGAGACCAGTTTTGGTGGTATCGGTGTTTATCATTCTGGCAGCGGAAATTACATCAGGACCGTAGTTAGGAAATATTTTATCAGAGTAAATACCACACTTTATATAAATATATTGGGATAAAACCCAAGTTTCATTACAAACTGTTTTATAGGGATAAACCCCATTTTATTTAAATAAAACATCTTCTTTTATTTAGGTAACTTTTATAGCCACTTTTTCCAAGCCTTCAGTGCTGTCCAGCTGGCTTCTAGTTGGCTTTCACATTTTGTTACCTGAAACGCGTTTAAAAACGTTTTGTCAGTGGGAAATACTGGTGAGTGAATCCCAGTTTAATTAAGAAGAGTTTTATCTTTTAACAGTATTGAGAGCTATTACAATGTTTATTTCTACACAATTACTCATTCAGTATTGTCAATCCTGAGTGGTGGGTCATATTACACATTGGCTAACTCTTTGTCCAATGGTAACGTGTTCCACATTTTGTATACAAAACCCCAACATACCGGCAGTAATTGAAGAATTACAAAGACTCAATCACTGCTAATCACATTGTAAAATATTTAAGGTTTTGTAAAAACAGTTTACAAAAAGGAGATTACTCACATTGCTGTCTTAGGGTTTCCTTTAAGAGTTTCCTGGTGATTATCTATTAATTACACAAATGTACACGTGTTAGTATAATAACTCAATATTTACATTAGTAATACCCTCCCCGAGACGACATTCCAATGACTACGTCGGGCAGAACCACGACAGCCATTGCGGAACCCTGGATCAATCGGACAACGTATCTAATACGTAATCGGGGTTATAATACTTACAACGGGGCAGAACTTCGTTAATTAGGGGGTATTATACCCGATATTATACTTGCTATGCAGAAATTTAGAGAGAGATCGAGATATGAGCGATTGTAAACTGAAGGCTGATGCCCCTTATTTATAGGTGACCTTTCGACTTCCCTCGCGGCCCGCGAAGGACGTAGCCAAGGGCTACGCGGCCCGCGACGTAGGTCGCCTAGGGCTTAGCCTTGGCCAGTCACGACATAGGTCGTCCGGGTGTCTTGCCACGTGGTGGCCTAGGTAGGAGGTAGCCATGGGCTACGCGCCCCACGACTGCCCTTTTAAATTTTGTTTTTAATTAAATTTAATAAAAACAAAGGTATTCGGGACCCGTTTTCGTATACGGGGTATATTTTAGGACGTGTATGGATAATTTAATTATTTTTAGGGTGTCTAAAATATTTTGAGGGTTGTTATAGAAACCCTATAATACAAATCGAGCATACCCTCTTCGTGGTTCAAGGCATTGACATAACACATTCCAAAATGTGTACACTTTGTTCGTAGAAGCAAGAATCTTCCCAAAATTTCATTTCTTTTACGAACATTTTCACCCACATGATGATAGAATAGTTGTTAAAAGCCATCGCCTCCTGCGCCTAGGCCCAATTTCTAGCCAGGCGAGGCAACTGCGCCTTAAGTCAAGGCAATTGCGCTTTAATTCTCCTTATGATGGTTCATGCGTAGATTCCGACAAGATTACAGCTAGATTTCAACTTTTATCTAACAAAACTACTTTTCTACACTAATAAACTAGCATTTCATAACTTTTGGTACTAAATAGACGATATTAAATGTTATATAATAGCTTTAGTTTATTTTATTTGGAGAATAGTATTAATTTTCTATTATACAAAAATATTTTAACTTTTTTGTTGTGCGCTTTTTTTCCTCAGACCCACACGTTTTTTTGCGCCTTGCGCAGCGAGGCCTATGCGCCTTAGGTGCGCCTAACGCCTCTAATAACTATGGTTGATAGAATGTAGATATAACCCTATTCCAACATTGATGTGAATATGAAGGCATCCCTAACTTAAGACATCCATCCAACTCGTGGCCAAAGCGATATCCTCTTACTCAATTCAACGACGTGCCATTTGAGAGTATGGGAGCTAAACAGGTCGTCTTCGCGGCTTGTCGGGTTCAACCCGACCCGAACCCAAAAATTTTACACGAATCCGAATCCGACCCGAACCCGAAATTCGTATCATACATATGAACCCGAACACGACCCGTTCAACCCGAATTTTTTATTTTTTTTTTTCTGAAATTAATATATTAAAATCAAAATTTACTTACAAAAACACAAATGTATATAATACAGTTGTATTAAATTATAAAATCCTATGTTAATTTCTCCCATGTGTAGAGATGAGTGTGATACCGGTACCGAAAATACCTATACCAAAAAATCACCAAAATTGAGTACTGGTATCGGTACTGAAAAAGTTCGGTACGGTGTCGGTATCTGAAGGTAAAAATTGGTATTTTACAGTTGGTGGATATCAATTTTGTATAATAAGTAGTATTTTAAAGTTTTTAAAATATTTGAAGTATTTATTTTTTTTATTTCATGATGTATTATTTATTCTAAAACAAGTTTATACGTACAGTTTGTTTATGATCAGTTTAAACGTAATTCTTTTTCAAAAAAATAAAAAACATATCATTTCACAACACCGTGAAATTCGCGGGTATTAGCACTAGTGTATATAATACAGTTATATTTAAATTATAAATCCTATGTTAATTTCTCTCTTTAAGTTATAACTATGGCATAAAATACACACTCCATTTTATTTATGACATAAAATATATTGTAAAAAATATAATACAATATAAATGTGTTAAACGGGTTAACATGAACCTGACCTGTTAACCCAAACGGGTTCGCGGGTTCAACCTAAAATTGACCCAAATCCGTTTAGACTAAACCTAAACCTACGAATTTCGTGTTAGGTTCTTGTTGTGTTTTCAGGTCATGCCAGAAACTAACACCCTTATTTGAGAGTAGAGTTTTTGAGAGAATAGAAATTGAGAGTAGAGATGGGGTAAAATAATTGTGTGTGTTTATATATATGGAAATAGAATACTTTGATTTTTTTAGGGTTATTGGATTTTAATAATCTTAAGTTTCAATGTTGGTCGATAATAATCTCAACTCTGAATATTCCCTCAAATGATCCCAACTTGTAAAATTGGCTCCCATCGATCCTTTTCAAATTGCAGGTGCACTTAATTCAATTAAGGAGGCTGCATATGCACTTGAATTTATTGAGGAGACCAAATTCTTACAAGTTGAGATCGGTGAAGAGAATTTTTAAAGTTTGAATTATTATCAGTTAACAGGTGAAAGTTTCGATTATTAAAATCCAATAACTCATTTTTTTAAATGGACCGTTGTGAACGGTCAAATGAACCATGCCCCACCATTCATCCTGGTCCCTAAGACCATGCGTAGTGGGCAATATTCACCCTTGGGCGTTTTGCGCCATGTGGCAGCCCAGTCAGCAATGAGGCATTGTTGGGCGTTTTCTAAAATGGGTGTAGTGGGGATGAGGCATTATTGGGCATTATGTTTTGTAATAAAATAAAATAAAAAAAACTTAAAAATCTTATTGGCCAAATAATGTAAGCTGAAATATGATTGGACAAGCTTTTCCCCCTTTGGCGTGATTTAAAAAACCCCTACACAAAAATATTGCCAAACACGCCCATGCGTAGTGGCTAAAGGGCAGTTTTGGGCGTGATTGAGCATGAAAAACGCCCAAATGGGCAACCACTACGGGTGGTCTAGTAGCGTCGGGGAAATGAAAAGGGGTCGCTATTGACTAAAAAATCGCTTAGCTGGAGGGGACACTAGCACATACCCTCTAGCCTAATAGATGAATAATGTATGTTATATTTAGAAATTGCCACATGGAGGCCAAAAACAAACAGGCTCTAGGTTTGATCTTGATCTTGATCTTGATCTTGATCCTTGCTTTTCAATCTCTTTTTTTACCTATGTTCCCCCCTTATCGTTTTTTTTTTTTTTTTTTGTTTTACTTCTTTTCATTAGTATGCAATCACAAGCATTATAAAAGCTCGATTGTAACTTAAAAAAAATATTTTAGACTTTTAAATGTATTTTTATTGGATTTAATTATTTATAAAGGTTGGTTTCGTTCATTAAATTTTAGAAAAAAAATAATACACAATTGTCTTTGATTTTCTCCTCGATGTTTCGTTATAATTTTTTTTGAAACAGAGTTGTGTTTAAAACAAAGTATTTTTATTGTACCACAAGCTATACGAATGTCGGTACCAAGTATCACAATGAAAATAACCGATACCAACTAAATTATTGTCGTGAAATAAATTTGTATATAAAATAGAGTGTTTTATTTGTACCGCAAACTATAACGAATGCCACTACCATATTGGTGCCATGACAAGGTGAACTGATTCCGACCGAATAATATCGGTACAAGTATTCGCTTTTAAGGATTTCGATCTATGTAAATCACGTATTGATATTCTTGCATATCAATACTTTATTTTTTTGTATTTATCTTCTGGTTGCTAGTAAATCACGTATTGATATTCTTTTGGCATGTCAATACTTTATCTTTTGGGTTTTATCTTCTGGTTGCTATGCTATATGTTGGTACCGTAACAGACTAAACCGGTACCGACTGAATTCGCGCCACAACTCGCGGGGAGTTTACTAGTTTATATAATTGTGGGCGCCGCTGCTTGCAGAATCTATATATTTATGATTCATAATGAAAATGAATGTGTATTGGAGTGATGTTCACGGGTCTTAACTTAGAGCCGACTTTGGTTTCCAATCACCGTGAACTCAATTAATTGATCATGTTAGCTACTGACTTGATTTATCTCAACCCCATTTCCATTTCCATCTCCATTTTCACGTGAGCTTGAACCAACTTTTGCCGACCCGACGAAATGCCGAAAAGTACTCTTGTTTCTTTGAGACTTGAGTATTCGCATTGGAGTCTTTATCTCTAAATTTTAGATATTTTTCTTATTTATCTTCTTCATTCGAATCTTCATCTTTAAAATATAAAGATTTTGATATGGTTAATCTTTATATATATATATATATATATATATATATAGGGTAAGGTTCATGTGAGAACCAACTTTATTGCGAGAACCGCGAGAACCAATGTAAACACAACCTAAAATAGCTAAATAAAACTTAAAAAAACCTACCCCCCCCCCCCAACCCAAAAACCTAAACACCCCTCCCCCAGCTGAAATGCTAAAAACTAAACCCCCAAAAAACCTAAAAAAATCAAAAAAACACACAAAATTTTTTTTTACTATTTTTTACATTAAAATCGCTACTTTTAGTAGCAGAAACAAAAAAAAATTTTGGCTATCTTTTTATAAAAAATATTAAAAAAAAAAATTGTGTGTTTTTTAGGTATTTTTGGTTGTGTTCACATTGGTTCTCGTGGTTCTCATAATAAAGGGTGGTTCCTAACGGATCCTTCTCATATATAGAGAGAGAAAGAGAGATATTCACTATTCACATATCCAAGATTTAAAGATTGTATTTCAAGAATTTTGGTTTATATTTAAAGCATTTCGGTTTGTACCCTAATCATGGAAAAAGAGAAAAAAAAAAAAGGATACAGAGATACAGAATGAGATGTAGGATGTTAAAAAAATTTAGAAGAAATTATATAGAGAAAAGATATTTTTAGAGATGGAGAATTAGCTTAGGCACACATAAGGGTTGTAGCTTGTAAATGAGTAAAATCGATACTAATTGAGATCGGCTTGATTAAAAACTCGAATATAAGTGTGTTTGATAAACAAGTCTAGGTTTGATAAACGAGTCTAAGTTTCACTAGTGCAGCTCGAGCTGGCTTTAGAGTATGAACAAGTCTACTATTTATAATTTTTTTATCTAATATATATTAATACAGTTATCATTATATATAAAATTATGATAAAAATAACCAAATAATATATGTTGTTTTATATATAAAAATTTAATTATAAATATATACAAAACATAATTTGCTTATGTGAATAAACTAATTGATAAATAATAAATGAGTTGAGCCCAAGCCGTTATCAAGCTTGTAAAACTAGTTATGAGCCGAGTTCGAGCTTTATAAATAAAGTTCAAAACAAAACGAGCTTAAATTCTCGTAAGTTAGTCAAGATCATGCTTAGACGATCTCAGACTCGACTTAGCTTGTTTACATCCGTGCACACAACCTTAGTGTATACTTGATAAAAGAAAATGGGACAAAAAACAATAATCTCATACTCGACTTAGATTGTTTACATCCCTGCACACAACCTTCATCAGGGGCGGACTTATGACCAATTATCGGAGATACACGTTGAAACTCTCACGAAAAAACACGTCTTCGTTTGCTTACCTTTTATTCTTATGTTATTGAAGTGCTTGAATATATAGAAACTTCGGCATGGGAACCAATTCACAAAACTCAATGTCACACCCCAACCGATGGCGGAAACATCGGAGTGAGACGAAGAAAGATTGCTCATCACACATAACGCTAATTGTGACAATAGAATTAAAGATAAATTGATTTCTTTCATAAATAAATGTTACAATACATGAAATTTGAAATACAACATGTTAAGTACAAGAAAAACAATACGACAACAAATATGACATTTATACAATGTATTTGACCTAAACGTCTATATGTGTATCTAGGCATCAACGCTACTTCATTTCATAGCATCATCATCCTCAACCTGTAACATGTTTAAAATAAAGTTCAATGCAAAAGCAAAGGCGAGTATACAAGTTTGGTACGTACATAACAAATGATAAGTTTTGAACAATTCCTCATAGCAAGCATGTGATTCAAGATAAACATAAAAACATGGCATGTGTCTAACATATCAAACCAAAAGAGACGCAACAGGCTCATGACATAACCGATGGCGGAAACATCGGAGTGAGACGAAGAAAGATTGCTCATCACACATAACGCTAATTGTGACAATAGAATTAAAGATAAATTGATTTCTTTCATAAATAAATGTTACAATACATGAAATTTGAAATACAACATGTTAAGTACAAGAAAAACAATACGACAACAAATATGACATTTATACAATGTATTTGACCTAAACGTCTATATGTGTATCTAGGCATCAACGCTACTTCATTTCATAGCATCATCATCCTCAACCTGTAACATGTTTAAAATAAAGTTCAATGCAAAAGCAAAGGCGAGTATACAAGTTTGGTACGTACATAACAAATGATAAGTTTTGAACAATTCCTCATAGCAAGCATGTGATTCAAGATAAACATAAAAACATGGCATGTGTCTAACATATCAAACCAAAAGAGACGCAACAGGCTCATGACATAACCACAAGTTACGGGTGGCGGGTCGTTAATCCTATAGCTCTAAAATTGGCGGATGTTACAGTCTCCCCTACTTTAGGAGATTTCGTCCTCGAAATCTAAGATTAACGTATTTGCATAAAAATTTAGAACAATCCACATGACATACTTAGTTAACAAGATTAACGTATCCCTGGCATGTGAATACACAGATCAACCCATCGTGTATGTTAAGGTGTGGCTTCTTACGAAGTTAATGACAAGTTTATCACATAAAGTTTCACCCAAGTAACACGAATCCAATATAACATATTAGCATGCACGTGAAATAAATTCCAAATTTTTTGAAAAGGGACGTTTAATCATAAAATTTCATTGAGAACGAAGAAAAGTTGGTAACTACCTCTGAGGTAAGGGTGTCACCCCAAGCTCATTGGTGAAGTTGTAAAGTGAGCGGAGCTAATCATCAAGGTTAGGGAATCACCCCTGTCTTGATGATAAGTTTCCATTTTTGGGAATATGAGTATTAACAAGCATCAAGATGTATAAAAGTATTCATATATAATGGATTATTTTGTGTTTAAGCAAAATGTTCATGTGTAAGTTTTTGATAAGTAAACATGTTACACCCCAAAAGTGGTAAAAGTAAAAAGGGGAATACGAGTATACTCACAAAGTTTGCATATGCTTTCCATATATCCAATTATTGACGAGTTGATGAGGTTAAAAGATTGAACGTGTAAGGGTTAAAGTTCAAGTATGCTTAGAGTCGAGATTCGGTATTTAAAACAACATAAAAATAAGATATGAGAATAACATGTGAAAATAATCATCTTCAACACTTAACACTTGTATGACACTTGGTAACCACAAGGGTTATGATAATGTTTTCATGAGTTGAACACCCATAAGAATCACAACAAGGTTTAGGTCTTATATGATGTTCTACTACTTTAACATATAAACACAAGTTCAACATCAAAGGTTCGAATGAGTGTATATATATATCTAGGTTAAGTATTACATATTATTTAGTCCAATAATTCAAGTAGGAGGTAGAAGATTAGGATCTTCATTTAGGCACCTCGAGTTATCATAGATGTCATGTATGGGGTAGGAAGGACATGCTTCCATTTAGGAACCCCTCGAATGTTCACCACTTCACTTGATGTAAAAACAACCAAGGAGGGTCATGAACTAGGATTAGCACAATAACATAAACAACCTAACTATAGAGAAATCATCAAATCATGTGAGGATTGTATGTAGGACAACCCAAGTTGTTCCATAATCACTCATTCATCAAGATCTAAGCTTAACATGATTTGTGGGTTAAATACCCTAAACAAAACAGAATATTATGAGGTTTAATCCTCTAATTTCAAGTGTCTCAACCTTGTTTTTAAGCTTAACCAACCATGAGATAGGTTGTAAGCATTAGGACATAGGTGTGAGATGTGTTAAACACAAGTTGGATAAGTTTAAACAAACTTTTGAAGAACATGAAACAAAACAGAAAGTTTGTGGACAATTTCGGAGCAATTCCAGGTCTGATTTCTCCATGGAGAAACCAAGGAATCAAACCCCATGATTATCCAAGCAAATAGGAAGAAGAATCAAGTGATTTCATTAAGAAATGAGCAAGTTATGCTCACTTTTGTGCAAGGTTGTGAATATGTCCGAAAATGCAGATTCTTGCAAGAACTTGAGAGTGTTTAGGAGAGATTTGGGAGTGTTGAAAGTGTTCAAGTGCTTGGAGGACCTTGGGTACTTATAGGGGAGTGATTAGGGTTGTTTTGGGGGGATAATTAAGGCTAAAACTCGGTTTAAACAAGGAAATCCCGCTCAAAAATGAATCTGGTCGCGACTGTAATTGTTTTTCTGATCTGGGCACCCTCAGGCGGCCCACTTGAGGTATCAAGGTAAGTTGAGGCGGGCCGCCCGGGTTTTCTTATCCGGGCATAAGTTTCAAAAATTACAATTTAGCCCCTGAAGTTATTATTTTAGTGTTTTTAGGTGTTCTAGGGACTTGTTTCGCCATTTAAGCATAGTTTAAGGGCAATTCAAGTATGACGATCATAACCCAAGTATAATTTATCGTGTAAGCATCAAAATCAAGTGTCGTTTACGTTTAAAACACGTTTTAGGCATAAGTTTAGATTAGTTACAAGTTTCGCGCATAGTTCCCAAGAATAACGAATAAGTATCAATTGGTTCACCGTTTCGAACATATGAGCATATATAAAGTACGTATATTATGTAATTAGCAAAATACGAGTTTTATTCATGATCCAAGTCTCGGATTTTACGTCGCTTTTAATGAAAGAACGATTACAAGACTACGAAGTTTCCAAAAATAGTTTTACAAACGATGGTTTCTAAATATAGAAAGTATGAAAACGCGGGGCGTTACAGTCTCCCCTCCTTTAGGAAATTTCGTCCCGAAATTTATTCAAGAGGTAGACTTGAAGAGTTTTAGTAAAAATTTGAGACTTGAAAATTTTGAAATATTTTGAAAGGCACCAAAACTTTGGAGAACGACAAGGTAAATTTGTGAGTGAGTTTATTGCCTAAAATAATTTGAGGTATCTGACATAGTTGAAAACATGTAGGTGCGTATACTGGTGAAGTGAGTCTAAACAACTTTGAGTAACTTAAATTGGCGACGTATTTAAAAGGGTGACGTATTAAGAAAGAAGATGTTGACAAACGGTTTGTATTTTGATGGGACGTGGTAACGAAATCACATTTGTAGAAGATTGTTTATTGAGTGAAGCGAGAAGGTTCGGTACTTTAAATAAAGCGTAAAGGTATACTAAGTATAGTTACACAAGAATCCAAAATAGGAAGACTATTTTATAGGTAGCGAGGTAAGTTAGGACTCGAATGTTTAAACAAGCTTATTTGCGAACGAGGTTTGTATGAACTAAAAGGATAAGGAGAATAATACGAGTATAGAATGAGCGAATGACTCTTAAAGAGTACAAGTATGAGAATAGCATAAGTGTTGGATAGATGAAGTCTCGTCATGGATAATCGGATATAATGCGTTTGTGAGTTGTATAAAGTTTGTATAAGGTCCAAAATAGGTCTGTAAAACACTGAATTTCTCGTGACACGTTTTACAAAAGTTTGGTAACGTGGTGAAAACACTTATATATAGGAAGTACCGACGGCGTATCCACCATGTTTCGACCATGTTACGTCCGTTCCGTTATTCGTGTCATGTTACGTTCCGTGTCTCACCATACACAGTAGTACACTCTATGGTTCTCACACGCCTATCACTATAATCCCGTGTGCACCCGTGATTATATTGATCGTCGCATGATCCGCATAGCTTGTACTAGTTGTGTATGAATTTGGGTAGGTATACTTTAAAAAATAAAAATGTGTGCGTATAAGAATATAGTTTGTAAGCAAGTCCATGCTTAAGTATGTATAGGACCCACGTAAGCGAATCCCTCGGATTACGCTTGCGTACGGGTATGAATGTATGAATGAAAGTATGAGCATAAGTATAAGTTTAAGTATGAATATGCACGCAAGTATGTGTATCAACATAACACGTACAAGTAGTATGTGTATATGTATAAGCACGCAACGTATGAGTATAAGTGATAACATGAAATATATGAGTATAGGTAAAGTCATGAAACGTATGAGTATAAGTAAAACATGAAACGTATGAGTATAAGTAAAACATGAAACGTATGAGTATAAGTATGAATACGATTATAAGTATAGTCATAACATCACGGATTTAGGTGTATAGGATCGTCCAAAAGGTTAAGTATGTAAACACGAATGATTATAAGTGAATTGTTGCGTAAAAACGACTAAAACGTGTAGGACGATACGTGGGTATAGTTGTTTAAATGAAACGTTGAGTTTATCGTATCAAAATTAGATTGAGCTTGGTTTGGAAGGTAGAATATAGTTGCATATGTAAAAGGACATAAGGTACTCATTGGTTAAGCTTAATGCATTTTGTAATAAATGGAAATGCTACTTTTGTTTTAAAAGAGTTTACGAAGTCCAAGGATGGTCGGTCTCCAAGAAGTCTTCTTGCCCACGTGTTTTGTAAATTGGTGAAAAAAGGGTTTTCAATCAAAAGAAATTTCATTTCATTAAACAAGAAGTTATGAATTTAGGAGGTTCTTGTGAAAACGAGGATCCTTAGAAAAGAATTTTAGCAAAAGGACTTTGTGATTGTTAAAAGTTCTAACAAATGCTTTGTTGATGTGAAAAGGGTCTTTGGTAAAACGATCATATAATATCCATAAGACCTTATAGGTGAAAAAGGAAGGTTGTTTGATCCTCCGATTGAGAATGAAAGTCTTTAGTTTGGTGGTATATATCATGTGTGCGTTTTAGTGATTAAGTCGAATATGGAGTTCATGGGCAAAAGATTCCTTGGACCGATTAAATTGATAGGTAGCATTTCGTAAGGTTTGAAAATTTGTGTAGTAACACGTTTAAGATATGCTTAAGAATCTCGTGTATATGAGTTAAGTGATAATAGGTTGTAGGATGGAAAGTACGCTTGATAAAACAATGTATTTTGAAATCGTATACGTATACATTTTGAATAATGATAAATAATTTAGGTATAAAACATGATCGAGTTTGCATAATAAGATATTTTGAAGAGACATTTTGGTAACGATCACCTGGGTAAGAGAATCACCCCAAACTCGTTGGTGAGGTCGTGTTAAGAAAAAGGGGAGTGGAGTTAATCGTCAAGGTAAGGAAATCACTCCTATCTCGATGATATGTCACCACTTATCGTTATAAGGAATACAAATTTAAATTATAGGTAATCATGCATATGTATAAATGTAGGAAAATGATTTAATATGTTGTGTGTGTGTGAGGAGAAAATACCGAAAGTAAATTCGTATTTGAAAGATTGCATCGTATAAAATGAATAATAGAAACACACGTTTGATTAAAATTTGGGATGGTTCCAAAACGGAACTTTTGACTAACCAAAGTGGTCGAAAAGTCTTTCGAACTTGGGGAGCATGCTTTGGCCTAATAGGTGAAATACTCTTGCCGACAAGTCGGTTAACGGTATTTACCCTTCCGGTTACTACACGTCCTCAATTCAATTGAAATTTCGAGACTTGGCGGGATTAATGAAAATCAAAGAGTGGAACTAGTCGACAAGGTGCGGGTTTCACCCCTAACTTGGCGATTTAGTATCCTAAGTGTGGTTGGTACTCGCCGGGTCAAAAGTTAATTTCGACACTTTGGCGAGGGTCCACTAGAATTTGAAATTTGAATTTCTCCATCAAGGTGTGGATTTCACTCCTAACTTGGTGGTGAATTTCGTGTAAGAAAGAAAAGTAGAAGGATCGAGAGTCATTCACCAAATTGTGGGTTTCACGCCTATTTTGGTGAAGTCCTCTCATTTTTGTAATATGAGTGTTGTCGAATTTAGAATAAAAGTAAAATGCATGAGGGAAGTGTATGTCAAAGGAAATACATGAACAAGTATAAACACATAAGAAAGCATATCAAGAATGGTGCTTGGATAACGAAATGATAAAACATGTATTAACACATAGAGAAATACGTTTAGAGTAACACGTAAAGAATCGAACAATGAAGCAAGTATTAACACGTAATAAGACAAGCATTAATGCATAAGAATAACATGTTGAATATTTCTCACGAGTGATACATATGTCTAAAATAGCATAAATAAGAAACAAATAAAGTATCATGTAGTTGTTCAAGCAAAACATACGAATAAGGCTCTAAAACTATAGACTAGGTAAAAGCATGGCATTTCTACTTAATTCCCTATAGTTATGGCTCTGATACCAATCTGTCACACCCCAACCGATGGCGGAAACATCGGAGTGAGACGAAGAAAGATTGCTCATCACACATAACGCTAATTGTGACAATAGAATTAAAGATAAATTGATTTCTTTCATAAATAAATGTTACAATACATGAAATTTGAAATACAACATGTTAAGTACAAGAAAAACAATACGACAACAAATATGACATTTATACAATGTATTTGACCTAAACGTCTATATGTGTATCTAGGCATCAACGCTACTTCATTTCATAGCATCATCATCCTCAACCTGTAACATGTTTAAAATAAAGTTCAATGCAAAAGCAAAGGCGAGTATACAAGTTTGGTACGTACATAACAAATGATAAGTTTTGAACAATTCCTCATAGCAAGCATATGATTCAAGATAAACATAAAAACATGGCATGTGTCTAACATATCAAACCAAAAGAGACGCAACAGGCTCATGACATAACCACAAGTTACGGGTGGCGGGTCGTTAATCCTATAGCTCTAAAATTGGCGAATGTTACACTCAAGCAAATGGACTTCAATTATACATGAAAAGTTTTAAGTTTGTATTTTATTTACATTTGATGAAACATATCTTATTCGGAGTTACTAACTTAATATGTGTCGTTCTTCAAAGAAAGAATCAAGATATTTTGAATGCAGTTGAGCTGGTTAGATCAACTAAAGAAGAATTACAAAGGTATCGACTTGAAGGCTTTGACTCACTTTTAAAAGATGTCACATCCTTTTGTGACAAGTATGATATTGAGATGATTAACATAGAAGATGAGTATGTTGACCCGAAAAACAGAAGAAGAAAGACCAACATCACCAATCGTCATCATTTTGTGGTCAATAAATTCAACATGGTTCTCGACATGCAAATTCAAGAGCTTGGAAACCGTTTTAACGAGGTAACCACTAACTTGCTTAGGTGTATGAGTTCTTTGAGCCCGCGTGCTAATTTTAGTTTCTTTAATAAACTAAACTTGCTAAAGTTGGCCGAAATGTATCCGTATGATTTTACTTTTGATGAAAAAGACAAGCTTATCGATGAACTCGGCCACTACATTTCTAATGTGAAAAAAGATAGTCGGTTTGATAACCTGAATGGGGTTAGTGATCTTGCCAAAAAGATGGTGGAAACAAGGAAACACATTGAGTATCAGTTGGTCTAACGTTTAATAAAGTTGTCACTAGTTTTACCGGTTGCAACGGTTAGTGTTGAAAGGAGTTTTTCTTCAATGAAGCTTGTGAAGACGGAATTGCGTAATAGGATGAGTGATGGATACATGAACGATTCTTGCATTTGTTACATTGAAAAGGAGTTCTTACAACAAGTTTCCGTAGAGAGTGTAATGCAACGTTTTCAAAAGATGAAAACTGGTCGTCAACAACTTTAGGATGAACCTTTATTATGTGATGAACCTTTATTATGTGATGAACCTTACCCGATCCGAACTGTCGAACCGACCAGAAATTTTTTATGTTTAGTCATATGAAGTTGGAGTATCTAAAAAAGTGAACTCAGTGGAAAAAATTTCTGAATCCGCCACTGACCTTTATATATCTAACTTATAATAAAAGACTCCAAATAATGTCACATGGCATTCTCTCCTCCAACCTCATAAATTTTATTTATATTTGTTTAAGATTAATATTAATTAATAACCAATATATAGATATCATTTATTTTTATCTTTATCTTTATCTAAAATTAATAAATAACTTCAATTTTGCAATTTAGACCCTTTGTTTTTTTACTTTTAACCCAAATTTTTCATCTTTTGCAATTTAATCCCAACTCTTTTTTATTTTCAATTTTGGTGTTTTTCGTTTCGTTTTAAATTTTGTGAGTTAACGCACCGCAACGTGCGTGTGGGGTTAAACATTTTTCCGTGTATTTTTTTCCCGTTTGACTGGCCCATCGCGTCACATTTATTTTTCTGCGTTTGGCAAGTTCGTCCAACACGCGGGTCCTGGATGGACTTAGTTATTTTTTTCTATGTTTTATGTTTCGGTTTAATTTCTCAGCGACGAGCGTGTGTTATTTTTTTCCGTTTTTTTATTTATTTTGTTTTTACGAGCTTTTCCGATGTTGGTGGTCGCTGGCAATGGTATAGTATTGCTACTACTTAACACAGTTTTATGATAATCACTGCAATGCAGGAGCTTAATACTAGTACTTAATAAAAGAAAATGGGACCAATAAATGGTCTATCTGTCATCACTTTTTAACAACTTACATTCGTCAACAAAAAGAAATTAAGTTTCAGGTTATCTGATTCAATTAGCGACATATGTAGCGACCACCAAAACGTATTTGAAATATCTAAAATCGAAAATCAACACAAAATTAATCTAACGTGAAAGTTACTTCGAGTTAATATAGCGGAATTGGTGAACTTTACAATTTTTGGTTCAAAATAAATTTGATCACCAAAACGGTTACAAATTTTTTTGGTAACCGGTGGGATTCCCCCGCGCTTCGTGGCGGGCTTTCGATCAGTATCGCTTCGATTCATTACAGCACCAGCATGATACCGACCCTCATCATAGTAATCGACACGTGTGTTACATCGATTAAAAACCTGATACCTGTGTTGTTCGGTTCGTTACGGTACCCGTATGATACCTCCACTCGATATGGCTTACGACACCAATAAAATATTTTATCGTGAATACAACGCTGTGTTCAACGAAATTTATACTGGCACGTGGAGAAAACCAATAAAAACAAATATGGTACCGGTACCAATGTTGACCACCGCGTTGCGAACGCGAAGGTCGTAAAACCATACTAAGTAGTAAGCAAACGGCGACCAAAAGTGAAAACAATCATAGAACAAAAACGTGATGTTATAAGTCTTTTGGTACTGCTCAGAATTATTTCATCAGCAATGAAAATTAAAGAATTTAACACACTCGTACTCCATTTTAGGACATAAAAGCTATGAATTCTTGTGTGATTAAGAGAGACACACCAAAAGAAAGTAGCAAAAGCAAAAACAAAAATTTAATGTAAATGTTTGCTTATAATTTCTCCTGAACGAAGGCTTCACCCATAACGTAAGCTTCAATTTCTCAGACGTAAGGCTTCGATTTCTCATAACGAAATCGATATTTGTTGTTTCCATACTAAACGATTAAACCCTAGAAAACCAACTCCAAAAGAGTAAACTGCCAAAATGATCCCTGATGTTTGGTCACTTTAGTCCAAAACTCAAACATTTTAAATCTAAGTACCTGTGGTTTCAGTGTTGTTGCTATTTTCATCCAAAATTAAAATCTAGTCAGATTTTCCAGTTAACATCCAGTTTTTTTTTTTTTTTTTTTGATCTTTTTCCTCCCTTTTAATGAAGGGCAAAATGGTCTTTCAACGTTTTTTTTAATAACAAATTAAAAAAATATGACCATTTTGCCCTTATTAAAAGGGAGGAAAAAGAAAAAAAACTGGATTTTAACTGAAAAATCTAACCATATTTTGCTTTTGGATGAAAATGACAACAAAATCGAAACCACAAAGACCCAGATTTAAAAAATTTAGGTTTTAAACTAAAGTGACAAAACCTTAGAAACCATTTTAATAGTTTACTCACTCCAAAATATTAAAGAATGGGAGATGAACTACAGATGTAGGTGACGTATAATTGCTGATGTAGATGAACTTAGAAAACACATCAATGCATACGAGCTTTCACTATCTTGACTTTAATTAGACCTCAATTTCAAGTAACCTAAAAGTTAGGTCACGCGATTAGCCATGCTAACGAATTCGTAGGGTACGTGTAATACCATGGATCCCATCTACCATCTACCAACAACCTTTAATCCTTGCAAACAAGATATAGATTATGATATATTTGCTGTAATGTAATTTAAGAGTATTTTAGCGTTGTCATGTAAATAAGTTCTTTTAATATCTAATGGAAAAATAATTTTAGGGATTTTGATATACCTGACAATCCAGTAGTGGTTAGACATGAACAAGAAGCCATCTTGATCGGTTCCCGTTTAGGGTGAGCAGTTAGGATGGAGAGGGATGATGATAACAGATTGTAGTGAGGGGAGGCGTAAACTTTATGGTGTGTCTTTAGGGTTTCTCAATAACCTGTATTTATATGCTTCACCCAAGGGGAAACCATAATTAACTAGTACGGGCCTTTATGTCCATCAGATAAAGTCCGATTAATTTTATAGGGATGTTAAGGTAAATATTGATCTGGTTATTAGATAAATGATCAATAAGGCCATCATAAATTATTTAATAAATAATTTACGCTGATATGTCATTAAAAAAAATGGTAGTTTATTCCTTAATTTTATTTTTTAAACTTCTTTTTCTAATATTTTTAGTCAGCTTTAAATTTTTATATCACTTTTATGGTTTCTTTTTTTTTTTCTTTTTTTGCGTGGTTGGTAGTCCTTGATATATTAATTAATTAATAATTAATTCAATTTTCATTACAACCGACACAATCATAGTGACATGAAGGCTGAATTAGTTATTGTTTATTACCTAGCTAGTCATAAATAAATATTAATTGCCAATATATACACTTTTCTTAGAGAAGGATTTTTTTTTTTGAAGGTGACTTTCTATGTACTGGACCAGTGGTCACCGGGTTCATGTCGAAGACAATCCCCCGTCAGCCCCGCGCTCTCGGACGCGATATTCGATCGGGCCCCGGCCGGTGCTTAAGCTGACTTCCGCCCGGAAACCATACTGCCCCACACGAGAGACTCGCTGGGGTAACAGCTGGGTAAAACCGGGTTGCCCTCAAGACCGCACCATGCCTCGGTAGGATACGATCTATCATTGGGACCACCCCCCATAATGCCACAACCGGGGATCGAACCGGAGACCGGCGCAACCAAACCCCATGGGATTACCCGGCTTGGCTGGGAGGAGGTATTTTCTTAGAGAAGGATGATGTAGTGATTTATTTTTTTATGTATTTTTTCATTTTGATAATATTTTATTCATTATTATTTTGATTTTTTAATAACCTACTTTCCAAGAATTTTTTTATATTGCAATATAAATTTTACTAAAAACGGGTATTTTGCCGCTATCGTAGCAAATCAAACTAAAGGTGTTCAGAATTCGTTTCGAATTCGAAAAATTCGAAATCCGATTCGATTATCAAGAATTCGTTTCGATTATAGGAATTCGAATTCGATTCAATTCGAGTCAAGTAAATCGAATACGAATCGAATACGAATTTATTATAATTTCAAATTCGATTCGATTCGAAATTCGAATAAAATTATACATTTTTATTTTTTATATAAAATAGATATATAACTTTTATTGGGCTATACTATAAATTATTTTTAAAATTTATTTCAAGTATTAAAATTACCTATTACCAAACCCACTACATGGCCCACAACTAAAACCTAAGTAACAAATCTATGAATAGATTTTTAATCCTAAAAATATTAACTTGTAATGTGGAGTGGTGTAACACCCCGAAAATGGGTTTGGTAATTAACCCATGTTAATACTAAAAGACGGGTAAAATACCGTTAGTGGTAAAAGTAACCCGGTAAATATTAGGATTTAAATAGTTAATCCTAATAATAAATAAAAAGTGGATAAAAGCTTTTAAGAAATAAAGGCTTAGAAGGCCCGAGTTAACGGGACCTAAAATAAACTTAGTCATAAATATTCCCGAATCCGCTAAATTAACTAGGAATATTTAACCTAGTTAATAAGTAGGAAAATTGTTAAAAGAAATAAGTAGGTTGTGGCCTACTTAATAACGAACCAAACACGAGGGGTTAAAGCTGGATAACTAGAAAAGTTATTTAATAAAAAAAAAAAAAAAAACAAACACAAACACACACACACAGTGTGTGTTCTGGGGCGACATCAGGGAGCTCCCCATGGAGCCAAACCCTAACAAGCACAAATCCAAGAAATTGAGAAGCCAAATCAAGCCCAAATCGAAATCCAAGCACAAATTAGTGATCACCTTAGTAAAGGGATCATAAGGTATGTAAAATTTTACTATTTGGTTCCATCTCAAATTCTGGATGAACACATAAGATTCGAAATTTGTGCTTGCATGATTGTTGTTTTGATGAAATTGGAATGAAATCATGTCTAGGAGGTAACCCTAGCCATTAGCTTGTTGAATGTTGCTCATCATGATGAAGTTCATAATCACCAATATGGGTGTTTAGTGGGTTTTGTAGAAATATGTAAACACTAGGATTTTGATTGTCACTCTAGTGTATTTTGATCTCTATGAAGTGAGTCTAGGTGTTGTTATGCATGCTAGACATAAGAACTTGTGAATTATGTTAAAACTTGGGTAAATAACTAGTCATGAAAAATTGATTGTTGATTTTATAGAATATGCCCACAAGGTGTTTGTTAAAATGCCTAAGTGAATGTTTATATGTTGAAAGTACGAATCAAGCGCGTAATTGCCTTAATTGATTAATTTCGTGAAATATGGATTAAAACGGGTTCTAATCATAATGTTGATTGAGCTTATTGTGTGTATAATGTGATTGAAGTTAGTTGACTATTGAAAGTCAAACGGACCTATAATCCGATAAATGGTAGTTTTGATATGAAATTTGTAAGGTGGAATAATCGTATTAAATTATGATTAAACTAACCACCTTGAAAACGATGATGATAGTTTGATGATTAACAAGCTAGATGAGAGCTTGGGAACAAAGCGGGTCAAACGAAGCAAGAATGACGGAAAAGCATAATTCGGATGCAAGGTAAGTATAGCTTACACTAGTCTTATATGTTAGAATACTCCCTTATCGTATTAGTTACGAAAAAGACAAATACATAATTGAGGTATGATGTTCCGACGCGTAAACGTACGGAACAAGGTAGTCTAGCACGACAAGAAACCACGTTGACGGTTTAAAAGGAATTAAATCGGTAATTCGATCATTTTATTGACAAATGGAAAATGAGCCTTTGAATGGTTACCTTATAGGGTAAACCAAAACAAACAATAAGGGTAAAAAGGTAAATTGGTCATGCGTTGACCATAACTATTGGTTTTGAAAGACACTGTAAGGCGTAAGCCATAACAGGCTAAAAAGCGTTAAGAAAATCAATTAATAAGTGAAATGGCCACACGGTGTAAACCGAAGCGAGTCGTATAGATGAGATGGTAATAAATATCATCTCGCCAACATAATCGGTCACTTAGACCAAATGGGTCAAAAGGTGAAGATATCACCCTTTGACAATAGCGACTAATGATTATTGTCGAGCTATATTATTTCAGGTGTAAATGTCAAATTGGTGTTAGCAACGCTATGAATTAGCGGTTATAAAAGCAAGGTATTAAAAACGGGTCAATATATTGATCTGCGCCAGGTATGTGAAATAAGGTAACACTCATTTAGAACATATGGTTCAAGAGTGTTAAAAGAGGTCAAAACGGACATTTGGTTACTTGTTAGGTAAACCAAATGTTTTATGTAATGAACATGGCGTTTGGAAAGCTTATGACTTTTCAAACATAATTATAAGTTAAAAGAGGGATTATGGGTCCAATATACTTTCAAAAGTCCTTTATTGTTAATAAAGGACTAAAATGGACCAAAACGCCCTTGGAGGCTAAATTGACCAAACAACCCTTAAAAGTTGTTCGGAAATAAGTTTTATGATTAAATGAATACTTAGATTAATTATAGAAGCAATTGAAAGTGATTTTAGGCTCGAAAGTACTTAAGAACCCTTAACGGGTCAAAATAAGCATACGAGTGAAAACGGGTTTAAATTGTGTAATAAACCTATGAATAGAACCTAAAATGGTAAGTAATTATTAAATTAAAGAGTTGTATGTGATATAGGAATCAAACAAATACGTTTGTTTGATAAAACCGCGAATGGGTCAAAAATTGGTAAAAAGGGAAATAAGCCGAAGACTTAAAAGACTTAAATCTTGTTAAGTCGGACGTCGGATTTTAACTCCATATGATGGAGAATCAAATTACAAACATGTAGGAAGAAACGGTAGGCCAAACGGGTAAGCGGTTTGCAAGATACGAAAGATTTCGTATCAAATTACGGCAAATTGGAAAGCTGGAATGCAGGGACCACCGTAATTTACGGTCCCACCGTAAATTACGGTGGACATGAAATATGCTACGGTGGAACCCCCCTGACTTACGGTGGGGAACTAAACATCCAGGTGCCACCGTAAATTACGGTCCCACCGTAATTTACGGTGGTGGTCAGGTTTAAACTTTTATTTTGTGTTATCGATTGTTCTTGGACTCGTTTAGATGCGTTTTAAATACCGTATGACTAAAGCATTTCATGTTTATGAAATGTAGGTACTTTCTGGGATGCCGGAAGACGATCAAGCTCAGCGAAGAACCGAACACCATAAAGACACACGCTTCCGCACTTTGACACATTGTAAATTTTAAACAACGAATTCAACCACGTTATGTGGAATAACCTATGATTTGCAAAAGTTTTAATAAACCCGTATTACCGATCTATATGATAGTGATTAATTACATAATTATCTTTCAAAATATACGTTAAACCTTGGTTTACATGAACGGGTGTTACAAGTGGTTATTCCCGACTTCTCGTTTTGAATTTTAGACCCGTGGTATTTTATTTGAAACTTTTTAATATAATATCGTGTTTTATGGCTGCTTCAAAATTTATGTTTCAATTCGAATTCGAATTTTTAATCGAATACGAATTTGGGCTTTTTAGTCGAATACGAATTCGAATCGAATTCGGTAGGTTTTAATTGAATTCGAATCGAATTCGAATTCAAGAGAAAATAAAAATTATTCGAATAATTCGAAAATTCGATATTCCATTCGATGAACACCCCTAAATCAAACCAAAAACGACCGAATAACACTTGCATCGATACCAACATTTATTTTTATTGTTTTTGCTTACGATAAACTGACACTAAATCGCTACCATACTGTATCGAACCGAACAACATCGATATCGATACTTATATTCATTTTTATGGTTTCTTGTTTGATGATGGATAACGTGCTGCTATTGTAGTGAACTAAACCGTTCAAACAACATTAGTGTCGGCACCTGTGTTTGTTTTTATTGTTTTCAGTCGATGTAAAACACGTGTTAATTTTTATATCGAGTGCATGTATCGTCCCGATACTGAACGACTGAACTGATACCAATCGTATAACATTATATATATATATATATATATATATATATATATATATAGGGCCAGGATCATTTCAGAACCATAAATATTTACAGAACTCGCAGAACTCCTAATAAACAATCTTTTTATTTATGTATTTTTTTGTTTAGGATAATTTTATCATTTATTATGTGTATTTTTACGATTACATACATGTTAAGAGTAATTTTTATCATTTTTTATATGTAATTTTATAATTACACATATGTAAACTAGTTTTTTTACATATATGTAATTAGTTATGACACATATATATAATTTTGGCAATTAAACATATGTAAACTACTTTTAACATGTATGTAATCAAAGAAATACATATAATAGATGATAAAAAGATCCTAAATACAAAAACTTATATATAAAATGATTGTTTATTAGGAGTTCTGAAAGTTCTGTAGTTATTTAGAGTTCTGAAATGAACTCAACCCTATATATATATATAGGAGAAGGTTCATTAGGGAACACTAAAAAAATGGGGGAACAGCGGGGAACTGACTCAAACGAACTCCGATTGGACTCATTCCAGCGGCGTAACCCTTACTAAGATCTTTTAACCCTAAACCCTAAATCCTAACTCCTATACTCTAAACTCTAAAGCTAAAAAATAAGGCTAAAACCTAAGCTAAACCGTAAAATCTAAACTATAAACCCTAAAAGCTAAACCCTAAAGGCTAAACCCTAAAGCTAAACCCTAAAAGCCAAACCCTAATATATTAGGGGTTTAGGGGTTATGATTTAGTGTTTAGGGTTAAGAGATCCTAGTTAGGGTTCGACGAGCCGGTTCCAACGCCGCCGGAATATGTCCAATCGGAGTTCGTTTGAGTCGGTTACCCACTGTTTCCCACTTTTATAGTGTTCCCCAATGAACCTCACACTATATATATATATATAGGATTAGGTTCAAGAGTGAACACTAGTGTAGTTTGCGAACTGAACCAACTAATCCTGGCCATACATGTGTGTAGATCAATGGCTAGGATTTGATGATGAAATACACTAGTGTATTTTACGATTTGACGATTAAATCCCAGCCATCCACGTTTGTAAATCAATGGCCAAGATTTGTTCACTCAGTTCGCAAATACATTAGTGTTCACTCTAGAACCCCACCCTTGTGAACACCAGTGTAGTTTGCGAACTGAGCGAACTAATCCTGGTCATACATTTGTGTAGATCAATGGCTAGGATTTGATGATGAAATATACTAGTGTATTTTACGATTTGATGATGAAATCCTAGCCATCCACGTGTGTAAATCAATGGCCAAGATTTGTTCACTCAGTTCGCAAATACAATACTGTTCACTCTAGAACCCCACCCTATATATATATATATATATATATATATATATATATATCTTGGAGAGTTCAAATGAGAAGAAATTCTTTGTAAGAAGAAAAAAAAAAGAAATTTCAACCAATAGGAATGCTTCATTAGACTTCATTTAATATTTGTACTTAATGTAACTATAAGGGTATATTAGTAAACTTACATACATCATTAATTGGTAGTTTCATCTTTAATAACTAACTATATTAAATTTGTAACTTATTTTTAAGATATATATTTTTCACAAAAAATAAAAATAAAAATTAATTTAAAGTGTAGGATAAATACGAGGCGTGTAGGATAAATTACGAGTTGTGTAGGATAAATTTCAATATGTGTAGGATAAATTTCGAAATGTGTAGGATAACTTTTGATGTGTGTAGGCAAAAATATTTAGTGTGGAGGATTATAGTCTTAATGACTAATTAATTAGTCAAACATAATAATAAATGAGATGAGAAAAAAAACTATTTAATGTTTTACAATTATACCCTTTTATTCTTTTTCTTCTCAATAAAATTTTCTTCTCAAATGAACCTTCCCCTATATATATATATATATATGGGAAGTTCAAATGAAAATCACTAGTTATCGCGAAAACTCGAAAACTAACTAAAAAAGCCAAAAAAACATACCATTTTTTTTTGCATACCAATTTTCGCTAATTAAATTATATAAAAAAACTTTTTTTCAAACAAATTTTTTTTTGTAGTGCACATGTGTAATATTACACATGTGTACTACAAAAAAAAAATTTTTTTTTTTGAAAAAAAGTTTTTCTTATATATATAAAAACTAGCGATTTTTAATAAAAAAAATTATAAAAAAAATTGGTGTGTTTTTTAGGCTTTTTTTTAGTTAGTTTTCGAGTTTTCGCAATAAAAGTGGTTTTCATTTGAACCTTCCCCTATATATATATATATATATAGGGGAGGGTTATCTTGAGAACGCTAAATATTGCGAGAACCGTGAGAACGAATAAAAAAACCAATCAAAACCATTTTTTTAGTACAAACCTCATTGTAATTAAAATGCAACATCAAAAAAAGAATTTACAACATCAAATAATTCATTTCTTCTCTCAAAATCACTTTTATTAGAATTTTTACACATGTGTAAATATAACAAATTTACACATGTGTAAATGGCAAACTTACATATGTGTAAATTTTCTTTATTTACAAATTCACGTAAATTTAAACGTATAAATGAAATTTATAACATTGTATTCGAATAATACTGATAAGTGTAAAAAAAAATTTTGAATTTGAATTGTTTTTGACAAAGTTTTCGCGATTTTTTGATTCGTTCTCACGGTTCTCGCGATATTTAGCGTTCTCATTTAAACCCTCCCCTATATATATATATATATATATATATATATATAGAGTAGGGTTCGCACGGAAAGTGTGTTTTTCCTAGAAAGTCTAGGAAGCGATCTGGTCCATCCGATTGGTGTGTTTAAGGGTTGAGATTAAATCAATGACAATCTTGTAATATTTGAGTTTAATTAATTGATTGTTTTAAATGAGTAGGGGCAATTTTGTCAATGGCCATGTTTTAAATCAATTAGATAACCGCCCAGTTCCTAAATTCAAGCGATTTTCCCTCTCTCTCTCTCCAAACCCATCTTGGAAACCCTAATCCCTACCAAAAATAACTACAATCATGGAAGAAGATAACTTTAGAAACGATGGAGAGCACCGGATCAAATTAAAACACTTCTCCATCTCCACCATCTCCGAGTTCATCATCACCATTCAAATATTGTTCTTATCATCTCCGTTTTCTTGACGATGTGTTTTAACAGCAAGCAGATTCATACAGTTGTGTTTTAGCATTCAGATTCATACAGATGTGTTATAACAGCAAACAGATTCATACAGTTGTGTTTTAGCATTCAGATTCATACATATGTGTTTTAACAACAAACAGATTCATACAGATGTGTTTTAACAGCAAGCAGATTCATACAGTTGTGTTTTAACAGCAAGCAGATTCATACAGATGTGTTTTAACAGCAAGCAGATTCATACAGTTGTGTTTTAGCATTCAGATTCATACAGTTGTGTTTTAGCATCTAGATTCATACAGATGTGTTTTAACAGCAAACAGATTCATACAGTTGTGTTTTAGCATTCAGATTCATACAGTTGTGTTTTAACAGCAAGCAGATTCATACACTTGTGTTTTAGCATTCAGATTCATACAATTGCGTTTTAACAGCAATCAGATTCATACAGTTGTGTTTTAGCATTCAGATTCATACAGTTGTGTTTTAACAGCAATCAGATTCATACACTGTGTTTTACCATCTTTATATTGTGGGATCTATAAAAAAATTGACTTTAGCCCTGTAAACTGTTAAAACACAGCACCAAGAACATGCTGATAAATTCCAGTAATCTTCTGAACAATGGAATATGCGATGTAATGTGACATGGAATTTTAGTTAATGAACACATTGACTTCCAGATTTGAATTCGAAAATAATAAAAATTCCGAAAATCATGGAATTTTAGTTAATGAAGATACATTCCAAAAATAAAATTAAAATGTGAAATTACATGATAGCCCTTCTACTTAAAATCCCTCAATGACACATGTCCAATTCTTATTCCTTCCTAGACTTTCTAGGAAAAATAGACTTTCCACCCAACTCCTACTCTATATATATATATATATAATATTTGTATATATAATATTTATTATGTAATTATATATTTTTTATATTAAAGAAAAATTATTATATTCATATGATATTTATTAAAACGCTCCCATTTATAATTATTAATAAAGACCGGTAGTTGTAAAGTAGTTTGCATAACCTTGATAAGAAAGGCGGCTAAAAGTCTTCATGTTTCTGTAAATATTTATGGTTCTGAAATGATCTTGGCCCTATATATATATATATAATGTTATACGATTGGTATCAGTTCAGTCGTTCAGTATCGGGATGATACATGCACTCGATATAAAAATTAACACGTGTTTTACATCGACTGAAAACAATAAAAACAAACACAGGTGCCGACACTAATGTTGTTTGAACGGTATAGATCTGTTCAGATCGTCACCAGACTGGTACATATTTCAATATATATATATATATATATATAGGGAGCCGCTAGAATGAGAACCACCACGAGTTATGAGAACCACGAGAACCGCGCCCCGCGGGTGGCCGTTGACCACGAATTTTTTTTTACACCTAGATCCGTATATTTTAAGACCGGGTGTAAATTTTGGGTTCAAACGGCGCGCCCGAGGGGGTAGTTTTTTACGCCCAAAGTTTGGGTTTTTTTAATTTTTCTTTTTTTTTTAACCAAACTTTGGGCGTAAAAAACTACCCCCTCGGGCGCGCCGTTTGAACCCAAAATTTACACCATGTCTTAAAATATACGGATCTAGGTGTAAAAAAAATTTCGTGGTCAACGGCCACCCGCGGGGCGCGGTTCTCGTGGTTCTCATAACTCGTGGTGGTTCTCATTCTAGCGGCCCCCTATATATATATATATAGGGGAGGGTTATCTTGAGAACGCTAAATATTGCGAGAACCGTGAGAACAAATAAAAAAACCAATCAAAACCATTTTTTTTAGTACAAACCTCATTGTAATTAAAATGCAACATCAAAAAAAGAATTTACAACATCAAATAATTCATTTCTCCTCTCAAAATCACTTTTATTAGAATTTTTACACATGTGTAAATATAACAAATTTACACATGTGTAAATGGCAAACTTACACATGTGTAAATTTTCTTTATTTACAAATTCACGTAAATTTAAACGTATAAATGAAATTTATAACATTGTATTCGAATAATAATGATAAGTGTAAAAAAAATTTTGAATTTGAATTGTTTTTGACAAAGTTTTCGCGATTTTTTGATTCGTTCTCACGGTTCTCGCGATATTTAGCGTTCTCATTTAAACCCTCCCCTATATATATATATATATATATAGAGAGAGAGAGAGAGAGAAAGTATAATGTACTTCTTCAGGGCTTAACCTACATTAACATACATGACAAAATATATAACGTGCGTTATTATCATAGAACGTGCGTGATTATAGTCCCATGCGTGATTATGTGGTCCCATGCGTGATTATGTGGTCCCATGCGTGATTATACCCCTGATCCAACGGTTACCATTGTCTCCTACGTGATGTATGATAAGGCTTTTTGTATGTTAACCTTTCTCTATATATATATATATAATATTTGTATATATAATATTTATTATGTAATTATATATTTTTTATATTAAAGAAAAATTATTATATTCATATGATATTTATTAAAACGCTCCCATTTATAATTATTAATAAAGAAAGGTAGTTGTAAAGTAGTTTGCATAACCTTGATAAGAAAGGCGGCTAAAAGTCTTCATGTTTGTGTTAATTGTTACATGAACTTGCAAGTTGCGATACTACTCGAAGTAGGTACGGTATTAATTTTTTTTATTCTATTTTTTTATAAAAAGTTGTTAACTTTTACTACAAATTATGTTTTACGTTGTAAATTAAATTGTGTTGTCTCTCTCCCGGTACTAGTTGCAACAATGAGAATTCCCCTATTTATTTGATGATAAATGCAAAACGAAAAAATCGGTCAACAGTGGTCAAATCTAGTCCTAATTGGCCAAAAATCGGTAGTAGTCTAGCGATTTCGGCCAAAGTGAGGCCAAATTCTTAACCAAAGCCTATAAATTCCGACAATTAATCTTATCTACCTGAAAATATGGGTCGAATAAGGTGTTATAAAACATGTCTACTTAAACAAAATACATAAAAAAATTGTGTGTATGTACATATAAACTGAAAATTACATATAAAATCCTAATCCGATTAATCTCTATTAACCCTGATTAATCGCTAGTCGATACCTCGTCAGCCGACTAGCGCCTAAGGTTTCTTACAACCCAAAAGTTAAATCACTTGATCTTGAACCACAAAGACCAAGAACACGAAACACTCATAACCTGCAACACAATTAAACCAAAAAGTTTTTAGATGATAGCGAACCTCAATAATAGACTTTTTATCTAAAGAAAGAACACGAGCACAAGCAGCAAGTCACAAGATGGGAGCATGTCATATTCGAGCCCCTTAGCCTTTAAGTGGCTTTTGACTAGTGAAAGATACTTGTGAACCATAGTTATCGTAAAAGTCATAGTGTAAGGTTTACACAGGGGCGGACCTACCCACACCCGTGGGTGGGCGGCCGCACCTCTTAAAAAAGACCGACACCATTTGTTTAAGTGAAGTGTTAATTTAACTATTATTTAGTTAATTAAAGTATTCAGGCTTATGTCATCTACATCATAACTTTATGGTTTCTATTTTACTAGATATTGCACTTCTGTTGTGAATTTGAGATATTCAATACTAATAAATAAATAAAAAAAAAACATTTATTTTACTAAATACTGCACTTCGGTTGTGAATTTCAAATGAAGACTAACATATTCTTTTAACACGATTGAAATTTAATTTAGTTTTATTCTTTTGTTATGTGATCCGACATGACTTGACCTGACGTAACTCAAATCGGGCCGAAACCTTCTTTATATTTAGCATTGACAACCATTAAAATTTTCGCACCCCATAAATAAAATTTCTGGGTCCGCCAGTGGTCTACATCAAAACACCTAACAAAATTTAGTTCAAACATGAGTTGTCATAGATCTTGCTTTAATTGAAAATACAAGTACAAACGATTTCATCCACATTAAAGCTATTTAATCTGTAATAGGTGTAATTAACTCTACAAATAATTTTTTAGTATTGAATTTATATACAATCGAACTGATTTCTATGATCTCATACCTTTATAATACTAAACCAAAATCGTAACACTAGTATATTTTGCTCACGTGAGGCATGAGTCATGACGTAATAATCGTTAAGGGATTATAAGTGTTTTTAGGCATGAAAATCTTCATTACTATCGTTTTCTCTTTCGAATCGACGTCATGCAAGGGCACAACCAGAGAGGGGGAGGGGGGGGGGAGGGGGAGTCAAGAAGGTCCGATGACTCCCTGGTCAGCGTAATATTTTAAATTTATATATAAAAAATATAAGATTTTTTGTTAAAAAAATAGTTTGGACCCTCTATATGTCGCCATTAGAGAATACATCAATCAATATGATGACCCCTAAGTAAAGAAGTTACGATTCCACCACTAGTCATGCTCGACATAAAAAGAGATACTAAGTAGAGATGAGTTCATCAAACATTTAGGGTGCGTTTGGTTATTAAACTATTTCCACACTTTGACTTCTCTTTTACAAAGCTTTTCAAATTTGTTAATTCGTAGAAAACTATCCAAAAATTGATAATATGTTGACAAGAGAGAAATAACTATAACTACTGGGTGGTGTTAGGTGAAGGGTGGTGGTAGTCATGGCAAGGTTTAGAAAAGGTGACCGGTGACGTTTACTTTCAAGGTTTCTGCCTATAATTTATGAATCTAAACGAATCAAACGTTCAATGAAGTGTTCGTGGATTGTTTGACGAGAACTTTGCTCATTAAATAAACAAACGAACATGAACAATTTTTTTGTTCATTTATTACACGAATATACATAAACACATGTTTTGTTCGTTCATTTATGTCCGTAAACGCTCATTCATGTTCGTTCCTTTAACTTCATATATGTTTGTTTAATTTGTTCGTGTACTCTTGTTTATATATTCATATACTTTGTTAGCTCCATTACAATTTACTCTAGGTTTTTAGGACCAACAAATTGTTGTTCACGTTTAGTTTTGTTTGGTGTACACTTAGTTGTGTTTTTTTCATCTAAGTTCAGTTATGTTTGTTTGTTTGTTTGTTTGGGTTTGTTTATGATGTCTGTCGTTAAGAACATGCAAAACCAACTAAACCACGTAGATATGATAAGTCGGATATTGAACCAGATGAGGATTGTGGAAAGTGTTACAATGCTAAGAATTGATTAACTATTGCTGAAAAGTAAAACTCAATTGATGGTTTGATTGTTTGATTAACTAGCGAATTACGAAAATACAAAGTTGTAAACTATGGGGGAGAACAATGGTTCCTCCGGATTTCAGATTCAAAGTAAATTCGGTTTGTGTTGGATTATTTACAATTACATAGACATAACTGTATAATCTGATTTAACTAATTGTGATAAAAGAGGACTAAGTACTCTGATTGATTAACAACGAGAGGTTATCACACGATTATCAATTGAAGATTACCAAACCCAATCCTTATCTAATATATCCCAATTACTAGAACTCTCGGGAATTGAAAGAATCAAAACTAGGTTTAAGTAAAATCAATCGTTTACAAATCAACCAAATCAAATCAACCAGTAACAAGCATCGGATGCTTAGATTACTGGATTTAACAAAGTTTCAAACACATAAACTAGTTCACTTACAAGAATCCTCCATCCGGAGGAAACCATTAGAGAATTAGCCGCTCATCTCGCAAAGTTGATCTTCACGTGCTTGAGAAAGTGAGAAATTCATGATTGATTCGATGATTGGATGCAAGGTTGTGATAATTGGAGCTAAAAAGCCTTGAACTTTGGTGCCCCCAAAGTGCCAAATTCGTCCCCCATATGATAATTTCTCGAATTAGGGTTTAAAAAACCATTTTATACCCTTAAATTACCTTAAAAACGCGCTGCCATATACGAACCACCGTAGCCTACGGTTTGTGTACCGTAAGTTACAGTACAACCTCAATTCAGAACTCTGCCTCTATCGTAGGGATGAGCAATCGGTATAAAATACCGTCCCGATCCCGAATTTTTTCGGTACCGAAAATGGTATCCACTTTTTGGTATTTTCGGTATCGGTTCGGTATCAGTAAAATACCGAATTTTACCCTCAAAATACCGATACCGTACCGACATATTTCGGTATCGGTATCGGTACCAAGTTTACACAAAATTCGGGATCGGGACGGTATCGGTATTTGCTCATCCCTACTCTACCGTAGGTGGAGGTTCAGGTCGTAGGTCAAGGTCTGGAGGTTCTGTTTCTTTTTTAAACCAAGCATCCACCAACCGTAGGTCACGGTGCATGAACCGTAGGTGGAGGCGGGATTTCACAACTCCTTTACTCAGCCACACAATCTTTCAACAATTGTCATTTTCACCCCCCGTACTTCATTATTCTTCATTCCCTTCACATATAAACTATACTAAACTTTCATTTAATTACCACAAGGCCCTTGGACTTTAATAATTCGTATTTCTCATGAATCCAAGCTATATTTCGGCCCTGAACAAGTCCCGAATGATATGATTTCTCTCAATAAACATCCTTTCTTGTTTCTCTTCGCTTCCACGTACTTTAATTCCTCCGAATTACGCTGATTAACCTGTAAAACCACAAAAGCTCGTAGTTATCACATTCGAAAGATATAATCGCAGAAAACGCATTAAGGCACACAAGATAATACACTTAAGACTCGTGTTTCACACTCTCCATCAGTTTATACTCGTGAACTGTTCTTTTATGCTATTAACAACGAATATGAACACACTCATTTCCTTACCAAATAACACGAATAAGAAAACCATGTTCGTTTAATTGTTCGTGTTTGATTGTTTGTTCAACCAAAGTTAAATAAACAAACACGAACTCCTTTGCTAAGCATTAATGATTAGCCATCTTCATTTAAGTATTAATGTTCATAAATTTACACCTTATAGTTCGGCTATGTGGTACGGTGATGATCCATCCTTGAAGGATGATCCGCCACGTAAGCGTCAAGTAGATCGGGTGTGAGGATGGGGCAAAGAGGATGGAGGTGAGGAAATGGGGGATGGGCCTAAAATATATGTATATGTTGTATGTATATATGTGTGTGTGAGGGGATTTTGTCTTCTAGTGGGGCGTCTTCAACGTCCGGTTGTAGCCGTTTGGGATGCCACCGGTGGGGGGTGGGGGGAATGGGGGAGGGCGGCGCCGGTCCTCGAGTATCCCAGGCCGAAGCCTACACCAGGCAGCCTTAATTTGCACATATTTTAAAAAACCTGTCGAGTAACCACTCATTTAGCTAATAACGTTTATTTATTTATATAGTTTTAGATAAACATAGTTTAGTTTATTTATTTAAATAGTTTGAATTATATGTTTATTAGATAAGTTTATTTAGTTGGTTCATTTTATTATTAAAATAACGTCTGAGTTGGATTAGGATTAAAATGAGTCTAGTATAAATAAGTGGTTAGGCCTATAGTAATTCAGTGTGCTTTAATTGTAAATAATAAAAGAGTGGAACAGTTTGTTCAATCTCGCGTATCTGTGTTTGATCAAGGGTCCGATTTTCCAATAATTGGAATAAGATCTTAACAGTTTGAGAGTCATTTTTTTGAGAATGGAAAGTAGCCCCTCGCGAGGATGCAACGACGGGTAGCGGTTGAAGACGAAATAAAAGAAACAAGGCAAAAGGAGACGATATCGGTTGGTAATTGAAGAACAACGCATTTAGAGGTGACGCAAAAATGAGTCATGTGGTGGAATTTTCAATTGCTTGTCAGATTATAAGGGTCAGTGTTGGCATACAATTTGCATTGGTTTATTTAAAATTATTTCATGGGATTCAATAATAGTGACTGTGGAAAAGTAAAACAACAAGTCGGCAATCATTGGCATAAACATCAGGGGTATGGCGACAACAAGATTGTTCTGTGTCACGGTAGGGAGATGAATAGCCCATTCATAGTTGTTCAGTGGTGAACCAATGATGATGAGGTTGCGGGGTGTTGTGCGGCAACAGTATTTTGGGTAAGTTCAAAATCGATTAACATGTTTTTTAGAACGGGTTTGATCTACCGAGTATCCACCATCCAGGTTTGATTGTGTTTTATTTTTCGGAGACTCTTTCTCACCGAGGAGGAAAATCGCAACGAGGAGTTCAATTTTTTTAACACAAAAACCAGTGGTGTGTCGCGAAAGAAATGGAAGAGCAAGGAGTTAAGGAATCCGTTTGATGACCGACGGACGGATCAACAGGTGGTTGTCTTTGTTGGTGGTTAATATTAGCGGGGGCATATCAAGGAGGAGTCTGACATGGTGGTAAAACAACGATCAAAGAAGGGTTCAATCTGTTTGACATAAAGTAAAGCGGAATGTCGTTCAGGTTAGCCAGTGTCACGGGGAGTATCGTTGGGAAAATGGCGGTGAAAGGTAATTTGTTTGTTTTGATTTAGTTGTGATGAGCTTCACGTATTAGCAACTTTCAATCCAGGTAGGATCAAGACTCGGTCCTTCCCGCCAAGGATGAGAATGCAGTAACCGATGTAGGTTGTTCTTTTTGGCAGGAGATATTTGATCGAATTTGTGGGTAAATGAATGGAAGAAGATTCTTCAAAGTGGGGTGCTTCGAATCTTTTCGTGTTTAGTAAGCGAAGAAGCAAATGGTAGAATCGGGGAACTTGTTTAATTCTTTGATTGGTGCTCAAGAACGTTATAGTTCTATTATCCGGAATGTTAGACCTACAAAAGAACAGATGATATCCAAAAGCCAAAACATGACACAATGATCAAGAAATGAATAGCTGATGAAACAATTCTCTCCCCAAAGATAGTGAATCTTGAACACCTAAAATTAGAGCATCTGTTGAAGACAAAGCAAACATCTGATCAAACCTTGGAAACGTTGTTCAAGAAGAAACAAAGTCTGTTGAAGCCTAAAGTCTATTGAAGCTAAAGGTCTGATGAAGAAAACCAAACATCTATCTAGCCAAACAGATGTTTGGATCAAAGCAACGATGGATAGACTCAACAGATGTTTCCCAATGTAACAGTGTTTAGCATAGTTAGAATATATGACATATTTGCACAGATATTTGCAACATATGTGGAATCTTTTCTATTAGAAATGTTAGATGTCACTATTAAGGTGATGTCAGCCTACTTAGTATAAATAAATCTCACATGTTAGAGATCTATCCATCACTTCACACATTCTGTTTTGTATGAATAGTTCTAGTGAATGATCAGGCTGAGGGGGAGAATGTAGAATCATTCGGTAAATCATTTGAATCTTTTGATTATTAATGAAAAACAGTTTTAGATAATATCTTCCTGCTTGTGAATTATATTGTTTTATCAGTATTTGTTTACAAGTATCAAACTCAAATCCTAACACGGAAAGGGGGATGTCAAGCTTGGTCAAGGAGTTGAAGTTGACGATAACGGTGCGGATGCGAAGCAGGTCTAAATCAGAACTAAGAGGGTGAACGAAGAGATATTTCTGATTTGGTAGATTATCCATAAAGTTATATGAGTTAAAGTTAATTCAAGTTAGTTAAAGATAATATAGTTTGGTTTATTTATTTAAATAGTTTGAATCATCTGTTTATTAGATAGGTTTATCTAATTATTAAAATAGCGTTTGAGCTAGGTTAGAACTAGAACGAGTCTAGTATAAATAGATAGTTAGGTCTATTGTAATTCCGTGTGCTTTTATTGATAAATAATAAAATAGTCGATCCACTCATTCAATCTCTTCTTTGTGTATTTGATCAAGGGCTTGATCTTCCAATAGTATTAGACAAAAAGAACAAACCCTTAGAAAGTATCTATACACTCCTCTAATAAATCCATACATCAAGACAATGTTAAGATATAGCTAAGTGTTGAAAATTTAAAGAACACAAAGTGGAATGCGTAACGCTAAGGGTTTGTTTGGTATGGGGTAATGGAATGGACGAGGGAATGTAATGGATCCTTACCACTCCATGTCTTGTTTGGTTACCATGTGTGAATGGAATGATTTATTATTTTGTATTGTTTGGTAGGCAAGAAAAACGAAGGAATAAAATCAATAGTGAGTGGTGGTGGTCGGTGGTAGTGATTGTGGGTGGTTATAGGTGGCGGTGGTGGGTGATGGCAGAGGCGGCGGCGAGTGGTGGTGGAGGCGGCAATGGCGGGTGGCGGTGAGTGGGGTGGCGGCGGCGGCCGTTGGTGATGGTTGGTGGCGGCGGAGGTGGCGGAAGTGGTGGTGGGTGGTGGTGGTGGTTGTGGCGTCGACGGTGGTGGTGGGTGGCGACGACGAGTGGTGTTGGCGACAGTGGTTGGTGGAGGTGGTGGGTGGTGGCGGCGACGACGATGGCTGTCGGGGTGGCGGCGGCGACAACATGTTACGGGTAGAGGCGGTGATGGCGTCGGTATTGGGTGGTGGCGGTTGTGGGTGGTGGCGAAGGTGGTGGGTTGTGGTGTTGTTGATGAATGTTGCAAGAGGGGATGGAATGAAATAAAAAAACATAGGGATGGATGGAATCATTTTGAGGGAATGGACTGCCTTATGGAATTGGTGATTTCATTCCATTAACCAACTAAACACCTTTTTCTTCATTCATTCGTAATAATTCATTTCATTCCGCCTCTCATTCCTGCATACAAAACACTACCTAAGGCTATGTGTTAAACCCATCTTTTATCTTCCACTGCCACCTCAGCACCACATCACCATCTTCGCCCATCCCTCACCTTACCACTCAATCTTTGTTATACCCATCCCTTGTCCTCACTCTTTTTTTATATTTTTTTTCAATAGAATTAGATTTTATTAATTTTTTAAAAAAGCATTTATATGATGGGTAGAGTTAGTCTTTTTTTAGAACAAGTTTTCACTAGAAAAAGGCTAAAGCCTCCGGCGAAAGGCTGGAAAAAATACAAAAAGGAAAACACATACAAAAGTACGTTTCAACCGGGTGGTTTTAGTCCATCAGTTCCATGGGTTGCTGACCCAGTCCGACCAACAACCATTACAAGTATTGAATCTATTCAACAACCAGCAAAACAAGCTGGAAATGATGTCTTCTACCACAATATCTGCAGTACGCGCTGCCCCACGAAACATACTACTGCACCTCTCCTTCCAAATGTACCAAATCGTTGTATAAATGATCCCCAACAACACATACCATATTGTGATATATAAAAGTACGTTTCAACCGGGTGGTTTTAGTCCATGGTGTTTTTGGTTTTGTTGAGAGTAAATTGCATTTTACGTCCTTTAAGTTTGAACATAATTGCAGCGTTGTCCTTTGATGTATGGTAAAATACATCTATTTATCGTGTATAGTTTGTACAGTTTTCGAGTCCATTTGCGTCGATTTTAGGTAGAATATGTATATTACTGATTACTTTGTGTTTTCCATGTCTCGGGTGTGAAGATTATTGAAAAAGGCGGAAAAACGGATCATAAGTGGCAAAAACCGAGCACCGGAACACGTACGAGGGATGAAGATCTGAAAAGGCATAACTATCGAGAAAAATTACCTGATCGCGTCGCACGGCCAGGAAGTGAAATCCTCCCCGCATGAAGCGAGAAGGGTGTTGGCCGTTGTTGACCTAGTTATGCTCGCGTCACGTGGCCACCATGTCTTATGCTCCCTGCGCGACGCGGGGAGCTATTTTTCACAGAATGTTTCGTAAATATGTCAGGGTTGTGTTAAAAAGTTAGATATAATGATCATTAATGAAACAACTCATATACCTTACGAATTTAGAGTTTCTTTGGACAAAATTCATGTAAACCATTGGGATCATTCGTGCGTTTAGTTTAAAAAAGAATTGTTAAAAACAACTTAAACAATAAGGGTTATTTTGTATTTACTATTACTCTGAAAGCACAAGAATAAAATACATCACATGCAATAAAAGGCTGATATACCAAATAAAGAAAAAAACGAAAAAAAAAAAACAAAAATAAATTGGATATTGAATGTCACGTGCAATCGACCTATTGGTTACCAAAGTTGAATATTAAGTGTGTGAGAGTCACCAAAGTGTAAGATTAAATATATTATGTTTAATATTTAATCTAGTAGCCATTATAATCATTTACATTATATAGATCAAAATATATAACAACCTATTAAATAATTAGTTGGTAATTGTTGATGGACCATATTACCCTTATTAACTAATTAGGTTTCCTCCTGGGTGCTTATATAAGGAGAATTATGTAGAGGTTAAAGGGTTACTCAGTTACACACTTAGACATAACCTAATAAGCATAACATCAATCTCGCCTCTCTCTCCATAGTCGATTCCCTTTCGGTTTAATCATCACCATCATCAGTCAGCACCCTAAGGAGGAACCAGATTACCTTGACAAAGATGTCAAACTCCATGGCTTCTTCCATCACTGGATTCTCCTCTGCACTGTCTGCGGTGACAAGTATGTTTTCATGTTTTCCATTATGTTTAGAACAGAACTGAACCAACATGTGGTATCAGAGCATATGTTGATTAGTCAGTTCTGTTTTCGTATCCATTAATTCTGGGATTGAAATCATGAAAACAGAAATTTTGAAAACCTTATGAACATCACAGCCGGTTTCGAGTGGTTCAATATCACTGTTTAAATGATTAAGTTGGTAAATAATATAACTCGAAACCAATACGGGTAATTTTATGACCGAAATCTGTTTTAGAAGCCTTAATTTTTCAGTTTTCGGGTTCCAGAATTATGTTTTTTATGTTAGGGTTCATCATATGTTCTTAGGAAAATTCGAAAATTCCTTTATGTTTTGGAATGTAATTAGGATTGATGAGTGTTTTTTCCTGTTTGATCCAATTTTATCTTTTAAGTTTATTCGAAAACTGTTAAAAGGATATACAGTTATAATTTTCGAAATCCTTGATAAATTTAGATCAACAATAAAACAGGAAACACTATCACACAATCCCTTAAATTTCGAGTTTTCAGTTATTATCACATTAACAGCTGTTAACAGGAAGTTTCGAGATCCCTTTCAACAAGCCGAGACCAAGATCTCGACTCGAGACCACGAGATCTCGACTCGAAATCATAAATGTTCTCAAATATTCACAACTCGAGACAACGATTTCGACTCGAGACCACTAAGGTTTCGACTAAGGGCTTAAATCTTCACAACTCGAGACCATGGTTGCGACTCGAGACCTCATAAGGAGTCGAGATCTCATAATTCACAGCAGTCGAGACCATGATTGCAACTCGAGACACTGAGGTTGCGACTCGAGACCTTAATGAGTCGAGACCTCATAATGATGACTCGAGATCTCACTCAAGATCTCACTCGAGATCTCATAACGAATTCGAGATCTCACTCGAAACCTCATTATCTTAGGCTCCGCCCCGAACCCCGTGCGAGGGCACGCTGTCCCCTGCACCCCCCAGCGAACTCACCGCGGAGTTCGATCCGCGCTAACAGGTGGTTTCCTATTAAATAAATGGTTTTTGTAAATACTTAGTTAATTAATCAGAATCAGATAATGTTTTATAAAACCAAAATAGCTTAACTTGAATGAGCTTCTGATGTACCATTTCTGGCCAAAGCTGATTTGATACATCTACTTATCGTTCAAGTATTACGAAGGCTATGTTAAGTGTGCATCATAAACATGAATGTCTTAATATCTGGCCAAAGCTGATTTAATTCCTTCATAGATGGCATACTTAACGAGTGCATAACTAAAGTGATTGTCTCAATTTCTGGCCAAAGCTGATTTGTTACAATCATTTTGCACACATGCTTAAATGATTACACTTCTGGCCAAAGCTGATTTGTCTTCGTTTAAGTAGAATTTTAACTAAGTCTATTATTTTGATGTTAGTAATAGACAATATCACAGCTTCATAACGTAAAATGGTCATTATTTATGCCTGCCTTAGTATAACGTGCCCTTAGATCACATTAGGACTTCTTCCTTAGTATCATAACTTGCTCATCTTATTTCCACTATCAGCGCCTAATTGCGGGATTTCACCTTTGACTGGTGATAACTTTACTGCATGGAAGGATGCTCTCATGCTTACTCTTGGGCTGCTGGATTTCGATTATGCCTTGAGAGAGAATAAGCCAGCGGACCTTACTACTCAAAGTACTGCTGCTGAGCAGTTGACTCATGAAAAGTGGACTAGGTGTAACCGCATGTCTCTCATGTTCATGAAGCAGTCCATCAGCAATGCAATCAGAGGAGCTATTCCTGATTCTGAAGATGCTAAAACCTACTTGGCTTCTGTGGAGGCGCAGTTCAAGGGGACGTCTAAAGTACACGCTAGTACCCTTATCCTCAAGCTGGTGACAACTAAGTATGATGGGAGGAGCGGCATTCGCGAGCACATCATGATGATGAATGACATGGCCAATAAGCTGAAGGGCTGGAAATGGAAATCAGTGATGGTTTCCTCGTTCATTTCATCATTACTTCGCTTCCTTCGTCCTTTGAAGCATTCAAGATCAATTACAACACTCAGAAGGACAAATGGATGATGAGTGAGCTGGTCGCTATGTGCGTACAAGAGGAAGAGCGTATGAGGATGGATCGCACTACTGATGTTGCTAACTTCACCACCTCCAACTCTAAGAAGAGGAAGAACAATCATCAGAGGAAGGATGCTTCAAAAGTCCAAAGGCCCAATCCCAATACAAGTGCACCTTCCAGCTCTAAGAACTCCTTAGGCAGAATCCACTGCAAGTTCTGTAAAAAGGCAGGACATATGCAGAAGGAATGCCCTGACTTTAAGGAGTGGCTGGCTAAGAAAGCTAACGATTATTTTATGATACTTGAATCCTATAATTTAAGTGTTCTTGCTAATTCTTGGTGGTTTGATTCTGGTTCTATGGTTCATGTTACCAATTCAACTTAGGGATTCCTTACAATCCGGAAGCTGGAAAGAAACCAAAGAACGCTTAAGGTTGGGGATGACCGAGAATTAGAAGTGAAGGCCATTGGAACATTACAATTATTTATGAAAACTGGTTTATGTATTAAACTTTATGATACCTTATATGTTCCTGAGGTAACTCGAAACCTTGTATCAGGACCAAAGTTAGACATGGATGGTTTTATTGTTTCCCATGGTCATCGCAAACTCTCTATCCTCTATGATTCTGTTCTTTATGGTACTGGTATTCTGGATGGTGGTCTGTATAGATTAGAACTAGATGATGACTTTTCCAAATCTTTGTTGTCATATAACATTAATGAATCACTCACAAAGATGAAAGAGAAACGAGACTTAGAGACTTCGTCCATGTTGTGGCATCAACGTTTAGGCCACATCTCAAGAGAATGATTAAATCATCTCGTAAAGGATGAAGTCATACCTCCTCTCGATTTCTCTGATTTTGGAACATGTGTCAAATGTCTTAAAGGTAAAATGACATTAGCGAATACGAAAAGTGCCACTAGGAGCTCTAATTTATTAGAACTCATTCACACTAACATTAGTGGTCCCTACCAAATCGCTGGCATAACAGGACATTCTTCATTTATCACTTTTATTGACGATTATTCTCGTTACATGTACTTGTATCTTATTAAGGAAAAATCTGAATCTCTTACAACTTTTAAAGATTATAAGGCTGAAGTTGAAAAGCAATTAGATCGTCAGATTAAAGTTGTGAGATCAGATAGAGGCAGTGAATATTATGGAAGACATACTGATGTGGGTCAAGCTCCTGGTCCATTTTATGAGTTTTGTAAGGGCCAGGGGATTGTGAACCAATACACCATGCCTGGTACACCTCAGCAGAACGGTGTCGCTGAAAGAAGAAACCGTACCCTTATGAACATGGTGCGCAGTATGTTAGCCAACACTAATTTACCATTATTCCTCTAGACTGAAGCATTAAAAGCAGCTGTTCATATACTCAATAGAGTTCCTTCTAAGTCTGTCCCTAAAACTCCTTATGAACTTTGGACAGGAAGGAAAGCGAGTCTTAAATATATGAAAGTATGGGGCTTCATTGTTGAAGCAAAACTTTACAATCCTTTCCTAAAGAAACTTGACCCTAAAACAGTTACCTGTTTCTTTATCGGGTATCCTGATAATTCAAAGGGTTATCGTTTCTATTGTCCTTCTCATGTCACTCGTATTGTTGAAACCAAGCGTGTTGCGTTCCTGGAGGATTTCAAGGTCAGTGGGAGCAGTACCGACCCTTACGAAGAATTTCAAGAAGTACAAGACGTGGGGGGGAGAGACTCGTCGCTTACCATTACTCCGATTACTCCTCTTGTACCCAATGCAACTACTGTACCTGAAGCTACTGCACAAACTCCAAATTTACCTCTACAATCTGAACCCATTATACCTCATGATGAAGGCACATCAAACACTTAACACCAAGACAACGCTGAACCCGATAATCCACTCAGGAGGTCATCTAGGCAAAGAAGGCCTACTAATTGGGATGATTATGTTACCTACCTGACTGAAATGGATCCCGGAAAACTCAATGATCCTATCTCTTACAATGAAGGCATTAGCAGTGATCAGTCTTCTGAATGGAATAAAGCAATGATTGATGAGCTTGAATCCATGAAGAAAAATGACGTTTGGGATTTGGTAGAATTACCCAACGGAGTCAAACCCGTAGGATGTAAATGGGTGTTCAAAACAAAACTGGATCCGAATGGGAACGTTGAACGCTACAAAGCGAGATTGGTTGCAAAGGGCTACACTCAGAAAGAGGGAATTGACTATCAAGAGACGTTTTCACCTGTCTCTCGTAAAGATTCATTAAGGATCGTCATGGCCCTAGTAGCTCATTTCGATTTAGAGCTGCATCAGATGGACATTAAAACCGCTTTCCTTAACGGAGACTTGGACGAAGATGTTTACATGAAACAACCTGAAGGCTTTAAACCTGAAGGTTAGGAGCATCTAGTCTGTAAGTTGAAGAAATCCATTTACGGGTTAAAACAAGCATCACGTCAGTGGTACCTCAAGTTTGATGAAGTCATGAAGAAGCAAGGTTTTATGAAGAATCAAGTGGATCAATGCACCTACCTCAAGATGAGTGGGATCAACTTTACTATACTTGTCCTTTACGTAGATGATATTCTATTGGCAAGTAATAGTTTAGACATGTTGCATGAGTCGAAGCGGTTACTCTCGCATAACTTCGACATGAAGGATCTCGGAGGTGCTTCTTACGTCATTGGCATCGAAATTCACCGAGATAGACACAAAGGGATCTTAGGATTGTCTCAAAAGGCTTACATAGATCGTGTCCTTACACGTTATAACATGCAACAGTGCAAACCCTCCATCGCTCCAGTAGTTAAGGGAGATGTTTTTGGTTCATTCCAGTGTCCGACAACAGAGGTTGAGAAGGAGAAAATGAGCCAGATACCTTACGCGTCAGTAGTCGGGAGCCTGATGTATGCTCAAGTCTGTACTCGCCCAGATATCGCTTATATTGTTGGAATGCTAGGCCGTTATCAGACTAATCCTAGCCTAGATCACTGGAAAGCAGCTAAGAAGGTACTTCGATATCTGCAAGGGACGAAAGACTATAAACTGACTTATAGAAGAAGTGATCATTTAGAAGTGGTGGGCTATTCTAATTCTGACTTTGCCAAATGCAAATATGACAAGAAATCCACTTCGGGCTATATCTTTATGTTAGCAGGCGGCCCTATCTCTTGGAAGAGTCATAAACAACAGTTGACCACAACTTCCACAATGATGGCAGAGTACATTGCTGTTTATAACGCAACCTGTCATGGAATGTTGCTTAGAAATCTGATCACTGGACTCAAAATTGTTAATTCCATTTCTAGACCATTGAAGCTTTACTGTGATAATTCAGCTGCCGTTAGTTTCTCGAACAGTAACAGTTCGACTGGAGCTGGTTTATATCTCGATACAAAATATCTGTTCGTACGTGAACGAGTTGAGGAAAATAATCTTTGTATCGAGTATATTAGTACTAAAGATATGCTTGCGGATCCGATGACTAAAGGTCTCCCTCCTAAGGTTTACGAAGAACATGTTCGGAATATGGGATTTAGTAAAGACCTTATTTAAGCATATTGTACTAGCTTATGTTTTATGTTTAATGAAATTTCCTCAGTTTGATTTTGTATGTCTCTTAGAATATGTTCAACCGGTATAATGGCATATAGACAAATAAAGTTACAAATCAAACAAAGGGCTTATGCGTATTTTGATCATAACGATAAGGTTTTAAATTAAGGCTATAGTATGACTAATGGGGGTCCTGAGTCGCATAATGATTCAACGACTGTATTTCTCTGCTATAGTACTTGTTTAAGGCTAAAATGAGTGTTAACTCCTGATCAGGCTTATCTAATACTCATAGTAAATGATTACTCGGCTAAGTGGGAGAATGTAAGATTAAATATATTATGTTTAATATTTAATCTAGTAGCTATTATAATCATTTACATTATATAGATCAAAATATATAACAACCTATTAAATAATTAGTTGGTAATTGTTGATGGACCATATTACCCTTATTAACTAATTAGGTTTCCTCCTGGGTGCTTATATAAGGAGAATTATGTAGAGGTTAAAGGGTTACTCAGTTACACACTTAGACATAACCTAATAAGCATAACATCAATCTCCCATCTCTCTCCATAGCCGATTCCCTTTCGGTTTAATCATCACCATCATCAGTCAGCACCCTAAGGAGGAACCAGATTACCTTGAAAAATACGTCGAACTCCATGGCTTCTTCCATCACTGGATTCTCCTCTGCACTGTCTGCGATGACAGGTATGTTTTCATGTTTTCCATTATGTTTAGAACTGAACTGAACCGACACAAAGTTGATAATTAATAGATATATAAGGATAGAGGATGTGGTCATGACCCTATGATCACCATGTCTCTCTACGTGAGTGTCATGTAACCCATCTCTATTCCATTATCCAAAACCACTACCCTAAAGGTGTGGTCATGACCCAAACCACTAGCCCCTTATTTATTTTAATTTATCTTTATCTAAAGAAAAAGGAAACGATTTCCTGAAAAATAGAAAGGAGGACCATGGTTGTCATGGTTTAATCCATGCAAACCATGGTGGATCAAGCAAGTGGGTGGTGTAGCCTTCCGTTCATGTTCCTAGGTAGCGAATCATGTCCTAACCATGACCCCCACATCCTTTGGCCTAACGATGAGTGAGGGAAAGATATAAACCACGTGTGTTAAGGGAATTTATACATTATTTTGTATGAATTATAAATAAATTTAATAAGGGGAAATTACCAAAATGTTGTTTGACCAACATGATTTACCAAAATATCACCCTCATGCGTCCTTGGAATGGCGCCTCAAGCATGGGATGCGTCGATATGTCAGTTATTGCGTCCGTTAAGGTGGTGCTGACACATGTCAAAAATCATGGATTGAGTCGACGCTGACGCATTAAAGCCAAAAAGGTGGCTGATGCGTCGGGCTGACTCCTCGTTGTGGCTTGGTTGACTATTGTTTGTGGCTTGGCTGACTCCTCGTTGTGGCTTGGCTGACTACTCATTGTGGCTCCTCTGACCCCTCGTTTTGGCTAGGCTGACTCCTCAAATTTAGTTTCTTTTCCACATTTCTTTTTAATTTTATTTAATTTAGATATCATATTATTTTGTCGAGTCTATAAATACGCAACCTTGTTGTTTGGTTCTTAAAAAAAGGTTTTCCAATAGTGGCTTGAGATGCATTAGCTTATTTTTATTAATTTTTAAAGCTAATCACAAAATTTAAAAGTTAATATCAAAGGTAGTCGTTTTCTTCAAACATGAATGAAAAAATAGACGTTTTGTTTTTCAACGTAAATGAAAAATCACTTATACTTCTATTTCCACATGACGTTTTTCTAAGCTTTAAAATTGAAGGTACCATTTTTTTCTCTAGGTTGTTTGGATCAAGTTCTTTCAACGACCACTTTTGATATTAACTTTTTAATTTTGTGATTAGCTTTAAAAAATTAATAAAAATAAGTTGATGCATCTCAAGCCGCCACTGGAAAATCGTTTTTTTAAAGAACCAAACAACAAGGTCGTGTATTTATAGACTCGACAAAATAATATGATATCTAAATTAAATAAAATTATAAAGAAATGTGGACAAGAAAATAAAATTTGAGGAGTCAGCCTAGCCAAAACGAGTAGTCAGCCAAGCCACAACGAGGAGTCAACCAAGCCACAACGAGAAGTCAGCCAAGCTACATAAACCAACCAAAACGAGCCCTAAGGAGGAGTGAGCCCGACGCATTAGCTACCTTTTTGGCTTTGATGTGTCAACTGTCGACTCAATCCATGATTTTTGACATGTGTCAGCGCCACCTTAACGGACACAATAACTGACACATCGACACATCCCATGTTTAAGACGTCATTCCAAGAACGCATAAGGGTGACATTTTGGTAAATCATGTTGATGAAACAAGATTTTGGTAATTTCCCCATTTAATAAATGTCTAAAAAGCTAGCTTGCGTGACATACTTGTCTAACAACTAACATGACACATGTGCGAACACCAAGTTAGTACTATAGTTTCCTAACTATATCTTTACCAATAAGATGTTAAGAAACTTTATTCTTTAGAAAAGTGAAACCGTGTTGCTCTTTTTAAGAACATTTACAATAGAGAGCTAAGGATGGATGTAGCATCTAATTAGGCAGGGATGATAATAGGACAGGAATAAGACGAGTATTGATAATTTTAGTTCAATGTGCGTTTAGGGATGGCAATGGGTGGGTTCGGGTCGGGTATTGGTAATCTCATACCCGGTTATAAAATCGTGTCCCATACCCGACCCAACACCCGTCGGGTATTTGTCGGGTAATTACCCGTCGGGTATCGGGTATACCCAGTGGCGGAACTAGAACATTAACTCATGGGTATAAAAAAAAATCACCGTTCAATTGTACAATATTAAAAAAAACGACAATAAATAAATAAAGTAAAACAAATACCTAATAGATTTGTCCTCTTCTTTTTTCATAACTTGAAATCGTTCAATTACATCGTCGTCTTTTACTTCATGTAAAAAATCCTTTTCGACCGCACAAACCGTAGAATCGTTCAAAAATTCCGGCCCATTCAATTGCGTAAATCCATCTTGACAAGCTTCAATTTCGAAAAACATCTTTCAACGGTTGCGGTTGCAACAAGTAAAAGCAACGGTTGGGCAATTGGGCTTATTATTTACAATCTTCAATTGATTTGGGCTAACATATTGGGCAATTGGGCTTATTATTTTCAATTCATTTGGGTTTACAGACTTTTTTTAGGAGATATCCTTGGTATAAAAATCGAAAAAATTAGTTTTGTACACTACCGATAAAAAGTTGAGCCGTAGCCCGTGCTACGGCTCGATATACATTAAGTCCGCCCATGGGTATACCCATTAGGTTGTTAAAAGATATACGTTTGGATTTCTAAATACATTTTTTACTATTATATATATTATATAATTTTATTTATACAACAACTATTATAAATTAAAAACGTACATTACATACATATAAGTTTTATCATAAATTAATAATAAATTTATAATACTTATACACTTATTTATATATATATATGGGCCAAACTATATATATATATATATACACACACACACTTCCCAACATACAAAATGTAAATACTATTATCGGATACATATACTTAAAGAAAATTTATTTTTTTTCACTTTATGAACATACTAAAATAAATTACCAATCGACAAGGGTTAATGGAAAATAAAAATTTAAAATTAAAAAAAATGGGTATATAGTTTGGGTAAACGGGTATGTGGTTTCGGGTAATCGGGTCGGGTATCACCTAATTCCATACCCGACCCATACCCGCGAAAATTTTTAAAACCAATCTCATACCCGGCCCAAAACCAGTCGGGTATCGGGTATACCCGTCCCATTTGTGTCGGTTTTCAGGTATACCTGTCGGACTCGAGTATTTTTACCATCCCTATGCGCGTTTGTAAAGTTATGTTCTATGAATTGATACCTAATTACTAATTGCATGCAGAGGCGAATTTACATAGTTGATTATGTCTTTACGCAAAAGTTTTGAATTTTTAATAAGAGTTAAATGCCATTTTAATCCCTGTGATTTGATCCATTTTGTCAGTTTAGTTCAAATGTTTTATTTTTCGCCTGCGAGTCCAAAAAGGTTTCATTGTTGCCATTTTAGTCCACTGGGTTAAGTTCATTCATTATTTCTGTTAACGAGAATGGCAATTCGGTCATTTTATATGGCTGAATTGCCCTTCTAGTTAACAAAATTACATATGAAATGACCGAATTACCCTTCTCGTTAACAGAAAAAAATGGATGAAGTTAACCCAGTGGACTAAATGACAGTGGTGAAATCTTTTTGGACCCACAGGCGAAAAATGAAACATTTGGACTAAACCGGTAAAATGGCCCAAACTCTTTTAATAAAGGGTACTTTTATATATAAAAATACCGAGTTAACTATAAATAAATTTGAAATTAATCCATAAATAAATTTCAATTTCCACTAGAAGGTTGTGAGTTTGAATCTTCTTCCTTTATTTTTAGAAACCTTAAAATTAATATTAAGTTTTTCTTAATGTACTTCTAATCTTCTCCTAGCAAAACTTATTACTAATGATTCATCTAAGTACACCTTGAAACACTTGAAAACACATGATCGTGATGCTCAGAATGAGTATCTTTCCATCGTTGCTCAATCTACAAATCAAGAAATTTTTTGGTAGATTCTCACTTAATTTTTTCCAACGGCTTAGTTTTGGTAGATTTTCAATTATTTTTTCCAAATTATACAAGGTTTTCAACTATTTTTTTTTTCATTTTTACCAAACCAAGTGAGTTTTTAGAAACCCACGAAATTGGGCTAGATCCGCCTCTGAATCTAACCAGGGGTGGACCCACCTTATTAGGTGGGTGGGCGGCCACACCCCTTGAAAAAAAGTTTAGTGGTATTTTCGTGAAAAATTCCGACCGCACCCCTTGGAAATTTTCGTCCGCGCCCCATAGAAAAAAAATGTTAGGAATTTATATAAAAAAAATTATGAACACGGATTGAAACCCGATCAAATTATGTAAACAAGTTAGCCCATAACCCCTTTTATAAAACTTAAATTCAATCCATCAAGTCCAATAACTTAATACCCATTCAAGCCAACCCAACTACTAGTTTTTTTAAACAAAATCAGTCCACATAATAAAAAAACCCAAATCGCTGCCACTTGCCAGCGACTCCCGCCTCCCTCTGCCTCACTTCAGCGCCCGACGACAGCATAATTCCGGTCGGCGACTGCAAAATTCCGGATGCAAACTGATTAATTCAGGCCGCCCCTGACAGGTACATGTTTTTTTATGTTATTTTGATGTTTATGTGATTTTGTTCAAGAGTCATGAGATAATAGGATTTTTGGATGGGTTAACAAAGTTTAAACTTTTATGTGTTTTAAGGTAATTTGGGGTTGTTCTAGTCTTTATACGATGGGTTTGTTGTTTCTTAATCTCTTATTGATTATATGATTCTAGTATAGGGTTTGAAAAGATGAAATTCAAAAATTGAACTTAAATAGGTAATTCGATTTGTTGTGATGTTTTATTGGGTTTTTTCAATAGAAACATATATATATATATATGTGTGTGTGTGTTAAAAAGGTTTAAAATCTTATATGTTTTATGTATTTTTTGGTTGTTCTAGTCTTTAGTTGGGTGGTTTTGTTGATTATATGATTGTTGGTAAATAACAATTACTAGGGCTTGAAATTCAAAATTTTAAATTGAAAATTAAGGAACATGGGCTATGGTTGAACACTTGAAGTGTGACAACTGTCATAATTCCAGGTATCCGTACAACTATTAAACCATGATTAGTGCTTAATGACTGTGTTGCATTACAATTAATGATTTGAACTGCCTTCTGATTACTGCTTTATACTTACATGTGCATCACATATTGCAAATGACATATCATTATTGCATGAGAACTTATTTGACTCAAATGATGCACGAAACACAGTTAGCACAATTATCAGACAAACCGGGAAAATGCTGACGGAGTTCAGTACATAGACAAACAATGTGTTGAGACACAAAATGAGCCAGAAACCAAGTATTACACTAGTATAGTGTGTAGGAAAGTAAGGATCATAAAACTGCCTTCCTAGAGATAGTTTAAGTGACGGAAAGTGCCTAAAACTCACTTAAACTGCAGAATTCTGCAGAAAATCAGCAAATTCAGCATTTAAACACATTTATATCATGCAGAAATATGGTTAAATGGTCCCGAATGCTTTCCTAAGTGTCGGGAATCAAAACTGTCACAAAAGGGTACATAAAGCACACTAAACTGCAAAGTTTAGCACCTTAACGAACCGGTAACCAACCGAACAAATGGACACTACCCGAAACACCAAATTTTCACTTGAAGCATTGTTTTAACATTACCAAGCTAGTTATGGTCCCCGAACACCATAACACACTATATAAATATCAACTAACTAAACATCTAACTAAATACCTACATTTCAACCATAAACTAACTACATGGTTTAAACCTAGTCTACTACCCCCCCCCCCACCTATGGATGGCCCAACATGGCCCCCACACCTTGATTTCATTTGGTTATTTTAATAGATTATGTTGGCCCTTTTAGAACATATGAACCATGAGTTAAACACTTGAAATGGATTTATAAATTAACCTTAAGCACATAAGTCTCATAACCTTCACACACTAAAACACACACTCCTCTCCCTCTCCCTTGCTTGTTCTCGGCCGTAAACAACAACAACACCACCACCATCATTCACTCATCTTCATCTAATTTCAAGCATACTCAAGGGTGATAGAAGGTGCATAAGGAAGCTAAGAGCTTTCAGAAGTTCAAGGACCTTCTTCATTTGCTTTTATCCACTTTATTTCTTCTCTTGATCATCCCTAGTCTTGAGCTAGTGGTAAGAACACTAATGTTTCCATTTTACATCTTATCTAAGTGGTTAAAGAATGATACATGATGATTAACTTGAAGAACACTAAGAATTAAGAGAATGAAACTTGAACATAAGCTTAAATCATGAAGAAACCATGTTGTTTATGTGTTGATTTACTTGTTGATTGTTGTGTACTTGTGTAAATGATGTAGATCATCATATGATCTTGCTAGATCATGATTAAAAACATAATCTAGCAAGATGAGAGGATGAAAGTGTTAAAGATTAGTAGATCATCCTCATGAAAGACATGAACTTGAAAGGATATAATGTTTTCTTGTAAAATGATGATTAAAGTGAGTTGTAAGTCCTGTAAATCTAAGATTTCAAGAGTGATTTTTCAAGAAACCAAGTTAAACATACAAGTTTTACTTAATCTTGGTTCTTAAATAAATAACCCTCATTTTTGGTGGTTAAACAAGTGTAGAAACACTTATGTAACAAGAGAAATCCAAGAAGAAACATTTTTAGAAAATATGATTATAAGTTGTAAAGATCTAAATTCTTTAAAAATGATGTTTTTAAAGAATCAATCACACTTTAAAGGGTAACAAGACTTACTAAAAACACTAGTAAGTTACTACAAATTTTTATAAATTTTCAAGTTCATGAAGTGGTAGATTATGCTTGTTTATGGCAAAATTGGTAAGTATAGATTGTTTATTGTTGATTGTTGATTGATTGTGTTGATTTACAAAAGAAAATGATATGTCATGAAGGCATGGAAACCTCCATTTTTAGGGGAAACTATGGCAAAATTTTTCTAAAAATTAAACACTTAGTAAAATATTTCTAAACAAATATTTACAATGTATATTAAACCATGGATTCTCACATAAACTTTGCCATAATTTTGTTACAAAAATTATAAATATTGGAGGTTGGTTTTTATAAATACAAGTGACTAAATATGTATTACAAGTTTATATCATATTTTTGACAAGAAGAAAATATATTATTTTTGGTGAATAAAAATATATATGTTTTCTTGGAATTATTAGAAGGTATATTATCTTTGGAAGAAATATATATTTTCTCAAACAAACATCAAATATATTATTTTTGGGAGCAAAATAAGTTTATATATATTTTCCAAGTTAGACTTGAAAATATATTGTTTTTGAGACTTGTATGAAATTTATAAATATTTTCGTCAAGGGAAAAATTATAAATAATTTTTCTAAGTAATATTTCTTAAAATATATATTTTGGAAATATATATTAATGAATTTTTATTAAAGATATTATTCCGGAAAAATTTATACAAAATTAAGTATAAGAATACTTAACAATTACAAGAAAATATGTTTTCGCGTACGTATAAATACACACTGGAATACGACACCAATACATGGCAAAAATATACAAGTATAAAGATACAAATACAAATACACCCATCCTTGGGAAGAAAATACATGTGCAAATACTTGAAAGGTATCAAGTTAAAATATATTATTTTAACTATTATTCCAAAAATTTAATAAATATAATTTAAGTTAAAATATTTATTATTTTAGCAAAGAAATTATATAACTTGGAATAATATTGAAGACACAAGGAAACGTAACTCAAATACACTAATCCATACTAAGTCAAGGCACGACCCGCTCGTCTAATAGACCTTAGTACGTTGTAGGTAGTCGTGTACGCCAGGCGAAGCTTTGAGTTACTGTGATTACGAAGAATTCAAGACTGTGAGTTCATGTTCCCCCTTTTCTTTAACTGTTTTCGGTTTTATAACTTCGGGGGTAAAGTACATGTTACAAACTGTTTACAAACGTTATTATTTGGTATGGTTAGCTAAGGAAGGGTACTACTTGATCATGTGAGTGGTGGGTATAACGCTTAAGACCATTAATCCTCGTTGTAGGATCGAGGGACATGAGTGATAGATCTATTTGGGTGTAGCGAGCTGTAACACCTCGAAAATTTACGTCCTATGATGTGTTGACACGTGTCATAGGTTTGAACGTGTGAAAGAATGTTCTTGAAGGACTAAAGTTGACAAACAATGAAACTATGTAAATATAAGGGTTTAAAGTGTCAACAATGAATAAACATACTTTACAATAACCCTACATGATGTTTATAACCTTAAACGAATGGATCATGGATCATACGAAGCGAATTGTGAAAGAAAGTGAGAGATTACAAACTACAGGGGTTAAATGTGTCAACATGTTAAGATATACCTCTGAGTGACCTTTTAGCAAACCCAAAGCCTTGTAACAAATAATTATGCTCACTAGAATGCACCATAAAAATTTCACCAAGTTTCGTTACCGTATGAGAAAGTTATGATAAAATTCGTGTGTGAGGGTTAGAATCGTCAACATTGAAAATTAGGGCTTTTCGGGTGATCACAAAGTTACCCGAGGACTTGACAAAGATGGTATAAGCCTTAAAGCCCCCATATGTCAAATATAAAGTCTTAAAATGCAAGAAAACATTGAGAAAACGACCTTTCGGGGGACCAAGGACTGAAATGCAAATGAAGGAAACTTGTTTGGCTGGTAAACAACACGCTCGCGTAGCGCGAGCATAAGCACCCCGGCAGTCGCGCTACGCGACTGCCTTGTCTGATCAGAAAACATGCACAGCTGTCCTGCAGCCCACTTAACTGACTCAAATGCCATTTTGGCATACCTTGGGCTTTCCTATACTGGTATTTAGACTATAGAGGACACATGTATACATCCTTGATCAATTGTAGACCCATTTGGCATCAATCTAGGATGATCAAAGTCACTATATAAGGCTTATGTTGCAACATGCAACTACACTTCAACTTCTGATCATTTGAGGAGCTTAACAGCAGCCACAAGACCTTCCAATTCATCCATTAGACACGTGTAAGTAACCTTGACCCTTCTTAATTAAGTTTTGATTAGTTTATAGCTTAAAAGTCAAACCGTCGTAACTACGGTTTGACTTAACGATAAAACACAAACGGTCCAGGGTTTTGTCGAATTGAAAGTTGTTATAAGTTGGTAATTATGTGGGCTTTAAACCCTTAAAAGGGCACCCACCGATTCCCATCCTATCTAGGTCGTTTGTCGAGTCAACGGTAATTAGAAAAAGTCAACAGAACCATTAAGCATGTAATTAGCGATATAGAAGGCGTGTAACCTGTTTTATCATTCATATAACTTGGTAATAAGTGTACGGACTTGTCTAAACTTGTTTGATTCGACAACTTTCTGTTTTGAACCGATTCGGAGCCGAAAGTCGCATAGTTTGACTTTCTGCTTTGACCTCGATTCTGACCCGTTTTTGGTAGGTTTAGACATGCCTTAAAGTTCCATTAGGACCTTGTAACATGTTAGTATAAACCTCTGTGGTTGTTACCTTGATTGTCCAATTCGTTGCACGTTTCCGTTAAATTGCCAAATGTTGACCATATTGCCCTTATGATCATAAAACGAGATTTTTAAGATATGAAAGTAAAATAATCTTTGTTACTGATTATAAAACATGTCCCTAAAATTTCACATCAAACGGAGGTCTAGATTAGGAGTTATGCTTAAATGACGTAATTATAACGTTTCTTAGTAATTAAACGGCGTCATTAGCGTAAAACCTATTTAAACCCAATTATTGACACCAAACCTTTTACCCACAGATGTAATATAATATTTTGGGATTTTTGAAGATTTTTAATTATTTTTAAACTGATCATAAGCTAGGTTTATCGCCTTGATTCGGTTAATACCGAATATACCCTTTTCGGTTATAAAACGAGTTCTACAAAGTATTTTGACGCCAATCCAATTGCTACTGATTTTAAATAATAAATGAAGTGTTTTGAACCTTATGAATTGACCTGGAAACTCAGAATACTATTTTAACCCGTAAATTGCTTAAAACGACGTTATACGCGTATTAAGCGCATAGTAAGGGCTTAAAACCATTTTGCCACATAAGACTTAACACCAATGGATATAACCTGTTAAGTTAAGTTATTTTACTGATAAAATCAGACCCGTGACACAGTAGCTTAATTAATCCTTTTTATAATCTTTAGAATGACCAAAATACCCCTACGGGGCTTAATATGAGATTAAACTCGTTTTGGGCATAAGGGAAGGTATCCTACTGATATCACAACATATTTAAGGCATGTTAACTTAGGAAACCTGTTTAGGACTCTTATGGTTACCCGTTACGCTTCATACGCGTTCGGTTCGGTTTATGTAACTAGTTTACATAAATTAGCCGAAACGGGTCAAACATTATCGGTTTTATCTCAAAATCCAGAATGTGTATTATATACCCATATTAAACAAGTCTTCAAACTTTTCGGGTGTAAATCACATTCTATCCGGTCTTCGCTTAATCGTGCGTACGAACCGTATCTTTAAAACTAACCGGTCTAAGCTTAAGCTTAACTAAAGACCCGTTAGGATTCTAATAGGTTATTATTATAAACCTTCGTTCCAGATTAGGAGACCCGGTAAAAGATACTTGCACTCGCTGATTTTGATTTATACTTGCTCAGGTAAATACTCTTAACTTATTTTCCCTATACGGGCTTGGGATACGGTATTGTAAAAATACCGCTTGGTCGGGTGTGTAGTTATTTAAATCGTATTGTGATTGATGTATTTACAACCCGTTTAATATGTATTATTTGGTGTATGGCCTTTGGGGGTTAATGACCATGTCCCGGATATCCTTGGCATCATTTTACGAAATGGCCACGACCTAAGCACGGGGTGTAGGCGTACACCTGACAGATGCATTATGTAAAAACTGGTAATCCACTCCGAGGTATCATCCTTGTGGGCATTATACCGTAGCTGGTAATCCACTTAAAGGATGATAGCCTGTGGGCATTATACCTGTGGCGTGTCAATTAATCTGTCCTGATGGACGACAAATAAGTAAAACTGTATACAAGATTATTCTAAAAATTGTCCCAAGTTATAAAGATATTTTTGCCGAAGTGCATTCAAATCAATTTTCCAACTCTTTTCAAAATGAGTCAGTTGAGTTGTATTTACCAGTGTAAACTGACGTATTTTCCAAAAAGGTTAAGTGCAGGTACTATACGTAATAGGCTGGCTACTCCAGGCATCCATAATCAAGTTTCGCAAGCTCTAGATGTCGAAGTCTGTTGAACAAGTTTTCTTTTATTTGATTCGCCTGTGGATCCTTTACTTCCGTTGTAATACTTGATGCTACATTATATCGGATTGTAATATATTTATCCTTTTGCTTCCGCTGTGCATTTATATATATTGTGTTGTTTGACTATGATGATATCAACTACGTCACGATACTCCCCCACCGGGCCCACCGGTGACACATGGAAATTTGGGGTGTGACAGGTTGGTATCAGAGCCAACACTGAGTGAATTAAACACTAGCCTTTTGTGTTTAATCTCAGTTACACAGATGCACATTCTTGAGTCTAGACAAGAACATAGGACTAATCCTAATTCGTTTCATTGTCTTTTAATTACTTCTTTTGTTATTTTTCTGATTAGCCTTTGCATAGGCAAGTCATTTTATTAGAAGTCCCGTTTAGGGCAACCATATACTTGTTTAAATTTTAAAGGAACGATTATGTTTAAAATATCATTCCTATATTATAAGATCTACCATTATGATAAAATGGAAAAATCTAAAAAGGACAAGACCTAGCCATACGTCACATTAAGACAGGGCCAAGATGGTAGTTCCACAATTAGATTCAGATCCTTGTTAACAGTTCAATTTAGAAAATTGTTCTGCGTTAATTATTAAAAAGGAATCTTAAAGGTAAACCTAGCCTATATGACGAGGCCAAGATGGTAGAACCTATTCAAGAGATTCAAATCCTTATTAAACATCTGAAAGCATATTAACATGCTTGACAAAGTGTGATACGATAAAATCACATAAGTCATTTTTAACTGGGTTATTCTAAATTCCCTTATTTATATAATCATCCCTTATGGATGAAGTGCACACGGGCTATAACTAACGTCCTCTGGACTAAAGACAGTGGTAGCCTACAACTCCCTGTCAAGAAAAGGTAATGAACTTTGATTCAAACCTTAATGCCTCGATTCTCTGAAATACTGGCTTATAAAAATTTAACTTGTCTACGTGACTAGGCCTATTGTGCTATTATTAACTTATAATATAGGATTATGATAAAAATCCTGAACAATTATATAATTAGCAAATTAACTAAAATGTGTATTAAAAACATGGTTAATAAATCGTTTAAAACGATAGTACAGTTTGGGCTTCTAAATAAACTTTGCACTTATTTTCTTTTTGTAGCAACTAAGACTACATGGCTGACTCTGACGAGATAAACAGTCATCCTTTGGAAAACCGCGATGATAATGATAGGATTAATATAACCAAAGGAGAGCTTCGTACACTGATTGATACAGCTGTATCTAAAGCTGTAGAAGAACAATTTAAGGAGTATAGTGGGACGCATAGTCGAGCCTCATCTGTACCCCATTCTAAATCTGTCCCTAAAACTCATTCAGAGCCTCATAACAAGTCACCCTCAAAGAAAGATGATGATCGACGTTCATCTAATCAACACAGTGTTCCATCCAAGAGGATAGTGTTCGATAATGAACCGCGTACCAAGTCCTGTACCTATAAATACTTTGTTTCTTGCAAACCCCGGGATTTCACCGGGGAGAAGGGGGCAATTGATTGTATGACCTGGTTGGATGAAATGGACACGGTTGTTGATATCAGCGGTTGTGCTGAAAGGGATGTAGTGAAGTATGTATCCCAATCGTTCAAGGGAGAGGCACCTGCATGGTGGAAGTCTCTCATTCAAGCTGCTGGGAAGATCCCGCTCTACAACATGTCATGGGAACAGTTTGTTGCTCTCATTATGGAGAACTATTGCCCTCAACATGAGGTCGAAAGAATTGAATCAGATTTCTTATCATTGGTGATGACAAACTTAGATTGTCAAGCTTACCTCACCAGTTTTAATACCCTGTCCAGACTGGTTCCTTACCTGGTAACACCAGAACCCAAGCGAATTGCTCGCTTCATTGGGGGTTTAGCCCCAGAAATCAAAGACAGTGTTAAGGCTTCGAGACCTGCTACGTTTAGGTCAGTAGCGGATCTCTCTCTATCCCTTACTTTGGATGCGGTCAGGTTGAGATCGCTAAAGAAATCTAAAGAAAGTAAGAGGAAGCGTGAGGATGATAACTCACGAGGGTCAGAGAAGAAGCACAAGGGAAACACAGATTCTAAGAAGTTTGGGTCTGGAAGGAATAGTCAGCGAACAGAGGAGAAGCCAAGGTGCTCGACTTGCCAAAGACGCCACTTTGGAAAATGCAGGCTTGAGACCAAGTCTCAATCAGGATCACCTGCATGTGGGTTATGCAAGTCTAAAGAACACAAGACGATAGAGTGCAAGAAGATAAAAGATGCAACATGCTTCAACTGCCATGAAAAGGGGCACATTAAGACCAACTGCCCTAAGTACGCTAAAAAGCCTGAGGAAGTCAAGAAGACCAATGCGAGGGTCTTCAGGATGGATGCAAGGGAAGCCGTCCAGGACGACAATGTTATAACAGGTACTTTCCTCATAAATGATGTTTATGCGAGAGTACGTTTAGATTCAGGCACTGATAAGTCATTCGTAGATAATAAGTTTTGTGAACTGTTGAAATTGCCTGTTAAAACCCTAAGCGTGAAATATGAGGTGGAATTAGCGGATGGTACATTAGAAACCGCGTCAACCATATTAGATGGATGTGTTATATCCATTAGGAACCACTCTTTTCCACTATCCTTACTTCCTTTGAAGTTAGCCGGTTTCGACATCGTGCTAGGCATGGACTGGTTATCTCGTAACCAGGCCCAGATTGTCTGCAACAAGAAGCAAGTGGTGATCAAGACTCCGTCTGGTGAATCACTTACCATTCAGGGAGATACCCGGTATGGACTACCTGAGCAAGTGACTATGCTCAAGGCCTCTAAGTGTTTAAAGAAGGGTTGTGTCATTTACATGGCACAAGTGACTATGGATGAACCGAAGCCCAAGATTGGGGATATCCCCGTCATTACTGAATACCCTGAAGTTTTTCCTGAAGATCTACCTGGTTTACCACCAGATAGGCAAGTGGAATTCAGAATTGACATCATCCCTGGAGCAGCACCTGTTGCTAGAGCACCTTATAGGTTGGCACCAACAGAGATGAAGGAGTTGAGGACGCAGTTAGATGATTTGCTGGCTCAAGGTTTCATCAAACCTAGTTCGTCTCCGTGGGGAGCACCAGTTTTATTTGTCAAGAAGAAGGATGGATCGATGCGTCTGTGCATCGACTATCGTGAGCTTAACAAGGTCACTATCAAGAATAGATATCCTTTTCCCAGAATCGACGATCTGTTCGATCAACTGCAAGGGGCAAGTATCTTCTCTAAGATTGACTTAAGGTCAGGCTATCACCAACTGAAGGTTAGAGATGAAGACGTGCACAAGACTGCATTTAGGACTCGTTATGGTCATTACGAATTCCTAGTGATGCCTTTTGGGCTCACTAATGCACCGGCCGCATTCATGGATCTCATGAATCGCGTCTGCAAGCCTTATTTAGACAAATTTGTCATCGTCTTCATTGACGACATCCTCATTTACTCAAAAAGCCAAGTTGATCATGAGAAGCACCTTCATTGCATTCTGGAACTACTTCATAAAGAAAAGCTCTATGCCAAGTTCTCGAAGTGTGAATTCTGGCTTCGAGAAGTCCAATTTCTTGGGCATGTTGTTAGTGAGCATGGTATCCAAGTAGATCCTGCTAAAGTAGAAGCTGTCATGAATTGGCATGAGCCAAAGACGCCTACAGAAATTCGTAGCTTCCTAGATTTGGCAGGATACTATAGGCGATTTATTGAAAACTTCTCAAGGATTGCTGCACCCCTGACTTCGCTGACACGTAAGAAGATTAAGTTTGACTGGGGTCCTAAGCAGCAGGAATCCTTCGAGATTCTGAAACAAAATTTGAGCAATGCTCCAGTACTGACATTGCCTGATGGAATAGAGGAGTTTGTAGTTTATTGTGATGCATCACACACCTGGATGGGATGTGTGCTTATGCAGAAAGGCAAAGTCATTGCCTATGCTTCACGCCAGTTAAAGGTGCACGAAAAGAATTACACCACCCATGATTTGGAGTTGGGTGCCGTTGTATTCGCACTAAAACTTTGGAGGCACTACTTATATGGAATCAAATGTGTGATCTATTCTGATCACAAGAGCCTTCAATATTTGTTCAATCAGAAGGACTTGAACATGAGGCAACGCCGTTGGATGGAAACTCTGAATGATTACGATTGTGAAATAAGATACCATCCCGGCAAGGCGAATGTAGTCGCCGATGCCTTGAGCCGAAAGGAAAAGGTGAAACCCATCCGAATCAATGCCAAGCGCATGGAAATAAAGAACAATTTGATTGAAAGGTTGTTAGCTGCACAGAAGGAAGCTGTGTTGGAAGCTAACTATCCTAACGAAAAGCTAGGGGTAACTGAGGAGCAGTTAACACTTAGCAAGGACGGAATACTAAGATTGAATGGGCGGATATGGGTTCCAATTTATGGAGGACTCCGAGATGTTATCCTCCAGGAAGCCCATAGTTCCAAATACTCCGTTCATCCTGGAGCTGATAAGATGTACCAGGATCTAAGGGCAAATTATTGGTGGATAGGCTTGAAAAAGTCTGTAGCCGCCTATGTAGCTAAATGCTTGACGTGTGCGCAAGTAAAAGCAGAACATCAGAAACCGTCAGGTTTGCTACAACAACCTGAACTTCCTACGTGGAAGTGGGAAATGGTAACTATGGATTTTATTACCAAGTTACCTAAGACAAGGAAAGGCAATGATACTATATGGGTGATCGTTGATAGACTGACTAAGTCAGCTCCTTTCTTACCCATCAAGGAGACTTATAGCTCCGACATGTTAGCCCAGTTATACGTTGATAAGATTGTAGCCTTACATGGCATACCTGTGTCTATTATCTCTGATCGAGATACTAGATACACGTCACATTTTTGGAAAAGCTTCCAACAATCTTTGGGCACGCGTTTGAATTTTAGTACGGCTTACCATCCTCAGACAGACGGTCAGAGTGAGCGTACTATTCAAACGTTGGAAGACATGCTTCGTGCATGTGTGATTGACTTGGGTGGTAGTTGGGATAACCACCTGCCGTTAATTGAGTTCTCCTACAACAATAGCTACCATACCAGCATTAAGGCTGCGCCTTTCGAGGCCTTATACGGTAGAAAGTGTAGAACGCCCGTTTGTTGGGCGGAAGTTGGAGATGTCCAGCTATCAGGACCGGAGATAGTCTTTGAAACGACGGACAAGATTGTCCAGATTCGTGACCGTCTCAAAGCTGCCCGAGATAGGCAGAAGAGTTACGCTGATCCAAAGCGTAAAACTTTTAACTTCGAGGTAGGTGACAAAGTGTTGCTCAAAGTATCACCCTGGAAGGGGGTGATGCGATTTGGTAAGAAAGGCAAGCTAAGACCGAGATACATAGGACCTTTCGAGGTTATCGAACGTGTCGGGTCAGTTGCCTATAAGTTAAACTTACCTGAAGAGCTCAGTAGTATACACAATGTGTTCCACATCTGCAATCTGAAGAAGTGTTTCGCTGACGAATCACTGGTCATACCACATACGGATGTGCATATAGATGAGAGCTTGAAATTTGTGGAAAAACCATTGTCGATCGAGGATCGACAGGTTAAAAAGCTTCGAAGGAAGCATGTACCGATTGTAAAGGTCAAATGTGATGCCCGAAGAGGTCCCGAGTATACGTGGGAGGTTGAGTCCACGATGAAAGAAAAGTACCCTTATCTATTTCAGTAAATCTCGAGGTCGAGATTTCTTTTAAGGGGGTGAGGATGTAACACCTCGAAAATTTACGTCCTATGATGTGTTGACACGTGTCATAGGTTTGAACGTGTAAAAGAATGTTCTTGAAGGACTAAAGTTGACAAACAATGAAACTATGTAAATATAAGGGTTTAAAGTGTCAACAATGAATAAACATACTTTACAATAACCCTACATGATGTTTATAACCTTAAACGAATGGATCATGGATCATACGAAGCGAATTGTGAAAGAAAGTGAGAGATTACAAACTACAGGGGTTAAATGTGTCAACATGTTAAGATATACCTCTGAGTGACCTTTTAGCAAACCCGAAGCCTTGTAACAATTAATTATGCTCACTAGAATGCACCATAAAAATTTCACCAAGTTTCGTTATCGTATGAGAAAGTTATGATAAAATTCGTGTGTGAGGGTTAGAATCGTCAACATTGAAAAGTAGAGCTTTTCGGGTGATCACAAAGTTACCCGAGGACTTGACAAAGATGGTATAAGCCTTAAAGCCCCCATATGTCAAATATAAAGTCTTAAAATGCAAGAAAACATTGAGAAAACGACCTTTCGGGGGACCAAGGACTGAAATGCAAATGAAGGAAACTTGTTTGGCTGGTAAACAACACGCTCGCGTAGCGCGAGCATAAGCACCTCGGCAGTCGCGCTACGCGACTGCCTTGTCTGATCAGAAAACATGCACAGCTGTCCTGCAGCCCACTTAACTGACTCAAATGCCATTTTGGCATACCTTGGGCTTTCCTATACTGGTATTTAGACTATAGAGGACACATGTATACATCCTTGATCAATTGTAGACCCATTTGGCATCAATCTAGGATGATCAAAGTCACTATATAAGGCTTATGTTGCAACATGCAACTACACTTCAACTTCTGATCATTTGAGGAGCTTAACAGCAGCAACAAGACCTTCCAATTCATCCATTAGACACGTGTAAGTAACCTTGACCCTTCTTAATTAAGTTTTGATTAGTTTATAGCTTAAAAGTCAAACCGTCGTAACTACGGTTTGACTTAACGATAAAACACAAACGGTCCAGGGTTTTGTTGAATTGAAAGTTGTTATAAGTTGGTAATTATGTGGGCTTTAAACCCTTAAAAGGGCACCCACTGATTCCCATCCTATCTAGGTCGTTTGTCGAGTCAACGGTAATTAGAAAAAGTCAACAGAACCATTAAGCATGTAATTAGCGATATAGAAGGCGTGTAACCTATTTTATCATTCATATAACTTGGTAATAAGTGTACGGACTTGTCTAAACTTGTTTGATTCGACAACTTTCTGTTTTGAACCGATTCGGAGCCGAAAGTCGCATAGTTTGACTTTCTGCTTTGACCTCGATTCTGACCCGTTTTTGGTAGGTTTAGACATGCCTTAAAGTTCCATTAGGACCTTGTAACATGTTAGTATAAACCTCTGTGGTTGTTACCTTGATTGTCCAATTCGTTGCACGTTTCCGTTAAATTGCCAAATGTTGACCATATTGCCCTTATGATCATAAAACGAGATTTTTAAGATATGAAAGTAAAATAATCTTTGTTACTGATTATAAAACATGTCCCTAAAATTTCACATCAAACGGAGGTCTAGATTAGGAGTTATGCTTAAATGACGTAATTATAACGTTTCTTAGTAATTAAACGGCGTCATTAGCGTAAAACCTATTTAAACCCAATTATTGACACCAAACCTTTTACCCACAGATGTAATATAATATTTTGGGATTTTTGAAGATTTTTAATTATTTTTAAACTGATCATAAGCTAGGTTTATCGCCTTGATTCGGTTAATACCGAATATACCCTTTTCGGTTATAAAACGAGTTCTACAAAGTATTTTGACGCCAATCCAATTGCTACTGATTTTAAATAATAAATGAAGTGTTTTGAACCTTATGAATTGACCTGGAAACTCAGAATACTATTTTAACCCGTAAATTGCTTAAAACGACGTTATACGCGTATTAAGCGCATAGTAAGGGCTTAAAACCATTTTGCCACATAAGACTTAACACCAATGGATATAACCTGTTAAGTTAAGTTATTTTACTGATAAAATCAGACCCGTGACACAGTAGCTTAATTAATCCTTTTTATAATCTTTAGAATGACCAAAATACCCCTACGGGGATTAATATGAGATTAAACTCGTTTTGGGCATAAGGGAAGGTATCCTACTGATATCACAACATATTTAAGGCATGTTAACTTAGGAAACCTGTTTAGGACTCTTATGGTTACCCGTTACGCTTCATACGCGTTCGGTTCGGTTTATGTAACTAGTTTACATAAATTAGCCGAAACGGGTCAAACCTTATCGGTTTTATCTCAAAATCCAGAATGTGTATTATATACCCATATTAAACAAGTCTTCAAACTTGTCGGGTGTAAATCACATTCTATCCGGTCTTCGCTTAATCGTGCGTACGAACCGTATCTTTAAAACTAACCGGTCTAAGCTTAAGCTTAACTAAAGACCCGTTAGGATTCTAATAGGTTATTATTATAAACCTTCGTTCCAGATTAGGAGACCCGGTAAAAGATACTTGCACTCGCTGATTTTGATTTATACTTGCTCAGGTAAATACTCTTAACTTATTTTCCCTATACGGGCTTGGGATACGGTATTGTAAAAATACCGCTTGGTCGGGTGTGTAGTTATTTAAATCGTATTGTGATTGATGTATTTACAACCCGTTTAATATGTATTATTTGGTGTATGGCCTTTGGGGGTTAATGACCATGTCCCGGATATCCTTGGCATCATTTTACGAAATGGCCACGACCTAAGCACGGGGTGTAGGCGTACACCTGACAGATGCATTATGTAAAAACTGGTAATCCACTCCGAGGTATCATCCTTGTGGGCATTATACCGTAGCTGGTAATCCACTTAAAGGATGATAGCCTGTGGGCATTATACCTGTGGCGTGTCAATTAATCTGTCCTGATGGACGACAAATAAGTAAAACTGTATACAAGATTATTCTAAAAATTGTCCCAAGTTATAAAGATATTTTTGCCGAAGTGCATTCAAATCAATTTTCCAACTCTTTTCAAAATGAGTCAGTTGAGTTGTATTTACCAGTGTAAACTGACGTATTTTCCAAAAAGGTTAAGTGCAGGTACTATACGTAATAGGCTGGCTACTCCAGGCATCCATAATCAAGTTTCGCAAGCTTTAGATGTCGAAGTCTGTTGAACAAGTTTTCTTTTATTTGATCCGCCTGTGGATCCTTTACTTCCGTTGTAATACTTGATGTTACATTATATCGGATTGTAATATATTTATCCTTTTGCTTCCGCTGTGCATTTATATATATTGTGTTGTTTGACTATGATGATATCAACTACGTCACGATACTCCCCCACCGGGCCCACCGGTGACACGTGGAAATTTGGGGTGTGACAGGTTGGTATCAGAGCCAACACTGAGTGAATTAAACACTAGCCTTTTGTGTTTAATCTCAGTTACACAGATGCACATTCTTGAGTCTAGACAAGAACATAGGACTAATCCTAATTCGTTTCATTGTCTTTTAATTACTTCTTTTGTTATTTTTCTGATTAGCCTTTGCATAGGCAAGTCATTTTATTAGAAGTCCCGTTTAGGGCAACCATATACTTGTTTAAATTTTAAAGGAACGATTATGTTTAAAATATCATTCCTATATTATAAGATCTACCATTATGATAAAATGGAAAAATCTAAAAAGGACAAGACCTAGCCATACGTCACATTAAGACAGGGCCAAGATGGTAGTTCCACAATTAGATTCAGATCCTTGTTAACTGTTCAATTTAGAAAATTGTTCTGCGTTAATTATTAAAAAGGAATCTTAAAGGTAAACCTAGCCTATATGACGAGGCCAAGATGGTAGAACCTATTCAAGAGATTCAAATCCTTATTAAACATCTGAAAGCATATTAACATGCTTGACAAAGTGTGATACGATAAAATCACATAAGTCATTTTTAACTGGGTTATTCTAAATTCCCTTATTTATATAATCATCCCTTATGGATGAAGTGCACACGGGCTATAACTAACGTCCTCTGGACTAAAGACAGTGGTAGCCTACAACTCCCTGTCAAGAAAAGGTAATGAACTTTGATTCAAACCTTAATGCCTCGATTCTCTGAAATACTGGCTTATAAAAATTTAACTTGTCTACGTGACTAGGCCTTTTGTGCTATTATTAACTTATAATATAGGATTATGATAAAAATCCTGAACAATTTTATATTTAGCAAATTAACTAAAATGTGTATTAAAAACATGGTTAATAAATCGTTTAAAACGATAGTACAGTTTGGGCTTCTAAATAAACTTTGCCCTTATTTTCTTTTTGTAGCAACTAAGACTACATGGCTGACTCTGACGAGATAAACAGTCATCCTTTGGAAAACCGCGATGATAATGATAGGATTAATATAACCAAAGGAGAGCTTCGTACACTGATTGATACAGCTGTATCTAAAGCTGTAGAAGAACAATTTAAGGAGTATAGTGGGACGCATAGTCGAGCCTCATCTGTACCCCATTCTAAATCTGTCCCTAAAACTCATTCAGAGCCTCATAACAAGTCACCCTCAAAGAAAGATGATGATCGATGTTCATCTAATCAACACAGTGTTCCATCCAAGAGGATAGTGTTCGATAATGAACCGCGTACCAAGTCCTGTACCTATAAATACTTTGTTTCCTGCAAACCCCGGGATTTCACCGGGGAGAAGGGGGCAATTGATTGTATGACCTGGTTGGATGAAATGGACACGGTTGTTGATATCAGCGGTTGTGCTGAAAGGGATGTAGTGAAGTATGTATCCCAATCGTTCAAGGGAGAGGCACTTGCATGGTGGAAGTCTCTCATTCAAGCTGCTGGGAAGATCCCGCTCTACAACATGTCATGGAAACAGTTTGTTGCTCTCATTATGGAGAACTATTGCCCTCAACACGAGGTTGAAAGAATTGAATCAGATTTCTTATCATTGGTGATGACAAACTTAGATTGTCAAGCTTACCTCACCAGTTTTAATACCCTGTCCAGACTGGTTCCTTACCTGGTAACACCAGAACCCAAGCGAATTGCTCGCTTCATTGGGGGTTTAGCCCCAGAAATCAAAGCCAGTGTTAAGGCTTCGAGACCTGCTACGTTTAGGTCAGCAGCGGATCTCTCTCTATCCCTTACTTTGGATGCGGTCAGGTTGAGATCGCTAAAGAAATCTGAAGAAAGTAAGAGGAAGCGTGAGGATGATAACTCACGAGGGTCAGAGAAGAAGCACAAGGGAAACACAGATTCTAAGAAGTTTGGGTCTGGAAGGAATAGTCAGCGAACAGAGGAGAAGCCAAGGTGCTCGACTTGCCAAAGACGCCACTTTGGAAAATGCAGGCTTGAGACCAAGTCTCAATCAGGATCACCTGCATGTGGGTTATGCAAGTCTAAAGAACACAAGACGATAGAGTGCAAGAAGATAAAAGATGCAACATGCTTCAACTGCCATGAAAAGGGGCACATTAAGACCAACTGCCCTAAGTACGCTAAAAAGCCTGAGGAAGTCAAGAAGACCAATGCGATGGTCTTCAGGATGGATGCAAGGGAAGCCGTCCAGGACGACAATGTTATAACAGGTACTTTCCTCATAAATGATGTTTATGCGAGAGTACTTTTTGATTCAGGCGCTGATAAGTCATTCGTAGATAATAAGTTTTGTGAACTGTTGAAATTGCCTGTTAAAACCCTAAGCGTGAAATATGAGGTGGAATTAGCGGATGGTACATTAGAAACCGCGTCAACCATATTAGATGGATGTGTTATATCCATTAGGAACCACTCTTTTCCACTATCCTTACTTCCTTTGAAGTTAGCCGGTTTCGACATCGTGCTAGGCATGGACTGGTTATCTCGTAACCAGGCCCAGATTGTCTGCAACAAGAAGCAAGTGGTGATCAAGACTCCGTCTGGTGAATCACTTACCATTCAGGGAGATACCCGGTATGGACTACCTGAGCAAGTGACTATGCTCAAGGCCTCTAAGTGTTTAAAGAAGGGTTGTGTCATTTACATGGCACAAGTGACTATGGATGAACCGAAGCCCAAGATTGGGGATATCCCCGTCATTTCTGAATACCCTGAAGTTTTTCCTGAAGATCTACCTGGTTTACCACCAGATAGGCAAGTGGAATTCAGAATTGACATCATCCCTGGAGCAGCACATGTTGCTAGAGCACCTTATAGGTTGGCACCAACAGAGATGAAGGAGTTGAGGACGCAGTTAGATGATTTGCTGGCTAAAGGTTTCATCAAACCTAGTTCGTCTCCGTGGGGAGCACCAGTCTTATTCCCGGAGACAAATTTGCTAGGTTTGAGCCTTCCTGCATCACGTCACACATATTAATGGCCTTGCAAACCATTAATGATCTGTTTTCCTTGTTGCTTTCATACCAGGAGTTTACAAACATACATACATACTTTCAATGATTCAAAGGTTTATTCGCGCACACAAACAAACACATGAACTCGCTCAACTTTTGTTGATGTTTTCAAACTACATGTATTTCAGGGAATTAAAAGTGGATCTGGCGGGCGTTTGGATGTTTCAAGTGAGGTTGAGAATAAAAGATGTCATCCGAAGTCTGAGGATTTGGATAGTGTGTCTTATCCTAGATAAGACACATCTTTCAAAGCATGGTTTTATTTAATGTCTTTTGTCGAGTCCTTGTGAACTCTTAAGCAAGTTGCATGGTTTGTACTCGGGTTGAAGTCTATGTTTGAAACAATGTTGTTGTTATGTTTTTAGACTCATTTAATGGATGATCATCTTTGGTTTTATCATATAGTTGTTGTTATGATTGAATGCAATGATATTAAGCAAGTCACACATAATCACGCTTCCGCAAAAGTCAGGGTGTGACAGTTTGGTATCAGAGCTTCGATTGTAGCGAACTAGGATTCTTTCTCGAGTCTAGATTATAATCATTAGGGCTCTCACGAAAATGTTTTCACAACATGTTTTCATTGCATACACGAAACGCCCAGATCCAGGGAAACAAACATTTTTTATAAACGGAAAGACAAGAAACACGATTTCAAGGTTTACTTTTTTGGTCTAGTCTGGGAGACTAGGTGGTTTAGTCTGGGAGACTGGGTGGTTTAGTCTGGGAGACTAGGAAGGATACATGATTTCATGATACATTGACTTTGCTTGCATACTTAATGTTAGTGGTTAATATATGTGCATATGTTGTGATTGTTCTGTTACAGACACTATGTCTTCATCCGAGAGCGGATTATCCGATACTGATGACCCCATGGCTATTGGCTCTGGGGAGAGCGAGCTAGAGATCTTTACTTCCGATACTGAGAGCGACCCAGATATGCTATCAGACGACGACGACGACTTCCAGCCGTTTGCGTTGCCTGATTTTGGAGACGTCTTACCGCTTGCTGATGGTATTCCAGACGAGGATCCTTTTGTTATTCCCATTCCAGTCCACGATCATCTTATCATCGGGAATCCCGATGGTGAGCATATTGTGGCACCGATCCTCGCTCCTGTTTCTTTAGTGGTCATCCCTCCTAAGGATTGGCCTTTTGATGATCTGTTTGATGATGATTTTGATCTGTTTGTTGATGGTCCTCCCGATGATGCCCATGGTGATAGAGAGTTGGATGAGGACGTTGTTGCTAGACCTCTACCTGAGATCCCTGTTATTGAGATTTCCTCTGACTCCAGTTTACACACTGTCTCATATTCCTTTGAGTCTGTGACGTCTTCCGCCTTGCAGGCAGTTGGTTTGCGACGCTATGCCACTGATTCTGATGATGATACAGCCATGTCAGTTGCACCATCCCCTCCACTCGATCCTGAGTTTGATCTTGAGTTAGATTTTGTTCCTATCGATCAGCCTGACGATGCACCTGCTGATCCTGAGCCGTTGCTTGATCATGACCCTATTCCATTTGGCTTACCTGACATTGCACCCCTCATACCTGATCCAGTTCCTGCACCCGCTGACCCACCTGTTATTGAGCCATTCATTCCTCCACTTGCACCTGCACCCGCTGATGTTGCTCCTTTTCACCCAGTGGAGTCTGATGATCACCGTGTTGATCTCCCTATTGTTTTCTTGCAGGACATACCCGCACCTCGTCCAGGGGAGGGTACTTCAGGCCAGCAGTCTAGTTATGATCCTCATGTTTCAGAAGCTTTTCCACACATACCCCAGTCTGCACCTTCTGCTACTTTTACCACTTCACCACTCGATGAGCCACTCAGATGGTTCCCACCGTACACCATGCCGATTTCGGATCCCTACCATCCCTCTTAGTTTGCTGGTTATACACGGGATGAGTTACTACTATCACTGCAACTCCAGTACGAGATTATGAGTCGCAGGATTTTGGAGCTTAAGATGATACCGCGTCCGTTACCATGTCCTTGTCAGCCTGCTTTCGTTCCCCCTCATTTGTCACCATCCCTATTTTCACATCCTACTGCACCTCTTACTCCATTTCCAGAGTTCGATGCTCGATTTCTCACCGTCGTGCAGCAAATCAGTTATTGTAACAACTCTCACTAAAAAGTCCTAATTATTACTTTAATTGATCATTAGGAAACCTTAATTGAGACACCCAAGTGATTCCGCACAAACCCTAAAATTTTCAGAACAAACGGAATCAGGATTAGGGCCCCTAAAACTAAGGGGGGATAAACCCTAATGGACGATTATCCTCAAATAATCGTTGTCACATAACTGAAATTCAAATATGTCAAGTCACCTGAGCTAGTCCCAATCGTGGCTACCCTATAGGCTATTTTTATGCCTTACGGACCGCAACACTCTAAAGCTTACGGTCCGTAAGCAGTCTTACGGACCGCAACGCTGGGAATGTTACGGTGCGTAAGCATGTCCAAATTTCAGCTATAAATAGAGGACAGTGGCATTCGAAATTTGAACATCCAACGTCAAAAGAATTCACAAAATACACTGAAATACGAACAGTATACTCCAAATTACACCCCGGGTCTCGAAATTCTGCCGCAAAACAGGGTATTAGCACGATCGCTGCTACGATTCATTTTCCGATCGATCAATGTACTCAACGGGTGTTTAAGTGCTGCCCACATTAGGGTGATGCTTTGTCATTAGTCGTTAATTCGACAGATATTAAGCATAGCACTTTGTCACTCGTTGTGATGGTTGATCTCGTGAGTTATCGTAAATGCTGTATTGATTACTAACCCAGTTTTGTGTGCATTGTTATCTAAATTAGGTTAACCAGGCTAATTCATAGACTAGACTCTGTCCGTGTTAAATCAGCAATGTGAGTCATTCTCTTTTTATCAAATTACTTTCAAAATCATATTTATTACAAAGTTATAGTTACAGGGATTAAGTCTTTGTTATCTGAAATTACTGCCAGTATGTGGGGGGATGTGCACATAGCTACTAATTATTTATCACTTGGGGTGAAAGGACCCTACAAGTGATATGTCCACAGTCACAGTCCGGTAAAGTGACAACTGGATCAGTTAATTTAAAAGATGAGGCAATTGTAATCGCTCTTAATACTGTAAATTATAACGAACAGGTTGTTTTAAATAAATAGAATGATTCACTCAGTATTTCCCGCTGACAAAACCTTTTTCAAACATGTTTCAGGTAATCTGTTGTGATTCAGGAAAAAGTGCCGCGTAGCACTACCTGCTTAACGAAGTGGCTCAGTATAAAATAAAGAAACATGTTTTGTAAAATAAGGATTTCTCAGTGAAATCGTATGATTGTAAATTACCGGGGTTTCATCCCGAGATGTGAAATAAAATAATCGGGAAATTTGCAGTTTTAAAAAGATCCTGATGATAAACTTCCGCTGTTAAACTCAATTAAATAAATACCACGGGATTTCTGTCCCGCGGCTCCTGAAACGGGTCAAACCGGGTCGGGGGCCGTGACAGAAAAAGGTGGTATCAGAGCCACCAAATCAGAGCCACTGATTTAAGCCAATTAAGTATTTAGAAAATACTTAATTTTTTTTATTATTAATTACTATTTTGTGATTATGTGTTTTACTATCTGATTAATTGTGTACAGTATGGGCAGATCTTTATATGCTAGCCACTGTAGCAATAAATACAAATCTTTAAAATAATTTGACTTAAAATTTTAGCACCCGGATTATCTACAATCTAGAACCCTTACCCATTAAATAAATAAGTAAACCTTAGTGTGTTTTAATTTTCATTTGTTTTGATAGTTACCCAATATGAAATAATATTTAAAAGTTTTCTATAAAATTTTGTTATAATTGTGTGTATTTTGCATAACAGCATGAGTGATTTGTCTGAAGCCCTTCAGAATTTAAATCTTTATCCAGTAAGAATAGAAGTTTCCAGAGATTTCAATAGATATATACCAGACATAGAAGAACCTATAGAATTCGACGCTTCACCTCTCGAGAAACCCAAGCCTAAGAAAATGGAAATTTGGGGAAAACTCTAGGCAAATTGAGGGGTTACCATCTCAGGAAGAGCTAGATTTTATAATGACAAGTTATAATACTATTAAGCCTGTTAATGAAAATGTTTTTGAAACACAACTATCAATGAATTTAGAACCAGATATTCCAAACCCTTCAATCCACTCACAAATAGACGAATGGTTGATTAATGAAATACAGTTACAAAACTATCCCTATAAGCTTTTTCCTCAGTTCAATCTAGAACCTTTATCAAATCCACCAATGAGTAATGAGAATATGGCTGAACTCCGTTATTTTGACAAAGAACTCATGAATACTGGGAATAGGATCCAAGAGATTTTGGGACAGATCTCCTGGAATTACGATAAGAGGGAATGCCGTTACTAGACAATCAACTGACAAAAGATAGGGGGTTTATGGAACTATAGTGGTGTAATAATAATAAGTAAAATCAGTATGTAAAATAACTACAAATAAAACTTGTAATATAATGGTGTGTATTGATGTATACTATAAAATATAAAAATGGAAATTGAGAAATCGATAGTTTTGGCTATATGTGTATTGTGAAATTATATGATAGTTTTTGTTATTTACTTGATACTTATAAATTATATAAATTAATTATCAGATGGAAAACGTTGGTAATGAACCCGTTAACGAGGTTAATCAATCTGAACAACAACCAGGGGATCAATATATGACTAGGCAAGATATAGAAAATATCGTTGCTCAAGGGATAGCCAATGCTATTCCGGCAATAGTCGCTGCTGTTCAGAAACCTGCTGAACCTCAACAAATCGTTCCTAGCAAACGAATTTCTGAAGATAACTTCAGTAATAGCGTAAACGAAGGCAATGATCATGTTAATCATGATAATGAACCACGGCAAGCTCCGCTCCCTAAGAAGATGAAAGCTGCAACGCCTGGTTGCACTTATAAAGAATTCCTTGCTTGTAAACCCACAGAGTTTGCAGGCAATGAAGGAGCGACTGCGGCACTACGTTGGTTAGAGAAAACCGAGGCCGTAATTGCTATAAGTAAATGTGTTCAGGATGATCAGGTCATGTACGCGTCAAATCTTTTCAAAGAAGGGGCGCTAGAATGGTGGAACACGGTGCTACAGGCTAAAGGAAGAAATAGGGCTTATGCCATGAAATGGGAAGAATTTAAGAATCTTGTAGAAAGAAAATTCTGTCCCGAATATGAAAAAGATCAAATGGCAAATAAGTTTCTAAATCATCGCATGACAGGTGTAGATTGTCGCGATTATACTTCGACATTCTTCGAATATGCTAGAGTGGTACCAACGCTGGCTTCGCCATAACCGGTACTCATTTCTCGTTATATTTGGGGATTAATTGGTGAAATTCGCAATATCGTTAAAGCTGCGAGACCTCGCACTATTGACGATGCTGTGGAATTAGCTAACACCCTAACGGATGAACTGGTACGCACGCAAGATGAAGACAGAAAGAAGGAATTGGCTCAGAAAATTACCCAGGGATTTCGTGTGGGTAATAACAACAGCTTCAAGAAAAGAGGAACAGGGCAATCCTCAACTCCTCAGTTTTGCAACAATTGCAAAAAGAAGCATTTTGGAAGATGCAAGGGATATTGCAATTTTTGCAAAATTCCAGGGCATCAAGAGGAGAATTGCAGAAAGAAATCCCTAATCTGTTACAACTGTGGAGAAACGGGACATTTCCGAACAGAATGTCCTAAATTGGTCAAAGCAGCAGACAACAAAGCCAAGACAGCCAACGGAGCTAATAAGAAGAATGTTCGAGCCTTTCAGTTAACTACTCAGGAAGCCGAAATGATTCCAGATGTGATAGCTGGTACCTTCTTAGTTCACAACATTTACGCCAAAGTATTATTTGACTCTGGTGCAAACCAAAGTTTTATCAATACTTCATTCTGCCAAGCTCTCAATATACCCTTAACCAACATTAGGCAGATTTTTACAGTCGAAACAGCTGATGGGAATTCAGCTAAAATAGATAAGGTTTTGCAAAATATAGAAATAGGACTTTCAGGTCATAAATTCTTTGCAACCTTATTACCTATGAAATTAGCCGAATTTGATGTTGTGTTAGGAATGGATTGGTTAATAGCCAACCATGCTCGAATCCTTTGTGATAAGAATTCTATAGAAATTCAGGCACCCACAGGAGAAGTAATTATGATTACAGGAGACAAACCACGTAAGCCCATGAAGTTCATATCAGTAATGAAAGTGGCTAATTATGAACGAAAACAAGGAATAGTGTATATGATTTCGGTAATCATTAGTACTAAGGGAAAAAATCTTAAGGAAATTCCTGTAGTCTCGGAATACCCAGATGTATTTCCAGAAGATTTACCAGGATTACCTCCGGATAGGGAAGTAGAGTTTAGGATTCATCTAATTCCAGGAACTACACCGATAGCCAAGGCACCTTATCGGTTAGCACCCACAGAAATGTTAGAACTAAAAACGCAATTAGATGAATTACTAAGTAAAGGATTCATACAACCTAGCTCATCCCCTTGGGGAGCGCCAGTGTTATTTAAGAAAAAAGGATGGTTCAATGAGAATGTGTATCGATTATAGAGAATTGAATAAAATTACAATTAAGAATCGATACCCATTACCTAGGATTGATGATCTGTTTGATCAACTTCAGGGGGCTAGATATTTTTCTAAAATAGATTTACGCTCCGGATATCATCAATTGAAGGTACAAGAAGAAGACATACCTAAAACTGCTTTCAGAACTAGGTATGGTCATTATGAGTTTACAGTCATGCCCTTTGGGTTAACAAATGCACCTGCTGCATTCATGGACATGATGAATAGAATCTGTAAACCATATTTGGATAAATTTGTAATTGTTTTCATAGACGATATACTTATTTATTCCAAAAGTCAGACAGAGCATTGTGAACACCTTCATGCACTCTTAACTTTGTTAAGAAAAGAAAAGCTTTATGCCAAATTCTCAAAGTGTGAATTTTGGTTGCAAGAAGTGCAATTCTTAGGACACATGCTGAATCACGAAGGTATTCACGTAGATCCTGCTAAGATAGAGGCAATTACCAAATGGAAGGTTCCACAAACAGCAATGGAAATTAGAAGTTTTATAGGTTTAGCTGGATATTATAGACGGTTTATTAAGGATTTTTCCAAGATAGCTGTACCATTAACTAAGCTAACCTGTAAAGCAGTTAAGTTTGAATGGGGATCTAAACAAGAAGAGGCTTTTAGGATTTTGAAACAGAAATTAACCAATGCACCAATCTTAGCCTTACCAGAAGGAACAGAAGATTTTGAAGTATATTGTGATGCTTCAAAACTAGGATTTGGATGTGTGCTAATGCAACGCAAAAAGGTAATTGCGTATGCTTCAAGACAATTGAAAAAGCACGAAGAAAATTATACGACTCATGACTTAGAATTAGGAGCCGTAATTTTTGCCCTTAAGATTTGGAGACATTATCTTTACAGAAGTAAAATTACTGTCTACACAGACCACAAAAGTCTAAAATATATATTTGGGCAAAAAGAGTTAAACATGAGGCAAAGGAGGTGGATGGAAATTTTAAGTGATTACGACTGTGATATTCAGTATCACGAAGGAAAGGCAAATGTAGTTGCAGATGCCTTAAGTCGTAAGTATCATGAGAACCAAAGACGAGTTCGTGCTCTCAGATTAAATTTATAATTAGATTTAATGGAGCAATTGAAGAATGTTCAAGAAACAGCAATAGAGGATGTTGTAGAAGGAATGAAAGGACGAATAAAAGAATTAGAACAAGGAGATGATGGAATTTGGAGATTCCATAAGAAAAGGATTTGGGTACCAAAGCAGTGAGAATTAAGAAATAAGATCTTAGAGGAAGCCCATAAGTCTAGGTATACCATACACCTAGGAAACAATAAGATGTACCAATATTTAAGAAAGAATTTTTGGTGGATAGGAATGAAAAAGGATATAGCTAGATATGTTTCTAAGTGTCTTACTTGTTCACAAGTTAAGGCAGAACATCAGAAACCTTCAGGTCTACTACAACAATTAGAGATGCCGGTATGGAAATGGGAACTTATAACAATGGATTTTGTTACTAAGTTACCCAAAACCAGAAAAGGTAATGATGCGATTTGGGTAATTGTGGATCGATTAACCAAATCTGCTCACTTTCTGCCTATGAAAGAAACTTTTAGCATGGAAAGATTGGCAAAGTTGTATGTAGATGAAGTTGTATCCTTACATGGAGTTCCACTCTCCATTGTTTCGGATAGGGATAGTCGTTTTACTTCTCATTTCTGGAAAAGTTTCCAGCAAGCAATGGGAACTCGACTAAACCTAAGTACGGCATATCATCCTCAAACGGACGGGCAAAGTGAAAGGACAATCCAAACTCTAGAAGACATGCTCCGAGCATGTGTAATAGATTTTGGTGGAAATTGGGACGATCATTTACCTTTAATTGAATTCTCTTATAACAATAGTTATCATTCAAGTATCGAAACTGCCCCATTCGAGGCACTGTATGGAAGAAAGTGCAGAACTCCAGTTTGTTGGGCAGAAATAGGAGAAAATCAATTATCAGGTCCTGAGATAGTACAAGAGACGACTGATAAGATTACTCAAATCAAGGAAAGACTGAAGACTGCTCGGGATCGCCAGAAGAGTTATGCAGACAATAGATGTAAGCCGTTAGAATTCCAAGTTGGAGACAGAGTACTGTTGAAAGTTTCTCCTTGGAAAGGAGTTGTTAGATTCGGTAAGAAAGGAAAGTTAAGTCCAAGGTACGTAGGACCATTTTCAGTAGTCCAACGTATAGGACCAGTTGCTTATCGTTTACAGCTACCAGAAGAGTTAGCTGGAGTACATGATGTATTTCATGTATCCAATCTCAAGAAATGTCTATCAGACGAATCTTTGATAGTACCTCTTCAAGATATAGAGGTAAACGAAAAGCTGAAATTTGTTGAGAAACCTCTTCAAATTGAGGATCGAAAGATCAAGTTTCTCAAGCACAAACGCCTAGTGCTAGTTAAAGTAAAGTGGGATTCAAAGAGAGAAGCTGAATACACTTGGGAGCTGGAATCAGAAATGAAGCGAAAATATCCACATTTATTCCAGTCCACGATCATCTTATCATCGGGAATCCCGATGGTGAGCATATTGTGGCACCGATCCTCGCTCCTGTTTCTTTAGTGGTCATCCCTCCTAAGGATTGGCCTTTTGATGATCTGTTTGATGATGATTTTGATCTGTTTGTTGATGGTCCTCCCGATGATGCCCATGGTGATGGAGAGTTGGATGAGGACGTTGTTGCTAGCCCTCTACCTGAGATCCCTGTTATTGAGATTTCCTCTGACTCCAGTTTACACACTGTCTCATATTCCTTTGAGTCTGTGACGTCTTCCGCCTTGCAGGCAGTTGGTTTGCGACGCTATGCCACTGATTCTGATGATGATACAGCCATGTCAGTTGCACCATCCCCTCCACTCGATCCTGAGTTTGATCTTGAGTTAGATTTTGTTCCTATCGATCAGCCTGACGATGCACCTGCTGATCCTGAGCCGTTGCTTGATCATGACCCTATTCCATTTGGCTTACCTGACATTGCACCCCTCATACCTGATCCAGTTCCTGCACCCGCTGACCCACCTGTTATTGAGCCATTCATTCCTCCACTTGCACCTGCACCCGCTGATGTTGCTCCTTTTCACCCAGTGGAGTCTGATGATCACCGTGTTGATCTCCCTATTGTTTTCTTGCAGGACATACCCGCACCTCGTCCAGGGGAGGGTACTTCAGGCCAGCAGTCTAGTTATGATCCTCATGTTTCAGAAGCTTTTCCACACATACCCCAGTCTGCACCTTCTGCTACTTTTACCACTTCACCACTCGATGAGCCACTCAGATGGTTCCCACCGTACACCATGCCGATTTCGGATCCCTACCATCCCTCTTAGTTTGCTGGTTATACACGGGATGAGTTACTACTATCACTGCAACTCCAGTACGAGATTATGAGTCGCAGGATTTTGGAGCTTAAGATGATACCGCGTCCGTTACCATGTCCTTGTCAGCCTGCTTTCGTTCCCCCTCATTTGTCACCATCCCTATTTTCACATCCTCCTGCACCTCTTACTCCATTTCCAGAGTTCGATGCTCGATTTCTCACCGTCGTGCAGCAAATCAGTTATTGTAACAACTCTCACTAAAAAGTCCTAATTATTACTTTAATTGATCATTAGGAAACCTTAATTGAGACACCCAAGTGATTCCGCACAAACCCTAAAATTTTCAGAACAAACGGAATCAGGATTAGGGCCCCTAAAACTAAGGGGGGATAAACCCTAATGGACGATTATCCTCAAATAATCGTTGTCACATAACTGAAATTCAAATATGTCAAGTCACCTGAGCTAGTCCCAATCGTGGCTACCCTATAGGCTATTTTTATGCCTTACGGACCGCAACACTCTAAAGCTTACGGTCCGTAAGCAGTCTTACGGACCGCAACGCTGGGAATGTTACGGTGCGTAAGCATGTCCAAATTTCAGCTATAAATAGAGGACAGAGGCATTCGAAATTTGAACATCCAACGTCGAAAGAATTCACAAAATACACTGAAATACGAACAGTATACTCCAAATTACACCCCGGGTCTCGAAATTCTGCCGCAAAACAGGGTATTAGCACGATCGCTGCTACGATTCATTTTCCGATCGATCAATGTACTCAACGGGTGTTTAAGTGCTGCCCACATTAGGGTGATGCTTTGTCATTAGTCGTTAATTCGACAGATGTTAAGCATAGCACTTTGTCACTCGTTGTGATGGTTGATCTCGTGAGTTATCGTAAATGTTGTATTGATTACTAACCCAGTTTTGTGTGCATTGTTATCTAAATTAGGTTAACCAGGCTAATTCATAGACTAGACTCTGTCCGTGTTAAATCAGCAATGTGAGTCATTCTCTTTTTATCAAATTACTTTCAAAATCATATTTATTACAAAGTTATAGTTACAGGGATTAAGTCTTTGTTATCTGAAATTACTGCCAGTATGTGGGGGGATGTGCACATAGCTACTAATTATTTATCACTTGGGGTGAAAGGACCCTACAAGTGATATGTCCATAGTCACAGTCCGGTAAAGTGACAACTGGATCAGTTAATTTAAAAGATGAGGCAATTGTAATCGCTCTTAATACTGTAAATTATAACGAACAGGTTGTTTTAAATAAATAGAATGATTCACTCAGTATTTCCCGCTGACAAAACCTTTTTCAAACATGTTTCAGGTAATCTGTTGTGATTCAGGAAAAAGTGTCGCGTAGCACTACCTGCTTAACGAAGTGGCTCAGTATAAAATAAAGAAACATGTTTTGTAAAATAAGGATTTCTCAGTGAAATCGTATGATTGTAAATTACCGGGGTTTCATCCCGAGATGTGAAATAAAATAATCGGGAAATTTGCAGTTTTAAAAAGATCCTGATGATAAACTTCCGCTGTTAAACTCAATTAAATAAATACCACGGGATTTCTGTCCCGCGGCTCCTGAAACGGGTCAAACCGGGTCGGGGGCCTGACAGTTATCTGCTGCGTCATGTTTATGAGCTTGAGGAGGAGCTTGCGCATGTGTGATGTGTGCAAAATGCAACATATAAATTACATCAATTGTGGCATAAAACTAACCCTTTTTTAGTACTAATGTTGGAAAAAGTGTGTTTTTGTCTTCCTTTTGTATTTTCAGGATTAAATAAGCTCAAATTAACAAAAGAAGCAAAAAGGCAGCTAAATCTAACATAAATACAAGAAAAGGAACAAACGTGGCATGCCCGATCTCCCCAAAAGCATCTTCCCAAGCAAAACAAGAGAGCAGAAGGCTGAACACGCCCCGTGCTCAGTGAGTACGGGGGCGTGCCCAAGTGTCAGCATAAAAGACAAAGTTGTAGAAGCTTCCATCACCCACCACGGGGCCGTGCTGAGCGGACACGGGGTCGTGGTCAACTATAAGATTCGCAGAATCTAAGCAAATCTTGATAGTACAGATATGCTTCTGCACACGGGGTCGTGCCCAGGGGACACGGGGCCGTGGTCAACTAATAAAGACAAGAGCAATTAATGAAGAAAGAGAAGGATGTGGACACGGGGCCGTGCCCACTGGACACGGGGCCGTGCCCGAGCTTCTGTTCAGCCTATAAATAGGAGTGCTTGGTTCAAGCTTAAACCATCCCTTGGCACACCACCTCTCTCACACTTCACCCACCACCACCATAACACCATCATCCACCACCATCATCCATTGTCCATCATAGAGTGTGTGAGTCGTCTCGGGATCCAAGATTGATCGTAAGAGTTCTTGACAATCAAGGCCATGTTTGCCTAAGTCTCTTACATCACTTGGTGAAGACAAAGTGTCTAGTGTAATACTTTTTATTTTTAATCTTTTCGCACTTTTTAATTGGTTATGTATTAATGACTTTAATAACTAGTTTCTTATGTTGAAGGTGATTCTTCCTTATCGTTTGTCCGTGGTGTCTTGGCATTATTTTACTGTCTATATAAAATAAAAGATTTTCACCATTCATATCTCCACGGTCTATATGGAGGTATGTTGGCTACCTGGTCGGGGGTTAAGGGAACGATTTGGTAAGAGTCTTGCCATTGTTCAGTGTATAGATCCTGCAAAGGACCTGGGTCAAATTTAGTAGGACCTCCTTCAATACTTAACGGTATTGGATGGCGGGGGTCCAAACTCTTTGACCCCCTCATAAGTTAAACTACTATTAATATTTTAACCCGGCTATTTAGGACTGTATCCCTGCTGACTCAGACTACTTAGCCGAGGGTAACGTCACCTTCAAAAGAGGGGCCTACCACAATATGCATTAATAACTTAATTAATTATCCTTCAATAATCCGACCCTTTGGGATTGTATCCTTGCTGACTCAAACTACTGGGTTGAGGGTAACGTCACCTCCAAAAGAGGGGCCTACTACAATAACTAAGATAATCTCTTAAATAGTGCAAAAGTGCGGAAATAATCAAAGGTTACACTAAACACGATTCGGAGCCAAGTGATTCATCTTGTCTATCTGTTTTATTTTTATTTTTATTTTTTTTAGCATTTTAGTTAGTTTTTATTTTCTTAGTTTAAAACCTTTTTCTAAACTTTTGATTTGATTAGACGTTGAGGATAAACCGGTACTAAAACCTCTTGTGTCCTTGGACGACCTCGGTATCTTGCCAACACTATACTACGCTCACGATGGGTGCACTTGCCCATATGTGTGTTTAGTGTTAGTAAATATCGTGTTTTATAAATTTAAAACTTGGCTAAAAAGTGTTAAAAAGGGCTTAATAAATACATCAAAAACTAATAACACTCACGCACATCAAGTTTTTGACGCCGTTGCCGGGGACACAAGGATTTTAAGAAAGCTTAAAATCAACGGCCTACTCAGTTTTTCAAAACCTTTTCAAAACGCGCGCACATTTTTCTGCATTTTAGTTTAGTTTTGCATTTACAGTAACCTGAACACGGGCCGTGCTCGCTGAACACGGGGCCGTGCTGCACATTTTTCATAAAACACCCAGTAACAGTAGCTTGAACACGGGCCGTGCTCACTGAACACGCCCCGTGCTCAACGAAATCAGTAAATTTAATTAAAACGTCCAGATACAGATTCTGTACACGGGGCCATGTCCACTGAACACGGGGCCGTGTCCAGCTTCTGTTTCCATTTTTATTTTTGTTTTCTGATCTCGAGACTTGGTTGTGGTCTGCTGAGTGATTCTTATGGATCAATACTCAGGAGGTTACAACTACACCTATGAGGAGGATGAATATAGGAGTAACTATTGCACTAATTGTAGTAATCCGCACTCGGTTCAATATAGTCACTCATATCAACCATCCAATTCATACACCTACTATGAGGAGCCCAGGTACGAGCCATCAACTTCATACACATCCTATGAAGACCAAAGGTATAAACCTCCTCCCTCATACTCATATTTTGATGAACCAAGGTATGAGCCTTCTTACTCATACTTTGAGGAACCAAGATATGAGCCACCACCTTCGTATGCTTATTATGAGGAGCCATGGCGTGAACAACCCACCTCATATGAGTATTATGAAGAACAAAATTACGACCCTTATCTATCATATACTTACAATGAAGAACAATGGTGTTAACCATCTACTTCATATGGGTATTATGAGGAACAAAGGATCGAACAACCGGATTCAAGCTCTGAAAATCCCGATCCTTTTTCTATAACCGAAGTGACCGATAGGATATTAGAACACCTTAGAGTTATTGATCGCTATATAAAAGAATCTCGCGCAAGGGAAGAGGAGTCCCGCGCAAAATAAAAATTAATTAAAGAAGAAATAACTGAAGGTGTAAAAATGGAAGAACAAATAAGTGAAAAACCGACACATGAGTTAAACAACGAAAAAGGTGAGTCCGTTAACGATAAAATTCAAGAAGAGTCTAATTTTGAAGAAATTAATCTCTTGTCACCTTCTTTTGAAAATCATTGTTTAGTTCCCACTCATGCTAAGTTTTTAAAAGAGTTAAACACTAACACTAAAATTGACGAAACGGTAAGTGTTAAGTTAACTACTGATCAAACCTCACTAATAAAAGAAGACCCATTTGAAATTAACATTACACCGGTTCCATGTTTCTTTCAAAATTCATTTATTAGTAATGTCACAATCGATAAAGATCTTTGTGTTAACATAATGCCTAACTACATTTTTGAAAAATTAAGTATTAGTGATTTTTCTCCACTTCAAATACCCATTTTTCTATCCAATCGAAAGGTAATAAAATCAATCGGTGTAGTTGAGGATGTCTTGGTTCAAACAAATCAAATGGTAGTCCCCACCGACTTTGTCATCCTCGATGACGCTCCTCTAGTGTTGGGACGACCATTTGTAAAAACTCACGAAGCTTTGAAAAACCGGAAGTTCAACAATCTACCTCTTCAATTAGGGGCATTTAAAAAAAAGTGTCGATATTGAACGGTCAATGAAATATCCATTCGGCAACAATGACCCCCTAATTGAAGATGAAGATGAACCACCCGATACAAGTGAAAAGTTTGACCACTTTGTTGAAGAAGAGGTCGCCATAGAACAAACTTTTAAGGTTCTTGATCAAAATGAGCAACCAAATAAGGAGTCTCCTAAAGACCCACCTCTTGAGCTCAAAGAACTTCCAAAAGGTTTGGAATATGCTTTTCTAGACAAAGATGGTAAGTTACCCGTAATTATTTCGTCTAAATTAGATAAATTAGAAAAAGAAAAATTAATTAGTCTTTTGAAAAAACATAAAAATGCGATCGCTTGGAAGCTTGTAGATATCAAAGGAATAAGTCCTTCCATGTGTACGCACAAAATTTTAATGAACGATGACTACAAATCGGTAATACAACCACAACGTCGAGTAAATCCCAATGTTCAAGAAGTGGTTAAAAACGAAGTCATCAAATTACTTGACGCCGGACTTATTTATCCTATCTCCGATAGTCCTTGGGTAAGTCCCGTCCAACTAGTTCCAAAGAAAGGAGGTATGACGGTAATAACCAATGAAAAGAATGAACTAATACCAACAAGAACCGTCACAGGATGGAGAGTATGTATAGATTATAGACAATTAAATGAAGCAACAAGAAAAGATCACTTTCCTTTACCCTTCATTGATCAAATGTTAGAAAGATTATCCGGTCATAAATTTTATTGTTTCTTAGATGGTTTTTCAGGTTACTTTCAAATCCCGATAGCACCCGAAGACCAAGAAAAGACAACCTTCACATGTCCCTATGGAACTTTTGCTTATCGACGCATGCCGTTTGGTCTATGTAGTGCCCCCGCAACATTCCAACGTTGCATGGTAGCCATCTTCCATGACATGATAGAAAAGACAATGGAAGTCTTCATGGACGACTTTTCTATCTTTGGGGATTCATACGACCAATGCCTCGATAACCTTGAACGAATGCTATCCCGATGTGAGGAAACTAACCTCGCCCTTAACTGAGAAAAATGCCATTTCATGGTAACGGAGGGAATAGTACTCGGTCACAAAATCTCAAGCGAAGGAATGGAGGTGGATCGAGCCAAAATAGATACCATTTCTCGACTACCACCCCCATCCTCCGTTAGAGCTATCAGAAGTTTCCTAGGGCATGCCGGATTTTATAGGCGGTTTATCAAAGACTTTTCTAAAATCTCAAGGCCTCTAACAAAATTACTTGAAAAAGATGCTCCTTTCATCTTTGACGAGGATTGCAATCAAGCATTTCTAACCTTAAAAGAAATGCTAGTCAATGCACCTATCATGATAGCGCCTGATTGGAAATTTCCTTTCGAAATCATGTGTGATGCCAGTGACTTTGCAGTTGGAGCTGTCTTGGGACAAAGAAAAGAAAAGCATTTTCACCCAATTTATTATGCTAGTAAAACACTTAACGATGCACAAGAAAATTACACAACAACTGAAAAAGAGTTACTAGCTGTGGTGTTTGCTTTTGATAAATTCCGTTCTTATCTTGTTCTTTCTAAAACTATAGTCTATACAGATCATGCAGCCATTCGATATCTCTTCAAAAAGCAAGACGCAAAACCACGTTTGATTCGGTGGATTCTACTCCTCCAAGAATTTGATATTGAAATCAAAGACAAAAGAGGAGCAGAAAATACAGCAGCAGAGCATCTTTCATGCTTAGAAGGCCCAGCTTTGGAGGCAACCAGGGACGAACAAATCAACGAAAAATTTCCAACGGAGTCCCTAGAAATGGTGGAATACAAGGAAGAACCATGGTACGCCGACTATGCTAACTACCTAGCTAGCGGTATAGTCGCTAAGGGTTGGCCACATCATCAAAGAAAAAAATTCTTTGCCAATCTGAAACACTATTTTTGGGAAGATCCATATCTTTTCAAAATGTGTGCCGACCAACTCATCCGACGATGCGTACATGGTAGTGAAGCACGAAGAATTCTCCGCCATTGTCATGAAGGTCCATACGGAGGACATCATGGTGCCGCAAGTACCGCACGAAAGGTATTTGATTCAGGATTTTATTGGCCAACCATTTACAAAGACGCCCAAAGTCTTGTCAAGACTTGCGATGCGTGCCAAAGAACAGGTAATATTTCTTCCAAAAACGAAATGCCACAAAATGGCATTCTTGTTTGTGAGATTTTTGATGTGTGGGGACTCGACTTTATGGGACCTTTCCCACCGTCAAAAGGAAACAAATATATACTTGTGGCAGTAGACTACTTGTCTAAATGGGCCGAGGCCGAGGCACTTCCAACAAATGATGGAAGAGTCGTGGTAAGATTTCTGAAAAAATTATTCTCTCGTTTTGGCACACCTAAAGCATTAATAAGTGATAGAGTTACCCATTTTTGCAACCATCAACTTGAAAAAAATTTAACAAGATATGGGGTCTATCACCGGGTCTCAACAGCATATCACCCTCAAACAAACGGACAAGCCGAAGTGACTAATAGAGGTTTAAAACGAATACTCGAAAAAACCGTAGGGTTAAATAAAAAGGAATGGGCAGATAAATTAGATGATGCTTTATGGGCTTTTCGAACTGCTTATAAAACAACAATAGGTACAACCCCATATAAGCTAGTCTATGGAAAAAGCTGTCACTTGCCAGTAGAAATTGCACACAAAGCCTACTGGGCAATTAAAAATGTAAACTTAGATTTAGAATTTGCTGGTAAAAATCGATTTTGTCAATTAAATGAATTAGACGAGCTTAGAAATTATGCATACTCAAACTCCGAAATTTACAAGGAAAGAATGAAAAACTTGCATGACAAACATATTAAACCTAATGAATTTCGAGTGGGAGATCTAGTTCTTTTGTTTAATTCACGACTTCGATTATTTCCTGGTAAATTAAAGTCTAGGTGGTCAGGACCTTTTTCCATCACCCATATTTTCCCACACGGTGCAATAGAAATTAAATCTCGGAATGGACCCCCATTCAAAGTCAATGGCCAACGGCTAAAACTCTATCAAGGATTCATTGAGGATGAAGAGGAGGAGATCTCGCTTCAAACGGTTGAAGAATGAAAACATCAACATCATACCTGGTAAGTTACGAACGATTAGGACGACATCTAAATCGGTAAGTCTTCTAACCAAACTTTTTGGGAAACAAAGGGCACTCACACGAGCACTAAAAAAAAAATTCAAAACTTTGCTCGGCACGAGGCCGTGTCCGCTGGACACGGGGCCATGTCCGCGCTACTGTCGGGATATATTCCCTTTTTCATAACAGTTACTTCATTCCACACGCCCCGTTTCCCCGAAAACGCTCTGGTTCCAGGCGATTTTCCGCAGATTTTCAACGTCTCCTATCATTCTAACAACATCAAGGTATGATTCTATCACTATTATTAGTTATATTAGGCATTTGCATGTAGTTAAAACTTCAAAAATTTGGGGAAAAATCTAGGGTTCTTGAACTACACCTGGATCAAACCTCAAATTTTTGCTTTAATCTGTTAGCATTTAGTTAGATTAGTGTTAAAGGAAGTAAATACACTTGTATTGTTCATAGATTCGCCCGATTTCTCACAAAAACCCCAAACCCTTGTTTTTGAACCGAAAAAGATAAAATTGAATGGGTAAACAGGTTGTTTTGGGAAAAACGGCACTTGGGGTTTCATTTTCGGGGGAAACCGCACCTATTGGACCAAAAATTTTCAAGTTTTCGAAACCGGGTCGAAAAATGATATTTTTGTGTAACAGACGCCTGGACACGGGGCCGTGTCCGCTGAACACGGGGCCGTGTCCAGCACACTGTTTGCAGTTTTTTCCGAAAATTCTAATATTTCGTGCTAACTTTTGATGTATTCTTTCAGATGGCAAGGAAGTTCGCAAGGTTTAACGCAAATGAGCTCGATGCTAGGGCTAGATACGAAGTACTTCAAACAAGACCGGAAGAATACCCAAGGCAAGCATGCACGGATTTGTTAGCATTGGTTGGTGATTCCCCAGGTTAACCTTTTATCTTGAACAATTTCCGGCCTGCGTGCCGTGTGTCAAACAATTTACTTTCCTTTAACTCTTTTATTTTCTGCATTTTTTTTTCTTTTTCTAACTTTGTGATGGATGGGATGTTGAACACTGGTAATCTAGGATGTTTGCTATGTTTTGGTGGAGTGTTTATTGATAAAACAGGTACATACGAGGCTTAGAGCACTAAACCTTAGTGCTACTAAAGCCGGGACAGGAAAACCAGAACCAGAAACCTGTTTCTCAACCTTGCAGACTGTCTACACGGGTTCGTGTCCAGCCGACACGCCCCCGTGCCCACTAACCCAGACCTGCTATTTGTCTAAATATGCAGACTTTTTGCCAGACACGGGGTCGTGTCCAGCCGACACCCCCCCGTGTCCACCTTCTGTAAGTTTTCGTTACTGGCACCTGAACACGAGGTCGTGCCCACCAGGCACGGGGCCGTGTCCAGCGCCCAGTAACATAAATTTTTGCTTAATTCACACCTTTTACACATTCAATCAACCTAAAAACTTATTTTTGGGACACATTGAGGACAATGTGTAATTTAAGTGTGGGGGATGCTAAAACCTTGAATCTTGTAAGTCCTAATAACAAGCCTTACACAAAACTCTATTGGAACCGCTAATCACCCCAAATTTTTTTGAAAATTTTCATTTTTTTTACTTGTCTAGGTTTAATTTGGGAATTTCAAAATTCTAAAAAGGTTATATTTTTACGAATTTACAACCGATAGCGTCGTGATAAAAAGAACCAACATAAGAAAATTATGAAAAGGCATGGCAAGCTTAGTTAAAATTTAATTATATATACTTGATCACATAAAAACCCATTCCCACAAAAGTGAGTTTTGAGCCTTTATTGAGCATACAAATACATATCTTTAAACTAAATGCTCATTTTTCGTTTCTTGTGTGAATAGCCGCTTGGTTCTTACAACTCTAGAACTTGCCACGACGATACATTCCCGGTCCTTACCAACTTAAACCCGAGTAAGTATATGATAGAGGCATTAGGACTAACCCTTTTTATTTCTACACCATTATTTTCCTTTTTTTTTTTACCACCTACCCAAAATCCCCCTAGTTAACCCCTTTGAGCCTAAACCTTTTCATTTCATAACCCAAACCAAACACCCTTTCACCCACCAAAACCTTTTTATTTTTAACCCTTTGTTATAGTAACAAGTTCGGTTTTTCGTATGACTTTCAAAAAAAAATGTGTTGATGATGAAGCAAAAGAAATAAACAAGCAAGTTCATCAAAAATAACTTTGTTTGGAATTATGGCTTCATCAAAATAAAAAAATAAAAAAAAAGTTGAAAAATAGAAAGTCTTACGAAAACCGATGCTTTTTACGCTTTTAGCCCTTTTCTACTAACCACTAACCACTAACCCAACCACCTACCTTTAACCCAAGCCTAACCCTTCACCCAAAAAGTTCTCTTGATATTTACAAAGGTTTATAGTTAAAAAGGAGGAAGATTGATTCCTTGGCAAGCCTATGGTAGGAGTAAGTTCTATGCCGCTCTCGAGTGATTCACTAAAATACATCTTTGGCCGAGTGTTGAGTGATCCCCCGTGAGGTATGTGAACTTGTATATAAATAGAATTTTAAAGAGGCATGTTATGCCCTAATAAGTAATTTATCTTATGAAAAGTTTTAAATAAATTATGACGAATAGGATTGTAAATAAATAAAAATAAAACTAAATAAAGAATCTTGGAAATCCCGACACTCTATGACAAGCCCAAAAACCTTCTCTTCTACCCATTCCATTTGGGAGTGTAAAGCCACATTATAAAGAGTTTTGCTTGAGGACAAGCAAAGATTCAAGTGTGGGGGTATTTGATGTGTGCAAAATGCAACATATAAATTACATCAATTGTGGCATAAAACTAACCCTTTTTAGTACTAATGTTGGAAAAAGTGTGTTTTTGTCTTCCTTTTGTATTTTCAGGATTAAATGAGCTCAAATTAACAAAAGAAGCAAAAAGGCAGCTAAATCTAACATAAATACAAGAAAAGGAACAAACGTGGCATGCCCGACCTCCCCAAAAGCATCTTCCCAAGCAAAACAAGAGAGCAGAAGGCTGAACACGCCCCGTGCTCAGTGAGCACGGGTGCGTGCCCAAGTGTCAGCATAAAAGACAAAGTTGTAGAAGCTTCCATCGCCCACCACGGGGCCGTGCTGAGCGGACACGGGGTCGTGGTCAACTATAAGATTCGCAGAATCTAGGCAAATCTTGATAGTACAGATATGCTTCTGCACACGGGGTCGTGCCCAGCGGACACGGGGCCGTGGTCAACTAATAAAGACAAGAGCAATTAATGAAGAAAGAGAAGGATGTGGACACGGGGCCGTGCCCGAGCTTCTGTTCAGCCTATAAATAGGAGTGCTTGGTTCAAGCTCAAACCATCCCTTGGCACACCACCTCTCTCACACTTCACCCACCACCCACCACCACCATAACACCATCATCCACCACCATCATCCATTGTCCATCATAGAGTGTGTGAGTCGTCTCGGGATCCAAGATTGATCGTAAGAGTTCTTGACAATCAAGGCCATGTTTGCCTAAGTCTCTTACATCACTTGGTGAAGACAAAGTGTCTAGTGTAATACTTTTTATTTTTAATCTTTTCGCACTTTTTAATTGGTTATGTATTAATGTCTTTAATAACTAGTTTCTTATGTTGAAGGTGATTCTTCCTTATCGTTTGTCCGTGGTGTCTTGGCATTATTTTACTATCTATATAAAATAAAAGATTTTCACCATTCATATCTCCACGGTCTATATGGAGGTATGTTGGCTACCTGGTCGGGGGTTAAGGGAACGGTTTGGTAAGAGTCTTGCCATTGTTCAGTGTATAGATCCTGCAAAGGACCTGGGTCAAATTTAGTAGGACCTCCTTCAATACTTAACGGTATTGGATGGCGGGGGTCCAAACTCTTTGACCCCCTCATAAGTTAAACTACTATTAATATTTTAACCCGGCTATTTAGGACTGTATCCCTGCTGACTCAGACTACTTAGCCGAGGGTAACGTCACCTTCAAAAGAGGGGCCTACCACAATATGCATTAATAACTTAATTAATTATCTTTCAATAATCCGACCCTTTAGGATTGTATCCTTGCTGACTCAAACTATTGGGTTGAGGGTAACGACACCTCCAAAAGAGGGGCCTACTACAATAACTAAGATAATCTCTTAAATAGTGCAAAAGTGCGGAAATAATCAAAGGTTACACTAAACACGAGTCGGAGCCAAGTGATTCATCTTGTCTATCTATTTTATTTTTATTTTTATTTTTTTTAGCATTTTAGTTAGTTTTTATTTTCTTAGTTCAAAACCTTTTTCTAAACTTTTGATTTGATTAGACGTTGAGGATAAACCGGTACTAAAAGCTCTTGTGTCCTTGGACGACCTCGGTATCTTGCCAACACTATACTACGCTCACGATGGGTGCACTTGCCCATATGTGTGTTTAGTGTTAGTAAATATCGTGTTTTATAAATTTAAAACTTGGCTAAAAAGTGTTAAAAAGGGCTTAATAAATACATCAAAAACTAATAACACTCACGCACATCAATGTGCGCAGCTTGCTTTTCTTTCCTCCACCTCCTCCTCCACCACCATCAGCATAGCCGGTTTTTGGTTTTATGTAGGTAGCTTTGCTTTTGATGAGAGCACCACTATTGAGCCTAGCTTGTGAAGCCTTTTGGAGATCACCTTATTATTGTATGACTTTTGTAGACTAGTAGACTGATTGGACAAGGGTAGTATGACCCTATGTTCCTTTTTGATATGATACATTTGTAAAACATGTAACAATATTTGTGGTCGATGATTAATGAAAGCTCAATCGTCATGTTCTCATTAAACATATTGTTGGCTTACTTGTTATGCTATGATTATGTTGATTACCTGATTGCTTGCTATGATAAATGCTATTACATATACGTACTATATACTTATTATACGAATAAGACCTGACCTATACAATCTTCTTTTAGAAGATGCCTCCTCGAAGGAACACTCAATTGCCCACAACAGAGGCAGAACTGCATGAACGGATTTCACATGCAATCGCACAACATGAGGCCCTACGCTCTGAACATAGCGGAGGTACCTCAGTAAATAACCCACCTCACGGTAATGTTTATGTCACATAAGACACATTACAATATGTTTGGGCATTCCATATGCGTTTGCTAATGCTTACTGTGAATGATGTTGCTTGTACAGGCTGTACTTACAAGCAGTTCCTAGACTGTAAATCTCTGAACTTTGACGGCACTGGAGGTGTTGTAGCTTTCGTAAAATGAGCTGAGAAAATAGATTCTGTGCTGCGAATGAGCAAGTGTGCGCCAGAGCACCAGGTCACTTACATTTCTGGACTATTCCTCGATGGAGCCCTGTCGTGGTGGAACCTTCAGGTTCAGACTCTATGTGAGGCTGCAGTGTATGGTATGACATGGGATGAGATGAAAGAACTGATGCGCAAGAAGTACTGTTCAAGGGCAGAGATTCAAAAGTTGGAAACCGATTTTTGGAATCTTAAGATGGATGGTCCTAAGATAGCCGAGTACGTGCAGAGATTCCATGATTTGTCTCGAGTTGTCCCTTATATGGAAGAGCCAGAGTTCAAGCGAGTTGAACATTTCATTTGGGTATTGGCACCCCAAATACTGAGCATGGTGACTACTTCTAAGCCTCCGACAATTACTGAAGCCATCGACTTGAGTGTGGCACTGTGTCACACCCCAACCGATGGCGGAATCATTGGGGCGCGGCACTGACCGAAACAGATTGTTCAAAGAAATTCCATAACGACTAAATTACCAAATAGTTTAAATATTATGTCCCATACCATAACCCATAAGATAATCTAGTTATTACAGACAGAGATATTCTTCAAACAAATAAAACATGTTCCGACAACTCAGATTTTCAAATAAATTAAATTGTCTTTGTTTCTAGACTCTTTCCTAGCCTCGATTTCACGGCAAGCCAAGCATTCTAACATCTTAAGCACCTGCCACATACGTTAAAGTAAAAGTCAATACACATAGTGTAAAGGTGAGCATACAAGTTTGATAATAGCATAATAGAGTTTGAAATCGTTTACGCATAACCAGCACGTACACAGTGTGAAATGAAGCACGTAAGTTATCGACATGATCCTATCAATACCAATGACTGCAGATTGACTGCGCAAGGCAGTTCGTAATACACACTCACCACTGTGAGCAATGTAATTAATTGTCCTTAACAACCCCTGAGTGAACAGGTGCTGAGTCCAAACTATAGTACTATCGTTGCTAAGGCAGGTTGACAGCAATCCATGTGTAAACATAACAAACAAGCATTCATTAAGTCACGTATAGCATGCAGTAGCGGTTAGCGTTAAAGTATTACGTAGTGTGTTTCATGTGATTTAGAATAAGTAACGTATGTAACACCCAAAAGTGCGTAAAGCAAAAAGGGTTCGAGTATACTCACAGCGGTAGAGTTAATGGATTGAAGGGAGCGCTAGAGCGGAATTAGCCTGAACAGTTAAAGATAGCATAAGCTAAAGTCGGCGCATAAAACGGTGTAGGTGTACCAAGGATCGGATGGTAATCCGATCGGGTGGCAATCCGATTGGATGGCCAGTCGATCGGGTGGCAATCCGTTCGGATGGTCACCCGATCGGTTGGCCATTCGATTGGATTGTCACCTCTGTGGTTGAGTGATGTGTTTGTGTATGATGGTTTGTACTTTGAAGTTTTCGTTGTAGCATTTTAAAAATAGAGAAGTATCTCTACCTTTCAGGTCGGTCGATCTAACGGTCATTTGATCGGACAGCAATCCGATTGGCAAGACTTCTCAGTTTGAGAATAAGTTCACAGCAGGACGGTCACTCGATCGGATAGCTATCCGATCGGGTGGCAATCCATTTGTATTGAACATGTTGAAAATTGTTAAGTGTTGAAGTTCAAAACATCACATGGTCGTTCGATCGGGTGGCAACCCGATCGGGCGGCAATCCGTTCGACGTTCCAAACTTCAAAAAAGTGAGTTAATAGTTTAAGTGTGGGACCAAGGTGCAAGCCGATCGGGTGGCTGTCCGATCGGGTGGCAATCCGATCGGATGGCTATCGGATCGGACGGCAATCTGTCACAGTCGACCTGATCGTCTTTACACTTGGTTGTTTCGTTAGTTTGCATTTTCTCGAGACTGTACAATAACGTGTCAAACAACAGAAACCTCGTCAAGACTTAGTGACCCGATCGGATAGGAACCACCCTAGTCTGACCAGTTAACTGTTCAAGACGGTGTTTCATGTGTAACCCAAAATCAGTAATCTCTTGGATAGAATTCAGATCTGGAACTAACACACCACTATGAATGAGTAGGAGGTCAGAGAAAGGTCCGAATCTATCGGTTTTGAGTGCATTGAGTGTAAAAGAGTTGAAAGAAAGTTAGAAAACCATCTTTCAATCCTTTTCACCATGAATATATTCAGATCTATGAAAGATCTTTGTTTATTCATGTGGAAATCATTCAGATCTAAGTTGTTCTTGGTGGATTGAAGCCAAAACATGAAGTTCATAAGAACCCCATGATGACATCATCCTAGAACACCTCAAATCTATTGATTTCACGGTTAAAAGTTAAGATTCAAAAGATAGAAAGGTGTAGGATTGCGTGTAGATCAAGAAAGTACAAGATTTAGGTTGAAAACTTACAAGAATCGGAAGAATTCATGAGAAAAGAAGGCTGGAGCGAGTTGGGTCGAGTGAGAGCTGTCAACATCAAGTGATGTGACAAATGAGGGGTATTTATAGGGTTTCCATAAAAGGAAAGTGGAGGAAAGAGGCTGGTCGATCAGGTGGCAGTCCGATCGGGTGGCAACTCGGTCGGGTGACAACCCGATCGGATGGCAATCCGATCGGATGGCCACGCGGTCGGTTGGCCACTCGATCCACGAGTCCGGCGCGATGAGTTTTGTTGTTTCGATTCGGGTGTTGAGCGTTGCGATGCGGTTCGAGAGAGCGATGCGATTGAATTACTAATCAAATTACTTTTAATCCCAACTACTATATCTAACATACAATCATTCTAAATAACTTGCGTTTAGCGTTTCGATTCGATTGCGATGCGATAGATTGCGATTGCAATTATAACACCTCAACATAAATATAACATGCAGAAGTAACATATAGTTAGCACACACACATAAACAATATCCAGAACACATAACTCGAGCTGCGATTGCGATAGAGACAAGTGATAAATCGTTTAAACATGCGATTAATATGCGATTAAACCTCGATTATTAACAAGTACTCCACATAATATAACTAAAGCGATAACATAAATAGAATATTTATAAGTCAAAGAAGTCAAAACAGAAGTTGAGCAAGGTGTGACAGACCGCAATTAGCAATCTTGTCTTCCTTTGACCTAAATCTTGACTTTGACTTTGAATTTCGAAACACGGGGTGTTACAGCCTCCCCTTCTTAAGGGAATTTCGTCCCGAAATTAGGCTGAAGTCGTAACAAACAACTGCGGGTACTTCGCCTTCATGTCGCTTTCGAGTTCCCAAGTGAACTATGCGCCTCGTTTGCCTTCCCAGCGAACCTTCACAATGGGAATGCGTGAGCGTCGGAGTTGCTTGGTTTGGCGGTCCATGATTTCGACAGGCTTTTCCACGAAGTGTAGTGTTTCATTTACTTGAAGGTCCTCGAGAGGTACGCGTAAATCATGCTCAGCCAGGCACTTTTTGAGATTCGAAACGTGGAAAGTTGGGTGGGTATTGTTAAGTTCCTCCGGTAGTTCGAGTCTGTAAGCCACCTTTCTGATCCTTTCCAGAATCTTAAAGGGTCCAACATATCGAGGCGCGAGCTTTCCTCTCTTGCTGAATCTGACCGCACCTTTCCAAGGTGATACCTTTAGGAGTACATGGTCGCCAACGTCAAATTCGAGGGGCTTGCGTCGTCTATCAGCGTAACTTTTCTGACGACTCCGAGCTTTCAGCAGATTGTCTCGAATTTGGAGGATTTTGTCAGTTTTTTCTTGCAATAGCTCAGGACCGGTTAATTGCGAGTGCCCGATCTCGTGCCATACAATAGGCGATCGACATCTTCTTCCATACAATGCCTCAAATGGTGCCATTTGAATGCTGGAATGATAACTGTTATTGTACGAGAATTCGACCAAAGGTAAGTATTCGTCCCAATTACCACCGAAATCTGTGACACACGAACGGAGCATGTCTTCAAGGGTACAAATCGTTCTTTCAGTCTGATCGTCGGTTTGGGGATGGAAGGCGGTACTTAGATTAAGCGTAGTACCGAGAGCAGATTGGAATGTTTCCCAAAGACGCGAGGTAAACCGAGCATCGCAGTCGGAAATGATGTCGCGAGGCGTCCCATGTCGACAAATGATCTCCTTGGTGTAGATTCGGGCTAAGTTTTCTACCTTATAGTCTTCCCGTATCGGCAGAAAATGAACAGATTTAGTCAATCGGTCAACGACAACCCAGATACTGTCGTGACCTGTGGGCGTGCGCGGAAGTTTCGTAATGAAGTCCATAGCTATACTTTCCCACTTCCACACAGGGATTTCGGGTTGTACGAGTAAGCCAGAGGGTCTTTGGTGTTCAGCCTTGACTTTTGAGTGAGTAAGTCAGGCACTTCGAAACATAGAGAGCAATTTCCCTCTTCATGCCCGGCCACCAGTACTTGTAGCGCAGGTCCTGGTCCATCTTGTCGGCACCGGGATGAATAGAGTATCGAGATTTGTGGGCTTCGCCCATCAAAATCTGTCGTAAATTGGTTCGCTTAGGGATCCAAATTCGGTCCAGATAATGGAATATCCCGTTCGACTTATTTTCTAGCTGGGCTCCATCGTTGAGAATCCTTTCCTTCTTCAAAGTGCGTTCATTAAAACAGGCATGTTGGGCTTCGCGGATTAGGGTTTTGAGATCATATTGGGCTTGGATGTTATGGGCGCTGTGCAAATAACTCCGTCTGCTGAGAGCGTCGGCAACAACATTTGCTTTGCCAGGGTGATAACGAATCTCACAGTCATAATCGTTGAGAAGTTCTACCCATCGGCGTTGACGCATGTTTAGTTCCTTTTGGTCAAAGATATGTTGTAGGCTCCTATGATCGGTGAAGATCGTACACTTGGTACCATAAAGGTAATGTCGCCAGATCTTTAACGCAAAAACAACTGCACCTAGCTCGAGATCGTGGGTTGTATAGTTCTTCTCATGGATTTTGAGCTGACGAGATGCATAAGCAATGACCTTATCTCGTTCCATGAGAACACAACCAAGACCAAGGTTCGAGGCATCACAATAGACTATAAATTCATCGTTTCCATCGGGTAGAGTGAGAACAGGAGCATTGCAAAGCATGTACTTGAGGGTTTGAAAGGCAGTCTCTTGTTCAGTTCCCCAAACAAAAGGCTTGTCCTTGTGCGTGAGAGAGGTTAGCGGCACAACGATTTTTGAGAATCCTTCGATAAACCGGCGATAATAGCCCACTAGTCCGAGAAAAGAATGGACTTCAGGCGGGTTCTTAGGTGTAACCCAACTCTTAACTGCTTCGATCTTCACGGGATCGACGTGAATACCTTGACTATTGACAATGTGACCGAGGAATTGAACCTCCTCCAGCCAGAATTCGCACTTGGAGAACTTGGAATAGAGTCGATTCCCCCGAAGTAGCTCGAGAATCAAACGTAGATGTTGCGTGTGTTCGGCTTTCGACTTGGAATAGATCAAGATATCATCGATGAACACGATGACGAAGCAGTCAAGATAAGGTTTACACACGCGATTCATCAGATCCATGAAAACCACAGGTGCGTTAGTTAAACCAAAAGGCATAACAACGAATTCATAGTGGCCGTATCGAGTGCGAAAAGCGGTTTTGGGTATATCCTCCTCTTGTATGCGTAACTGGTGGTAGCCTGAGCATAGATCGATCTTGGAGAAACACGTAGCACCTTGTAATTGGTCAAACAAATCATCGATGCAAGGCAGGGGATAGCGATTCTTGATTGTCAGCTTATTCAACTCCCGATAGTCGATGCACATCCGGAACGACCCATCCTTCTTTTTGACGAAAAGGACTGGTGCGCCCCAAGGAGAGGTGCTAGGGCGAATAAAGCCTTTGTCAAGCAATTCCTGGAGCTGACTCGAGAGTTCGCGCATTTCGGACGGAGCGAGTCGATAAGGAGCTCTTGCAACAGGGTTTGCTCCAGGAATGAGGTCGATGCGAAAGTCGATATCACGACTTGGTGGTAAACCTGGGAGATCTTCAGGAAAAACGTTGGGGAATTCACAAACAACGGGGACGTATTTCACCTCTTTAACTTCCTTTTTCTCTGCTACTACAATGTGTGCCAAGAAAGCTTGGTATTCCTTGCGGAGATACTTGCTAGCCTGGACACATGACATGAGCTGGAGTTTCTTCGACGCGACTTCACCATAGACACATAATTGATCACCATTAGCGAGTGAGAATCGAATCATCTTTTCGAAGCAAACAACTTCAGCATGGTTTTCACGAAGAAAGTCTATGCCTACTATGACATCAAAACTACCGGAGTTAATTGCCAAAATCGTCCCTGGGGTTTGGGCAGGTTTGCCATTTTCGTCCAAAATGACACTTTTGTACCAAATTGCCCCCAACGTTTGTAACTTTTTGCCATTTTCATCCAACCACTAACTTAGTTTATTTTTTATGTTAAGTTGAGGATATTTGGATGAAACTGGCAAATATAAAACCACATGGACGATTTTGGGAATTTACTAAAACTCGACTTCAATGGAAACATCTGTTGCTGAAATGAAAGAGATGATGAAGCAGATGATGGAGCTTTCTAAAAGTCAACCTAGCATTCAGCAATTTGCCGATGAGCTGTGGAATTCTAAGCAACCCATCCTCCAAGCTCAAAGGAATTTGGCTGAAATCAACCACAACACTCATATGGAACTCATAAGGAATATGGTTGATGTTAGGTACAAGGTCACCCAAGCAGACATTAAGGCCATTAGAGAACATTTGGTCAAATTTACTAACTCTGCCCTTGTAACAATCCTTCATGATGATGATGATGCGAAAAAGGGGGAGAAAGATTCATTGACAAAGTTGCAGCCTTATTCAAGAGCAAAACCTAAACCAAAGTTGCAACAAAAGCCAGAGTCTTCTCAACCAAAAACTTATGCAAAAGCTTCAGAGGCTGGAAAAGAAAAGGGATTGATGAGACCCTTAACAAGAAAGCCGAAGAAATAGCTTTGGAAAAGTAGAAGAAGCAAGATACAATAGAAACTAAAGCTTCCAGTTTGCTAGATCAAGAAAAGGCTGAACAGATGAAAAAGGAGGACATTGGTACTTCAAAAAGAAGAACGTCTTCAAGAAAAGTTAGACATCCAATTCCAGCCCTCCTAAAACATCTGCTGAAGCTACAAAGACTGTATCATCTGCTCAACCCAAAACCACTGCTGAACCTAAAGCCAAACCATCACCACAAAAATCCTCACCACAACAACCACCACAAAAGAAAGCTTCACCACCACCATCACCAATCCACCCAACAGATGTTGATACAATAAATGTATCAGCAGATGTTAGCCAAACAACTGCTGAGACACCAGTTGTTTCAGCAGCTGTTAGCCAAACCTCTGCTATAATCATTTTCACCACACCACCAACAACACAACCACCTCCAACACCATAAATATTTCCTACACATCCACCTTCACCACCAAAACGTCCTCCATCACCAAAAATAAAGTTCACACACAAGAGAAAACTCATGATGTGTTAGAAGATGATGAGGAGATTAAATCACTAGTCCCCTTATCATCTGTCCCCATTCAAACCATACCATCCTCATCACTTCCACTCAAAAAAACCCACTTCATCCCTTCCAATTGCTACACAACCATCAATCATTCCCTTGGCAACTCAGTATCCTCTGGAGGTGCACACTGTCAAAGGTGAAATTGAATCATTCTTCACAACATAGGATGCATCACAAAGATCCTTCCCATATCTTTTTTGCTTTAGAAAGCCTAGAAACCTAGATGATTATCTAAAGTTAAAGGAAAAACATGTTGAGTATATAATAAAGGAGAACAACAAAGGGATGGATGACAGGAAGTATCAGGGTATCTTGTTACATGAGCTTAGTAAAGTCAGAAAACTTGAAGACTTTGCTAAGGACTTGAGCAAATCCATGTCTGAGAAGCCAATCAGTTCTGAGCTTGACAAGGAACTAAGGGATAACTACATTGAACACATCATAGCTCACAAACCATACAAAGCAACCACAACTCAATTTAAAGACTGGTCATCTGATGCTCTCAGGGAAGAAGTTGAAAGAATCACCGAAATGCTCAATGATCCTTCAGTGAAGCCTACTCCACCTGATTGGAAGAAAGGCAAACAAGTGAATCCAGATAAGGCATTGAAGCTTAAAAGAATAAGAGCAGAGCTTGTGGCTGCTAGTTATGGTTCACCTAGATCCATTGCTAGATGGTCTAAATCCAAGATAGTTGAGACCTACAAAAGGCTAGAACAGCTCAGAGCTAAAGATCCCACAGTTCCTCAAAAGCTAGTCTATCCTACAACAGCTGCCATCCCTCAACAGACCCATACTCCCAAAAAGCTTCTCTCAGCATCTGCTTTATCCACAAATTCCTTAAGACAGGTAAAAAGGCAAAATAAGACTGATGAGGAAGATGAGCAAAAGTATGAAGACATCCAAAAAGAAGGGTGTGAATTTAATATGTCTATCGCTTCCGTCAATCATGTGCTTTAGTGTCAAATGTATAAATTCGTAGTTAATAGGATGAACAAGACAAAGTTTGTAATGTAAAAGCACATCCGCACGGATGGCCAGTCCACACGGATGGCCAATCCGCACGAATGGCTGGTCTGCGCATATGCTCTCTGCGCTTAGTGTGCATTCGTGTTAGATGGTTAAAGTGGATGGGCTGGCCTATAAATAGATGTCTAGGTCTTGTCATTTGCATCTTTTGGTGGACTAGAGAGGAGAAACTCTGTCCATTTGGTTTCATGGTTTTGTACTTTCATACAATCAATAGAAACCAGATTAATTAGCTTGTTCTTGTGCACGTCACCTTCGTACTCAGATTCCGCATGAGATATGAAGTCAATTCAAGCTTATCTGAGCATTTAGAGCACCGAAACGGTCCCCACAAGTGGTATCAGAGCTTGGAGACCGGTTTCATGGACTGAAGACACAAGATTCAAGAAGATTCAAGCCGATTTGGATCTGATTTCATCATTTTTATACTCATTCTTCTTCTACACATCTTCTTCAGACTTAAAACGCAAAACTAACGTCGAAACCATGGACAAAATTGACTGATTTTTGGATATATTATGTGAAATCGTATTTTAATCAATCCTTGAAAGAATCAGATAAAAATTCAAACTAATTCACTAAAAATTCTTGAAAAAACCATGAAAAACATAACTTAGAGTTGCGCATTCGTTTAAAGTTTTCAAATTGCATTCGCACGAATCTTATCCAGCTGATTCGCACAGATCAGACAAATATAATTCGCGCGAATCTGAAAATTCCAGTTCACACGAATCTGACCTATTCCATTCGCACGAACGTGGCATTCTTGATTCGCGCGGACGTGTTTTATTGTCTCAAGTCTGTTTTAATTGTTTGTTGACTTTTGTAGGTACTTCTCAAATATTTCAAAGTTGATAATCATGGAGCCGGAATTCTACAATGAATTCTATGATGCTTTCACAACTTCAACAATATACACGCCAAAGACTGTTTCGAATGTCATATCTGAAAGTCTAAATATTGATAATGCTTACGGAACCTATCAAAAACCACCCAAACTGATGAACATGGAAGATTTTAATAGGTGGAAAGATAGATTTGAGAGTTGGATTAAAGCTTATGCTTTTGAAAGTTGGAAAATGTTAACATTTGGATATGAAATTCCAACAAATGATAAGGGAGAAGTAATACTAATTGAAGAATATGATGAAGACGATAAAAACGATTTCTCTAACGAACAAAAAATGATTAAGCTGTTACAACAATTAGTTAGAGATGATATACTTTCACTTCTTCAACATGATAAATCTTCAAAATCTATGTGGAAGGCGATGCAAAACAAATACGAAGGCGGAGAAGAGATGATAAAGAACAAAAAGTCACTGTTAAAGAAAGAGTTTGATTTCTTCGATTGTCTAAAAGGTGAAAATGTCTGACAGCTTATAGAGCGTTTCTGTCATCTGAAATTTGAGCTGGAAAGATTTGATTGCAAAAACGACAAAGAGGAAATCATAGACAAACTCATTGAGCCGTTACCCCATGAAGATGATTGGCAAACATATATCATGATTCTTAAAAATAGTGCAAAGTTTAATGAGATGAATTTAGAACAGCTGATTGAAAAATTGGAAGGTCATGAGTTGGAACTCCGAAAGCAAAAAAAATGAACAACTCAAATTATCAGCAGAACGTGAATCTGTATTATTGCGGGAGCTTATTATCTAACAACCAATCACCAAAAATTGGGACTGCATTCAATGTAGAAAACTCCAGTGGATCAACAAAAGGCAGTTCATCATATAGTGGTTCATCGAGTAGTGGCATTGGTTATTCAAACAATCATCAGAATCAAAACAATTCTGATTCAAATGTGATATAATGCAACATTGCTGTAAATTTAAACAATGCACAGAGCATGAGTGCTGATGTAGCAAAACAACAAATGTTATTCTTAGCATCAATTTTAGAATTATATGAAACTCTTGTTGCGGGGAAGAACGGAAACCCGAACATGACCAAAGAAGACTACAGTCAAATTTATCCGGAGGAGTTGGAGTTGATTGATATCAGATGGTGCATGGCGAGTGTGATCAAAAGAGCTCAGAGATTCATGGAGATTACTGGTAAACAGTGTCTTGGAGGTCCTACAACGAAACTTGGATTTGACAAATCCAAAGTTACCTACTTCAAATGCAAACAAAAAGGACACTTCAAGAAAGAACGTTCAAATCAGGATGTGGATGAAAGCATGAATCCTTTCCCTGATGATTGCTATCAGGAAGCAATTTATCATCGCAACAGAGAACAACCACCAAAGATCAATCAATCACAAATCGATGAAGGTTTTTCAAAAGAGAAAAAGCAAGCGTTGGTGGTTACTCAGGAGGATGAAGGTTTCAATTGGAACAGATACATTTCAAAAGAGAAAGTTGCGTTAGTTGCTAAGGTGAGATGGAGTCGAGAAGAACGCATTGCGCGTAGGAGATTAGATGCAATGTATGAAATCTTTAAAGGGGCAAAGCAGGCCAAAAGATGGGATGAGCAGAGGAAATGTTTCTTAGACGTTGAAGGGAATCCTGCAACAGATCCCAAGACAGTAGATTTTGATGCACTGGTTGCTACTATTCCTACTGCTGCAGAATATTACGCAAAGAAGAAAAAGGATAAAGATTCAATGAAGAAGAATGTGGAGAAAACCATTGATGAGAACCAAGAGAGGATAGCTAAGAATCAAAAGAAAATGGATGACAGCACTATGATGGCAAAATAAACAGAGGTAGAAACTCAAACTGAATCTACCGAGTAGTCAAACCAGGTTAAATCAATGGATAAAAATGATGAAAATGGTGAAAATTTTGAAAATAAAAATGAAGAGCGGTGCAGGAAATGCATGGAACAATGCAGTGCCTGTACTGAGAAGGATAAAAATTTAAAATCCAGAAACATTGAATTTACTAAAATCGAGAATTTATTCAAAGAATATTGTAAAGAAATGTTTGAAAAAGAATTATGAAACAAAAAGAACATGAGTTGACACTGAAATGCAATGGTTTTGAAAAAGAAAATGACATTTTAAAGCAAAAGTGTTCAGTAAACTGCAATGAATGTTTTCAAAAAGATAATATCATTCGAGAGTTGCAAAAAGAATATGATGGGATGAAATACTCACATCATAAAAGAAAAGAAGCATATGAAAACTTGAAAAGTCAAATAAAACGTCTTGAAGGAAAAGTTTTAAAATATTCTGAAACGACAAAATTTCTTGAAGCCAAGTATAAAGGTAAACAATTGGTATTAAATGAGTATATTGATGAAGTTGTTGAGTTAAAACGAGAATTGGCTGAAAAGGAAAAGAAAAACAATAAACTACAAAGTTATCATGCTTCTTCATATATTCTCGAACGTGTTTTCAATATTACACCAGATGATAATGATTCTGAAAAGAATAAAAAGGGGACTGGATCAGAATATCATCATGTTCCACCACCATTGGAGAAAAAATATACTTTCTATGTTGATGAAAAGGTGGCAAAGGCAATAAATATGGTTGATCAATTGCCTGAAAACATTGATGTGATATACATCAAATCTGATGTGGGTGAATCAGAGGTGGTAAGTAAGGTTGTTGAAAGTATTTTGAAAGAAGAAAATCAAAACAATTCCTCCAAGAATAAAAGTTCTGAATCACAGATTGAAGATGAAGAAAGCTTTCATAAAAATTATCTGAAGAATTCAAAGCTGAAACAAACACGAATGATGATCCAATAAAGTTGGCATATTATATGGTTGGATCTGACAAATTACTCTCAGATTTTGAGGTTTCGATTCAAAATGTGATTGCGGAAAAGATTGAAAAAGTTTCTAAATTGGTGAAAATTGAGAAAACTGAAATTGAGAAATTTGTCGGTAAGGGCAAGAAAGCTTTTTATAACAACCAGGTCACAAAAAGAAAAACACAAAGGCTGGTTTGGGTTATAGAAAGAAACAAAATCAAAGGAAAAGGTTTGAAAAGACAAATTTTCATAAAAAAGATGAACTTTGTTCACAGAACAAGTTCTGAAAAAGAGAAAGAAGTTCGATTTAGTCGACAGACTAATGAAGAATTCTATGTTCAGAAAAAACAACAACAGGCCAAAGATGTTTCGAAGAAAACATGTTTTAAAAGTCAACAAGTTGGACACATTGGTCGTAAATGTCCACAAAATCTGAAGCCTGTTGATGTTGAAAAAGAGAAAAAGAAATCTGAGTTTGTGAAATAGAAGTCACCCAAGTTTGAGCCAAAACAAATTTGGAAACAAATGGTTGATTTGTCAAAAATAAATATTCAATATAATTCAAGATTTTATGAAAAGAATGTTTCAAAAGTACAAATTTGGGTGGTAAAGAAACAAAGTACTTCTGTAAATGAGAAAAGGAAAGTCGATTCAGCCAAAAAGGTTAAAGTTAAGAATGAAAAAGTTTTTCTGTTAAACGAAAAAGATTTTCCAAAGTTGAATGAATCGTATTGTGTAAAAATACCCAAGGTCAAATAGGCCTGGGTTGCTTTATTCAAATAATTGAGTTGATTGCATGTGCAGGTGTTCTAGAAGTCAATCCAAGTTCAACATGGACAATGGAGCATCCTGGCACACGTGGAAGACTCCTATGATTGAAAACAGGATGTGTTTGGTTAAAAAAAATGTTAAAGGAATACGCCGAAACCCGCACGACTGAACAAACAAAACACGATAAAACAAGTTTTGAAAAATTGGTTCAAAATGTTAAAATATCAATGTTTGGTGATCATGGGGGTATGTGTGAAAAATGCTAAACAATGAATGTGAAGCAGAAACGGGTGGCGAGATGAAGTTATCCACATCGGTGTGTCAAATGTTTTAGAATTTTAGGGGGAGCATATATTTTTTAAAAATTTGAAAATTTCAAAAACATTTGAAAATTCGAAAATGTCAAAAACATGAAAAACGACAAAAAGTGTTTTGTGTAAAAAGAGAAAATGATAGTACATCAGTAAGACAGCACAACATGCTAAAGAAATGGAAATATAAAAAGTAATAAACGGTCTCACTGATGATATGCCAGTAGGTTTTTACACACTTAGTAAATTGATTTCGAGATATAAACATAAATCAATAACTTTCTTAATTCGTGGGGAACATTTCTAGGATATATGGACTTAGTACTCCAAAATTTCGTTTGAGAGATTGCCTGATTCTGAGATATTAGGTCTTTATATTTATTGATATCTGGAGTATTATACTTGGTCTTCTGATTTTACATCAGCAATGGCCTAGACCTTGTATAATGCTTTTGCGCTTAATCCCCCACTGCATAATAATTGAGAAAATATCAAAAGATATATATATCAAGTGCAAGTAAGAAGATTCCTAACTGGAACACACCTTAAGTCGAGCCTTCGTCTCTTTGTCTAAACGGAAGTTCGAACCTGAGCTCTCAAGGCCTCGCACTAACCCAGAGACAGATATCATTTAGGTATATTTACTTGTAAGACTGAATCCTGGGAATCTTGATACGGGAGTATATTCTGAGGTGGGACACGAGATTAAGTTAAATTCTTAAAACACTAATCTCGTATCTTGAAACAGTTAAAGTTTGTGTGAAAATTTAAGTGGATCAATATACTGACAATCTAAGTGAATTGTTTAAAACTTAAAGTTTATGTAGATCAACGGTGCTAGTGATTGGTAAAAAGCTGATATGATCCTCTGACGCAAACTTAACAAAAGTATGTCTCTAAATATGTCTCATGATTCCAATAAGTCACATAGCCTACCGTTTTTTACAGGAGTTGTGGGTAGTGAAGAGTTTCTCTTAATTGGTGATTTTATTAGAGACATAAAACTCTAATAAAAGTTTCACTTAATTTGTGATTTAATTAGAGACATAAAAACTCTAATAAAAGCTAATCAAGTGACATAAAATTTTACTCAAGAGTTTCACCATATATGAAGGAGTTTAATTAGTAATTATAATTTCACTCAATTATAAATTAACTAAATATCCATTCACTAATTTTCCCAACAAAGCATTGGTCAGACAAAGTTGAGTTTGTAGCACTAAGATATTCAACACTTAAGATACTTATAATAGAAGTTTTATGTGGAAATAAGTTTTGGGAATGTGTATAAACAAAACACAATGGATACGTTTAATCGTACAAAATTTATTGAATTCATACCTCTAAGTCGAACGTGGACGTGTTGTGAATCGATCGTCAGGTATCCAACATATTTTTGTTTTATCGTTTTTTCTATAAAATCAACACTCGCCATAATTAACATCATCCTCTTAAAGTAAACTTTAGAACATTGGTAACTAGAGTCGCGTAGTGACTGTCAATACTAGTGATACGAGACAAGAACATATCTTATAACTTAGCCGTAACAGTGATCTCTACGCCTAAGAGATGAATGTCACTGAAGAAACTGATTGATCAAATGTTAAGGAGCGAGTAAGATGCATTTTTTTAACATTCATCCGAGAAGTTTTGTATTCGTAGTATTGCATATGATGTAAAAAAAATCTTTATAAAAAAGCCTCTAGTTTTTTTTATAAATATTTGTAGTATTGCATATAATGTTAAAAATCTTTGTAAAAAAGCCTCTAGTTTTTTTTTATAAAAATACTAACAATAATGAAAAAAGATTAAAAAATAGTCATGTCATAAATTGGTGATGTGTTAGAAAATAGTACCTTAATCCGATTACTGAAAACATGTTGAAAAGCATACATCAAAGTATCAAACCAAAACAAAATGAAACAAACCTCTAAAAAATCACTTTCTTGTAAAGGTTTATGAAAAATATTTACCAGTACATTTATATAGTAAGTTTTGCTAATTATAAAGATACATATAATTTAGGTCTTATGGAACATTTTCTTTTTTTTTTGTTGGGAAACAACAAGCGTTATTCCAACATCACCATATAGTTACAAATTAAAGGTGCCAGCAGAGAGCTTAGACCAAAACTTCAACTCCCAGCTTACACCCAAAGTAAAAAAACAAAAACAGAAACATATAGTTCAAGTTCAGGTAATACTAAATTTCACCCAGCTATCCCATTGTATACTATTGTTTTTTGATCTATGTTTGATCCACAAAAATGCCAAGGTTTGCATTTCGCTAAAAATTCTATCGATTGCTACTCGTTTTTCATCGAAAATTAGTTTGTTTCGCACCTTCCAAATTGCCCAGCAAGAAACTAAAATTATCACCTGAATTATACGCTTATTGTGTTCGGACACTGCCACTCCTTTATACACTTGGAAGAGGTCACGGATACTGAACGCAAAGAGCTGGAGAATATTGCACCACACGCTCACCTTATTCCACATCAACGCTGCAATATAACAAGATACAAACAAATGCTCGGCATCTTCTTCAGCTTCACCGCATAAACGACATATTGTCAAACCCCTTAGCAGGCTGCGTTTTTGCAGCCCCTTTAATGTTGCTAATCGATCTTGTTATGCTCTCCATGCAAAATGTTAATTTTTTTGGGACCCACTTAACCCAAGTGTAGGGGTAAAAAGGTACCGCATACTTTTGTAACATATCGTGACATGATGCAACTATGAACAACCCGTCTGAAGTGAGAGTCCACTCCCATCTACCCTGTTTTGCGCGCACCACAGTGTTTTGTACCATATTTTGCAGCCTACCCCACTATTCCCATTCAGCTGAAGTGCCCAAATTTCGCTTCCACTCAACCCATACATCGCATGGCCACTGTAGCGTTTTTATTGGATTCCAAACTGAAAAGTGATGGAAATCTTTCCAAGAGAGGACCGTCCTCCGGCCAATAATCTACCAAAAAACGTACTGTTTCACCATTTCCCAGCTTCGCCTTTATCAGATTATAAGCACACACGTTTTGGCCCGTTAAATGCTTCCCTAACTTGTGAATTCTACCCCAAACCCCCCATCAAACCATCTTTTATCGGTAAGTAAGACCATAAATTCTCTTGAGCATGTAAAGTTGTGATTACTTTTCGCCACAAAGAATTTGATTCACATTTATATTTCCACCACCATTTCAATAAAAGGCTTACCTTCATATCCTGAAGCGAACCCAACCCCAGCCCGCCCTTTTCGACTAGCCCTATTACTCTTTCCTAACACACCCAACTCGTCTTTGCCTTTTCTTCATTGCCCCCTCCCCAAAAAAAATCGTCTTCTTAAAGCTTCTAATGAGTCAATGACACCTTTAGGAGCTTTGTAGAGTGAGAATAAATATAGTGGAAGGCTATCAAGAACGAATTTTAACAAAGTGACTCCCCCCCCCCCCCCCCCAAATGGATAATGTTTTCGCTTTCCATTTTGATAATCTCGCCTTGAAACAATCTAGGACACCTTTCCAATGTCGTATCTGGTTCATGTTTGCTCCCACTAGTAAGCCCAAGTATTTGCAAGGGAAGTTCCCAACCTTGCAATTGATGATATTCGCCACCCTTTCCACCACACTATCCCCCACCCCAATACTAAAAAGACTTGAATTTTTGTGGCTTAATTTCAGCCCCGAAATGAGATAGAAACATCTCATTAGGCGGACAATGATTCAAATGTTATTTTCCCCTCATTCCCTTGTAAAGACAACGTCGTCCGCGTACATCAAATGAGCTATAGAAGGGCCATCATTCGGTAACCGAATGTGTCACACCCCAACCGATAGCGGAAACATCGGAGTGAGACGAAAACGAGATTGCTAAAGACTTCATAACACTATTTTGCGACAATAGTTAGATAAACCGAATTTCATTTCATTGATAAATTGTCAAGTACAACATTGGAAATCAAAGTACAACAAGTACATGAAGCAAATACAACAAGATACAAGAAACAAAATACAAGAACACTAGAATTAAAGTGGGTTTCTAGTCAATCCTACTAGATTCCATAATCATCATCGTCCTCAAATTCCTGCAACACATTTCAAAGTATAGTTCAATACAAAAATGTATTGGTGAGTATACAAGTTTAATACTAGCATAAGTATAAAATGATTAAACAATCAACATGGCAAAACTTGTTATCTAAAATTAACATATGGCTGGCATGCGACTATAAATGTCAACCTAAAGATTACCGCTAGCGTAATCCTATCGTAGCAACGATAGGACCGTTCTATTTTAACTTAACATGACCTCAAGAATACGGGCGGAGCGTTACTCCTATAGCGCTATACGTGTTAAGGGAGGTTTATACGAAGTTAATGACAAGTATACCACATAAGAATGTTCCAGCACGTATGAATTCAAGCATAACGTATTAAGCATGTATGAATGATTATTTTATTTGTGTTTAAGCATGAAGTATGTGTGTATGTGTGAGTTTAATAGCACGAATGTGTTGCACCCAAAAAGTGTAAAAAGTAAAAAGGGGTCGAGTATACTCACGGTTTTGCAAAGCTTCCTTTGTTAGTCCGCGAGTTGGCGATGAGAAGAGTTGGAACATCGAGGTTACAAGGGGTAAACGAAGGTGCGTGAGTTGCTTGGAGTTTGAATGAAGGGTTCGGATTGGAATTAAAGTACAGAAAGTATGATTATAAATAGTAAAGTATATCTCGTCTAAGCACCCGTTGTGACACTAAGTTTCTGTGATTTCATGGGTCCTGATTTGCCCATTAGAATCAACAGATGAGGAACTTAGAACTAAGATAGAAGGATAACCGAAGCTCACGACACTGTTCGTGCGAATGGAAGTTTCATTCGTGCGAATAGGTGTCTATTCATGCGAACAGGGTCAGTTCGTGCGAGTGGAAATTTTCATGTCGTGCAAAAGGGCCTGTTCGAGACACTTAACCATTAATCAATTAACGTTTTGATTTCGGTTATGTTTTATATATTATATTATATTATATTATATTATATTATATTATATTATATTATATTATATTATATTATATTATATTATATTATATTATATTATATTAACAGTCCAGTAAGTCAGGGAGTTCATGGATGTCAAGCATGGCTCGTTGTATGATTCACCAAAGCTCAAAGTTCATCGACATAGTCAACAAACCGGTTGATCATGAATAACATAAATAAATACACATATACAAACAGCTGAATAAGGACAACCCAGGCGCGTCATTCCCAACTTAGTAAGTGTTGGATGCGAGGCAGGGTTAACTTATTCTGAGTCTAGGAGACTGCGTGGGCGTTCGTTTGCAAGGTACCAAGTGAGGTAGTGGGACTAGTTTGGAAAGCCAAGGCTCCCACGGTCCACACTTCTACCAAATCATAGGTTCGTCCATATAGAGGATGGGGAATCCTGGATGGTTTCAACACTTGAAGTTAGTCGTGCGAACTGACTGCTTTGTGCGAATGGGTTCTGTTCGTACGAGTGGGTTCTGTTTTGTTTGAACAGACTCGTTTCTTGGCTGAAATCAACCTCAACACTAACCCATAACTATAGACTTAGTTGTGAGCTCGGTGGATTCAAGATTTTGCCAAGTTTCAGAACAGAAAAGTATTATATAAGAACTTTTAATAAAAATAGGAAATTAAAGTCTTCATTTGGGTCTCATAAGTGGTGAGGTTTCACCTTTAGACTGCCTAAGCAAGTCCGTGAAATCCTTCCAAGAGGTTTTCCAAGTTATTAAGATTTGAAGAAAAGTAGGAAAAGTAGGAGAAATTAGAAGAAATGATTAGGAAAGTGAATTTAGACTCACTTAGCAGCTTCTGGAATGTGTTATCCGAAATATGTGCGTTCAGAGCGTTTGAGAGAGTTTCGAGTGGCTGGAAGGTGTGAAGTGAGGAAGTGGGTTCGTATTCATAGACGGAGGTGAGTTTGGTGCGAATGAGATTGGGGCAACTGAGCTAGTTCGCACGAGTGAAGCTGGTCTCTTCGCATGAGTAAAGCTGGTCTCTTCGCACGAAGGGGTGGTTCAGTCGTATGAAGGGTTAAGGTTGATCGTTTTCGCGTATTTTAGCCGGTTTTAAGTACTTCAAGCATACAAGTGTAGTGTATAAGTATAATGCATGTTTAAACTGATGTTTCAAGTATTTCAAGTATGAGTTTAGGTATTTGAGCATGTATCAATGTTTGCAACGTATAACAAGTATGTATAAGAATGTATAAATAATCGAGTTTTATTATGATTAAAGTCTCGGATTACAATGTTTAAAAAGGAAAAGACGAATACAAAGAAATTACGAGTTTCTAAAAATAGAATTACAAACATACTTTCTAAATAAAGAAAGTACTAAGAAGCGAAGTGTTACAGAATGCTCCTAATTAAACCGACATCCGCTGCTTTATTAAGGAAGCATGTTAGGGCCTCCATTGCAATTATGAAAATAAAAAGGTGATAAGGGGATCGCCTTGACTCACACCCCGATAGCATTGAAACTCAAGAGTAGGGGACCCATTAATAAGAACCGAAGCTCTAGATGAGTTTAAAATACCCCTCACCTATCTCCTCCATAATCCCGGGAAGCCCATTCGCTGTAAAACCGAGTCGATAAAATCTCAATTAATAGTGTCATAGGTTTTTTCAATATCGATTTGGAAAATGAAAGCTTCGGATTTCACTTTTTTGACCCAGGAAATTATTTCATTTAAAATAAGTGGCCCATCTAAGATGTTCCTATTATCTAGGAACCCGGATTGGCACTCCGAGACTACGGACCCAACCACCTTTTTGATGTGATTTGCATGAACTTTAGAAATAGTTTTTGAAATACAACCGATTAGACATATCGGCCGATAATCATTGAAAGTAATGGGATCCGTACCTTTTGGGATTAATGCCAAGAAAGACGACCCGCATCCCCGACTAATCTCCCCGTCAAAATAGAATTTTGACATGATACCGAGGATATCATTCTTCAATAAATCCCAAAAGTGTTTGATAAAACCGAAGTTGAAACCTTCCGGACCCGGGGCACAGTCACTCCCGCAATCCCACACCGCCTCTTTAATTTCTTGTAGTGAAAACGGAACCACCTAAACCATCCGCTTCAGTGTTCGACAATTGTCTAATACCCGGACACACAAAATTCGGTCTATGGAACCGCGGTTCTCTAAACTTGAAGGCGAAAAACTCTCACCTCTAGTTTAATTTTATCCGGATCTACGACCCACTCCCCATTGACCAAAATCCCATTTATTCGTTTGCTTAATATGTTTTGATTAATGACCCCATGAAAAAAAGCGGTATTTTCATCCCCTTTGATGGCCCATTTGATCCATGATTTTTGTTTAAGGTCATTAGCCACAGTCGAGTTAATTTGTTCCAAGAGTTTTTTAGTTTCAACCCAGGAAGCCTTCTCCAGTTCATTAAGAAGTCTTTCTTCCAAAATCCGATCAAGCGTATCTACTTTTTGTGCCAATTCTTTTTTTAAGACATCACCCTTATCCCTTTCGTACTATCACCAAGCCGTTACCGCAATGTTCATATTCTTAAGTTTACTGACCAGAACCAAATCTGGGCAGCCCTCACATTCATGCGCATTCGCAGTGTTAGTAACGATCTCATCCAAACCCAACCTCCCTATCCACAAACTGGGTTGAACTTATGGAACATTTTCTAATTTGGGTCAAAAGTAACAATCTTCTAGTATTAAAAAACCAAAATATAATCTATTGGCAAAACACTAAACACGGGTCATTGACCTAAGTGAAACAAACCCAATCAAAAATGAATTTAGATGTTCATAAGTATCCCTACAAAATTCAAAATTCTGATACAAATTGTTCTGTAGAAACCAGAAAAAACTTGTAGATTTGCATCAGAACACTCAGCATCCCATGTCTTCACGGGTTAAAGAGTTCTACTGGTGGGGGGGAGAAAACGTCGTCTTGCCAAAATACAATAAGCCACAAACTGGGTTGAATTTTGAGATTAATAAACGTAGCACGGGTGTAAAAAAATACCATTTGGTTACACCTTTCCTTCATACTGGAAATTTATTTTGTAATCGTGTTGAAGATTTGCTAAAGTGTTTCTGCAAGGACCCTCTGAAAGACAAACAGATGACAAATGTACAGTTATTATTTATGAACTTATAATTCTCCCTTAATTATGCACGAATATTGTAGATGGTGATTATTAATTATTACCTCCTAAAACAGTATGAAGGTATTGTAGATCATCAGGTGAGCAAGCATCTATTAAAGCATAAACACCTGGTCTCAAAGCTTCATCTATCTCCCTGTAACAAGTTTTCATCAAGGTATTGTCAACACGATTATACAATTAAGAGTGCGCATAAGCAAATCCCAAAAATCGAGCACAAACAAGGTATGGGTGACAAATAATATTATACGAATATTAGTTGAATAATAATTAACTTCTGAATAAAACGTCTTAAGAGGTTTTGTAGGCTAATTTTTTGTTCAATGTTACGCTTTTGACCAGTTAGGAACATAACCTCAGTTGACCTGTTCAGAAGTGAATGGGTCAATTATGTAATCACTGTCGGTAACGCTGTAAATTAGATAGTTTGCGGCTAAAATTACAAAACTAACCTCCTGATGCCAGCTTTCAGAGGACCATATCCTGAATACACCACTATGTAACTTGATAAAAACAGGCGACAATCCTGCCCAATAACATCTTTCTGTTGTCGGATCTGCAATAGAAATTATAAGCTTGAAAAGAATCTTTTGATTTACAAGGAGTCAGTAAATATTTACAAATTACTTATTTAACAAACCTCTTCATATATTCTTCTGAGGAACGCACCACATTTTACTCCCTCTTGTAGCCCCCATACCAAATAGCTTTCTTGTACGGTTTCCGCTTTGTTTACCATTTCCAAACAATGAAGAAGAACAGAAACAGAAGCTTGAAGTAGTGCAATGTGCTGAACACTTTCCCTGCAAGTTGCAACCTTAATTAATACGATTCAATTGGCTACACATGCTCATAAGCAATTCTAGCCCATTTACTTTATATATGGGTCTATTCGAGCAATGTTTTGTCCTTAATGAGTCAACCGGTATGCATTACAATTTAGATTAAATTATTAAAAGAAAATGGTTAGAAGTCGTTCAACGTGTATAACGCATAGAACCTCCGAAACCATTTTAATCAAAAGGTTAGATATATGTATTCAAATAATATAAGCTTTGTAGTTGTATTTGACAAGATGATATTTTATAACCTTTTGTGATGCCTGAGAAAAGTGTACAGCATCCTGCAACACGCCGCATATAAATCAATCGAATACTGTCTATCTAGAAGCTTGTCGTCACTCGTATCTTTAGAGGTTGTGAGCTGGAAAATATTTTGGAAAAGTGTAGATGGAATACTAAGTGCTTGTGCCACATGGCATGCATCCATTTGATAAAGCGCATGTTTTCCCGACACTTTTGTAAGTACTTCAATACACATAAGCACAACAGATCCTGGATCAGGATCCACACGGTTATGTGTAGTAGAAACGGGGTGTTTGTAGAAGATTTGTGGGCTTTGTAAATGATATATTATGTTGAAGAGGCAACACACGGAACCCAAGATATCTGTTTTGACCGTGCTCAGGCCCTTTCGCCCTATTAAAAGAACAGTAATCATCAGTTAAAATTAGAACTAGAATATATTATCATTTAATTCTCATTAATATACACAGGTCAAGATAAACAGAAAATGAAACCCGTTTAAACACGACAAGCCATCCAGGTTCTGGGAAAATCTGCCCATTTATATAAAGGGTCAATTTAAGTTTTGTTTTATTCTCTTAAAGGCTGAAGGAAACAGGTCAGATACGTTAAAAGGGTCGAAAGGCATCCAAAGTGTATTTTTAAAGCATATAACCTCCTAAATCATTTTTCCAAAAAAAAAAGTAGAATATATTTTTTTCTAATAATAAATTGACACACTAAATCTTATTTTTTAAATTTAACTATAATTGATTTCCCTGCGTTGCGGGGTCGGTTTTTTAACGTAATTTGAGCATACTGAATTTTTTTTGTAATTGCTTATCGATCAAACGTATACCAATTGAAAACGTCCATACAAAATAAGCACAAAACATATTACATTGGACATGACTCATTTTCGATATAAATTACGTCAAAACGTAAACCAACTTGAATTTATACCGAAACTTACATAAAAACACATAGAACTCTAGGGGGTCAAAATGTCATTACGTCGAAACATAAACAACCTGCATTTATACCGACACGTACATAAACGCCAAAACGTAGACCAGCTGAAAACGTCAATATAAATAAGCACTTAAACGTATCATATTTGACATGACTCATGAAACGTAAAGCAACTCGAATTTATACCGTTTAATGAAAGACGTATTATATTTGACATGACTCATTTTTGAAAAAATAAAAAATTAACCCGCCCATTTTGCCACATATATTTTAACCAACTAATAACATTTTACCAGTAATGGCTTCAAGAACGACATCTAAACAATCAATTCCAGCTGCAACAACTGAAGTAACGTTCCCACCACCCGAACTTCCGGTACGTATTTGATAGTTCGCCATGCAGCCTTCCTGCAGCCCAATCAGGGCTTTTTTAATAGACTGCACTGCGGAAGATACGTACAACTCCGATGGTTTGCTGACATAAACCTTAAACGACAACCTTAACCTGCTTTTGAAATCATCTAAGCTAGAATACGCAAATTCAGGATCATTCACCGTCTTTGTACTTTCAGTCTCATGAGATTCCAAAGTAGCTCGTTTTTGTTGTAACGAAATACATTTCCCGAGAGCCTTCAAGTGCAAATTAACCAACTTTTCGTAAACGTTTGTGGACAAAGTAGGATTCGTTGAACTAAGATGATTCGCAAGTTCTTCTAGAAACTTCCCAATCCCATCTAATAACACAAACGTAAACTCTGGCGGTGTTTCTGGCTTGTTTGAGTACTCCGATAACAAAAATTCTGTCATTCCTATAAATATATTAACCAAATCTGTTGACAATGAAGTTTTCGTTTGTAAATTCAACTTGAGAACGGCGGAATATGCGATAAATAGCTGTCGGAAGAAATACGCTTCTTCAAGGTTTTCTCCGGCTAAAAGTTTGTTAACAAGGACGTTGCTTATATGCATAGAGCCCATATTCATGTCTTCTATATGGAACCTTCTAGAAGCTTCAAGTAGCTTATCGTCTTGCAGAACCAACTCACACAAAAACTTCTGTACAAAAGTTGTGAATGTATCGATGCAGAGTTTCAGTTTGTCAATGGGCTTAAACTCTCTTCTTAAAAATATGGCTTTTAAATTAATATTACGTGCGTCCATGTGGCATAGAGTAGATGAGAGGCCCCACAAAAATCCTTGAAAGCAAGCGATAATAGAAGAAAGCTTCAGAAGACGGCTTCTAGAAGTTTTTTCGCTTTTATCAGTAAGCATGGTTTGTGCGTGATCTTTTAACGCCTCGGCTACATGTATCACAAAGTTGCTTGCGTCAACACTATCTTCTTGATCAAATGTGGGTTCAGTGTTCTGTTGGAACGGTTTCCTAGAGGATATAAGATGATGACTTGCATGGACAAAACTACCCTTGGTGAGTGTCAAAAACACATATGATGTGTAATCCATGAGCGAAAACATCAGATCGTTCACATGGGTGTTTTCGTCTTTTGAAAACACATGTTGCACCGAGTGTAACGACTCTAAAAGCCATAAAGCAGGAAACTTGCCGTCAAAGTGTATGGCCCCAAGTGAGTTTTGACTGGATTCGATATTATATTCACAATACGTAACCATTAAGTTTTTTAGTGTTCTTCGGCAGCAAAGAAAGAGCCGTAAGAGCTTATAATGGTGACACGATGAACGATCACCATTATCACCTAATAAAGCGCCAACTATAAACCTTGAACAAAAAAAAGAGCATGTTAGATATGTGACTTGAATACGAGTTAGAAGGGTAGAAGTGTCTTTTCACATATTGTAAGAAAGAGGAGTTACCTTTCAAGGTTTAATATACACGTTGCATATAGAGAGAATGATTTGGAACTTATACATTGTTTTGGCATCCAAGAGAGAAAATCGAATGAAGTTTCGCAGACTGTATATATCTTCTCAACCGATGGATCAACTTCTTGCTCACTGCCAACTTTCTTGATATTACTTGAAACAACTGACCGGTTTTTGAGAGAACTCAACACGTCAGGCCAGTTAGGATGTGCTTGCAATTCAGAATCGACTCCATTACAAAATAATGGTGACACCAACTCCTTCAGGAACTTACAAAAACTTGATGCCATATGCTTCCAAACAAACTAATTAGAAAAACCATGTGAAAATATGAGATTCGGTTATTATTCAAATACTGAGACTGATGAGGAAATAAAAAAGTAACCAGAGCTTGGAGACTTTAATCCATTTCTTAGTTGTCAATAGAGAATAGCGGACGATAGTGTCACGCTACCTATAAATATGCTATGTAGCGATAGCAACGAAATAACGCCCGCTATTTCATGTTTAGCGATAAAGGGGCAGAAATTAAAAAAAAAAGTGCTATTATCATGTATAAATAGTTAAAATACGCTATTTCAGGAATAAAAGTGCTAAAATACCCTAAAATAGTAAAGATGGCTATCATCTAAACAAATGAACGAAATTTAAATAAAAAACAAAAATTCACTATTTTCACGCTATTTAGTCACTAACCAGGGAATAGCGCCAAAACCTCGCAACGCTACGACGCACGCTATAGTGGTCGCTATTACCCCTATTGACATATATGATCCATTTAATTGTGGATGAGTAGATTTGTGTTTTGTTTTGTCACTAACAGATCATGGTCAAACTGAACGCAAGCTAAAAGCGAAACGGGTCAAACGGGATAAAAGTCCCCACTGTCTATTTATCATGATACAACCTTCCAAATAGTTTTATCCAGTGTCTTGGATTATAATTTTATGTACAGATAACACATTAACTTTTTTAAAAGTTAAAGAGATGGACTAAAACAACTCGTTTTAACCATGAAACATTTGACCCCTTACCTAACCTGCCTACCCATATTGCTACCTCTATTATTAATGTAGCAACATATTTTATATATATATATAGGGGAAGGTTAACGTACAATATTCCTTAACATACAATGGTCCAATATGAAATTACTCATGTTATAAAACTGAAAACCCTAATCACGAATGTTGAAAAACCATAAATCACGCATGTTGAAAAACCATAATCACGCATGGTTATGATTTTTCAACATGCGTGATTAGGGTTTTGAGTTTTATAACATGCGTAGTTTCATATCCTATGTATCGTACATTAAGGAATATTGTATTTTACACTTTCACTATATATATAGGGTAAGGTTATTGTACAAATGAGCTTAACATACTAAACGTGAGAAGTAAAGGGGGATTTTTTTTTTTTTTTAATTTTTTTTCTCATCTTGTCAAGCACGTATTTTGGTCCCAAAATCTAAAAAAAAATTGTGTATCCCAAAATCTAAAAAAAAATTGTGTATTTATAGCGGTAGAGTAATTATGTAATCACTCTAGCGTAATTGCACATAATTACTCTACTAGAGTAAATACCCGAAATATATTTTTTTTACATTTTTCAACTAAACATCATGCTTAAGTAGATGGATAAAAAAAATCTCAAAACAAAAAATTCCATCACTTCTCACGTTTGTATGTTATGACCCATTTGTATTTTATATAGAGGGTGGGGTTCTAGAGTGAACACTAGTGTATTTGCGAACTGAGTGAACAAATCCTGGCCATTGATTTACACACGTGTATGGCTGTGATTTCATCATCAAATCGTAAAATACACTAGTGTATTTCATCATCAAATCCAGGCCATTGATTTACACACATGTATGGCCAGGATTAGTTCGCTCAGTTCGCAAATACACTAGTGTTCACTCTTGAACCTAATCCTATATGTGTGTGTGTGTGTGTTAAAAAGCTGAGGGTTTACAATACCATCTTACATTTTGCTCATATAACATTGTATTGCTGAGAAGCTCGAACGATATCTCCCGACCCGTGACCGTCTTCAAGTTCAAAGCTTTAACAGCATTGTTACACTCTCCAAATTTCTTGAAACTATTGCTTGCATATGGAAGCGAACTTTGAAGAAGAATCGAGAGAAACATCTTCAATTTCTTCTTAGCCGCATGCATACTCCAAATATCGATATTTCGGCAGACAATGCACCAAAATGCACAAGGCAATGACTTCTTATCTATGGCAGCAACCACAATATCGTTTGGATAATCAAGTTCGCACTTTTTCAATAAAGAAAAGTGTCCCGTCATAACGTTTACAAGTCCCGTTGCCTCTTCTGTTAACTTCGAAAGACGTTTTTGCAACCGTTTATTTTGTTTATCGTTAATACCATCTTCATTTTCGTTTCTCTTGATCACAAACTCGTACGAGTTGACCAGCCGGTTTAAGTCAACAAGCCTTTGAATAACCATAGAATTCATAACATACGTTAAAGGAGAAATATCCATATCCGCCACATTTTCTTTATCATAAACATCGGAAATTGCTTCTATAACAAAAAGAAGTGAAACCGGAGATTCGGAAATCCAAGAAAAATAGCCGTCATCCTTTTCGGTTTTTTCTAACCATTCGTTTACGGAATACGCTGTGAAGGTATCTCGCATCACTTCCGACATCTTTTTAGACGTAGTAGGTGGTGCGAGACTGACAGCCTGGCGGTATAAGCTTCGGGAAGACAAATAAAGACGAAAAAAGAAAACAAAAATCCAATGAGTGGAAGCCGTATCAGCTTTGCATCCAGAAACCTCCGACAGAAACTTGTGAACTCCGTCCTCTTGTTGTGAAATCAAAACACTCAGAATAGGTCGAATAACCGTCATTAAATCGCTTAAAGAAACTCCAACAAGACTACTGTTACCGGAAGTGACCATTAACGAATCCAAAATTAACGCATAGACTTCCGATAAACCACTACCAAGAACCTCTGCCTTAAAACCTTGACATGAATTTCCTAGATTACCCTTCATCCATTCAAGGGATGAAGAGAGATCGGTAGTGAATTCTTGAATACACAAACTTACTTGCCCTTCGGGTATGGACTTTACAGCATTATGAATAGAAAGCCGTAACTCTGGCGAGCATAATATCAGTCTCACGGAATTTGTCCATGATTCATGATATAAAGATGATCTACAAGATTCTGGATGATCAACTTCGATATCTCTTGCGGATGATACCGAACGCCTGATTGCTTTACAGAGTGCAAAAACAGAAGTACCCACCTATTGAATATGAACTTGTTAGCATTGATTCGAATTAGAGGTAAAAAATGAACGTGTTGGGTAACAAGATAGTGTCAAAACAGACAACCTTTTAGGTCGAACCAACTCGTAAACACTTTATTTTCTTTTATTGAGCTTTAAACAATTTGCGTTAAATATAAACAAAAAGTATACTAAAGAGATGATAATCTATTTCTTTTTAAGGATTGACGTTTATGCACTTTCTATACTCTTTAAAGACTTTCGACCCGTTCAAACCGTTTACAATTTAGCTAGTTTAATTGTTTATTATTCAACATTTTGACCTTTGAGAAATAGTAGAACCTGAACCGACCCATTTACCCACAAACTGATCAAACTAGCCAGCTCTAACTAGAATACTTATAATAGAAAGATGAATATTTCGCCGATTTGAACATGCAAATAAAAGTTCACATAACGAAATAAAATTACACATTTTTTTATCAAAACAAGATTCACATAAGAATATATATGTTGACAGTGATTCCAAGTCTCAAATAAAGTATTAGTCTCAAATCAAAGAATATTTTACTAACCTGACGAAGCTTACTGTAAAGGTTAACCACATGGCATCCGAGACGAATGATTTCCGAAATAACCGACGATGTATCCTGCATATCGGTCAAAGCGTGTCCAAGAGTCCCATACGTAAAAATCAAAAGCCATAAACTTTCCAGATCACTCCCAAGAACGTCATAATCAATTTTCAGTAAATTGTTTACGCATAAAACAAGTTCTTTGGCTGCCATCTCCACCACCTCCTTACGTTTCCCGTTATTAACATCAAAAGTCAACAGCACTATTTGACCTAATTTAGAAGCGAGCAGCGTTGTTTTATCACAAATCAGTTTCAAGAAATTACCACAGGCCCCTTCAGAAGTGTCATCCACCCTTACGTATACTTCCTCTTCGATTAAACCGATAAGAACCGAATTAACGGACTTTAGCGTGCAGTTAACGTCTTCTAACACAGAGCCTAACGCCATTCTGTCTTTAAGGTACGTATCGATATCGCCTAAAAAGGGTTCCGTAACTTGAACAAAGAAATCGAATAGCGACTTCCGAATCTCCGAACTTAAAGCCGATTCACGTTGACTTTGCTCTGAACGACCTTCGGTGACATCTACACTCTCTTGCCTTTTGATACAACGAACGTACAAGCGAAAAAGCTCTCCTACACCGAACAATGCAAAAGCTTTCTTCTCCGCAAGTATTCTTCCTAATTTATCGAACAAGTGTCGGTGATAACTTTTAATTACCGTTTTTGAATCTTTCTGCTTTCCATCGTCAGAAAGTTTATACTTTGTTAAGCTCTGTAAGCTCAGAAAACCGTCAATATGTGACGAGTGAAATAACCCTTGACACAAAACTTCTTCGTTTAGCTTCAACAATTTACGAACCCAAACATGATTAGCGTTAATAACAGATTCGTGTGTCACATGTAGCAAGTACAACAAAGGTTCTAAAAGTCTATCGACAAAATCATGAAAACCGCTTTTCTTACTTGGATGAAGCCTCAAGAACTTGGCGAACGGCTCAAGAATCAAGCACGTCAAATTCAAGATGATTACGCTCGACCTGCTATCTTCACGCTTTTCGGTAATAACTTTCAAAACCAGCTCAACAACCGTACCAACAAGCGAAATCCACAAATCCAAATTCTCATTCGAAACACCCCCGTGTGATACGAAAACTGAGGAAACGCAATCAAGAACCGTATCATACAACGCTAACTCGTCATCATTAAAATCCTTTACTTCCGTATTCTTGGCAATGCAATTAATAACTTTTAAAATATCCCGATAAAAACTCATCGAAAGGCGTAGTTTTGTGCCTTCTTCTAGACAAAACTTGAAAACTTTCCAGCATCTATAATCCAAATAAGACCCACTTACACCTACCTGATCCACCTTAATCTTTTTCTCTGAAGATATTAATGTTGACTGGACCCAATTGTTGAGAAAAATAACGACCCTTTCAAAGCTAACAACCTCAGAAGACTGAGTTGACTCATCTTCTACTTGATTAAGCCTCAACTTCACATAATCATATGCCAGTTCCACTTTCCTTTAAAAAAAAAAAAAAAAACATTTAGGGTTTAGAAACATTGAACAATCCCATTTAGGGTTTATAAACAATCATTAAAAAGCTTTGTAACTTGAGCAAAAAAGTGTGAAAATGATGAAATAAAGAGGGTTACTTTTGAGCATCTATGTTCTTATTCTGAAGTGACAAAAGTAGCTGCAAATGAATCCAAGGAGATGAATCTTCTAGAAGTTCCATTGTGTGGAGTGGTTTGTTTACAGAATCAATAAAGTGAATGTTACGAGATGATTTGGAAGCCTTTTCCTCATGCTTTATCTCCGAGTCAGGAAGCTTTCGCTTCTTCTTCCTGTTCATTGAAGTTTTGCTGCTTGTTTCTGCTCGCGGCGACTGGTAATCCGCCATTGGTGAAGAAGCTCTTCAGAATTAGGGATTGTTTTGAGTTAAGGCGGAAAAATAATAAAAGAGGCGGAAGTATACGATTAGGGAAACGGAAAAAAACCGGGACCTGGGCTATGAGCAATAAGATTGATAATCATTTGTTTGCTAGTTTTAATCAAAATATTTTTTTTTTTTAAATAGTCCTTCATCTTTGATATTTTTTTTTTTTTTTTGCTATTTTCATCTAAACCATTAACTTAGTTTACTTTTTCTGTTAAGTTGAAGGATATTTGGATAAAACTGACAAATACAAAACCTTAGGGACGATTTTGGCAATTTACTTAAAATTTTTTATTTAATTAATTTTGTCACATATATATAAAACAGAATATACACGCAGTTCTTATAAAAAAATTAATAGTTTTGTCACATAATTTTTATAAATTTTCATCCAACCATTTTTTACTATTTTAAATTCACTCCTTACAAAAAACAGAAGCCATTGCCCCCCCCCCCCCCCCCCACCATCAAATAACATATCATTACCAAACCTTAAAATTACCCACCAAATAGTAAGTATAATGACATGAACCAAAAGTTTCTTTCCTCAAACCACTCGGAATAAATATTAGTTAGTAACCCTCATAATCTTAATTAGATAAATATTTTATTCTGCCAACATATTTCTTATGTGCTCAACACATTTAAAAATATGTAACGTTTTACAAATTTTTTCTATATCTACACTTGATTAAATACGATTGTTATATGTTGCACACCATTGATATTTATTTTATATATCGTTTTCTCTTTATAAAACTGATCTATATAAAAAACTGGATAATTTATAAAATTTAAAACATCATTCACCTTAACAGAAAAAATAAACTTAGTTAGTGGTTTGGATGAAAATTTATAAAATTATGTGACAAAACTATTATTATTTTTTTATAAAAACAGCATGTATACTCTGTTTTATGTATATGTGACAAAATTAATTAAATAAAAGAAATTAAAAAGAGTTTGAGTAAGTTGCCAAAATTGTCTCTGAGGTTTTATATTTGCCAGTTTCATCCAAATATCCTTCAACTTAACATAAAAAGTAAACTAAGTTAGTGGTTTGGATGAAAATTGCAGAAAAAATGCCAAAGGTGAAGGGTTGTTTGGCACAAAAAAAAAATCATTTTGGATGAAACTGGCAAACAGGCCTAAACCTAAGGGACGATTTTGGCAATTTACTCTTGATAAAAATAATATTATGATTTATGGGTGGGGATTTTTTATCTTTTTTAACGGGAAATTTTGATGGCAGCCGACCACTGGAGTATCATCATGCCCATCAACGGAATCACCCGATCATATCCATCTCCACTAGGCAATAATGAATATACACCAATTCAGGATGAAACCCAGTAAATCTAGAAAAACCCCCTTGTGGGAATCGAACCAGGACCTAATGGTCCCTAAACCTTATCTCACCCCAAGATGTATGATATTAGGTGATACCTGATACAAGTATCGAAAACAACCTTGTCTACAATCTACTAATGTTCCCAATGGTGATTGACTAATTGGTATTCGAGTAGGTTAGTTCAGCTTTTGCGGCACCGACGCAAGGCTTTCGGTTAATGGTATCATTTTGGTGGAGCGGGTAGTGTTTGTCGATGGAGTATGTTATGTGTGTGTTGGAGTTGAGAGCCAACCAATAGGATCTAAGCCATTATTCGCACGTTGGAAGTTATTTATTATAAATAATAAGAGTAAAGTACAATTTGAGTCCTTGGGGTTTACACCTAATCACATGTTCAGTCCTCATTTGAAAAGAGCGAATACTTTGGTCCATGTGATTGTCGATTGCTCGCAATCAAGTCCCTCCCACTAACTGACCGTTTGTAATTCATTGAAAAGACTAAAATACCCCCATAACTTTACTTACAATTTCAGTCCCTGCTGGTATATTTCATAATTTCCCTCCGTATTCAAAAGTCTTTCCTAATCTAGTAATAAACCACCTTTAGCCATTAATTAATTAGCAATATCAAGGTATCCAGTTCAATATATAAACTGCATTCCAATTCCAATTACATATGTTCTCTTATTATTGTTGTTGTTAACAACTTAAACTTGTAAAGGTCAAACAGGTCGAAGGGCAAAAAGTCAAACCCAACCCAACTCCAGAAAGTCAAAGCCAGTTCAAGTTCTAAGTTGTTAACAACAACAACAAGAGAACACATGTAATTGGAATTGGAATGTAGTTTATATATTGAACTGGATGTGACTATTTGGAGTTGGGTTGGTTTGACCTTTTGCCCTTCAACCTGTTTGACCTTTAAAAGTTTAAAGTGATTTGAGTTTTAGAATTTGAATTGGGTTTCACCTTCACAACACAAGTAACCATATTTGAAACATGTATGGCTTTTTGAACTTCACATGGGTTTTACTTATAGAACTTCAAATGGGTGTGACTTATAGAACACCAAAGTTGTTTTGACCGTTGTTTATCAACATACTTAACATGGTTTTGACCTCTGTTAACCTTTGTTTGACCTATGTTTCGTTGCCTCATGTTTGAACATCAAAAGACCTTTGTTTAGTCAAACATGTTTCAACATCAAAGCTCAACATGTATTCAAATGAGTAAAACCAATACATGTATCTATTGTCAAATACTAGTTCATTCAAATACATGTATTCACTTAAATGAACAAATAGGTTATCTAAAACTAAACATGTTCATTCAGATGACTAAAACTAATACATGTTCATTCAAATGACTAAAACCAAAAACTGTCAAATACTAGTTCATCCAACACAAACATGTTATCTAAATAGACAGATTTCTAAACCAAAACCTACAATTCAAGCTCAAACATTATCCTCAAATACATGTATTGACTTAAATGCACAAACAGGTTTTCTAGGGGATTACCCCTGATCAAACATCATTCTTAAATATGCCATTCATCATCATTCATAAATATCATAAGTCATATAACATTCATACATATAAACCACTTGGGTTGCCCCTAATCATCAACGACTAAAACCCAAAACTTGATCAACCCAAGTAACCTAATTAAACTGTTGTCACTAACACTAATAATCGAAGACAAAAACCCCAAAATTACCACAACAAAAAAAACCAAAAACAACAGTTATAGTTAAGTTATTAGCTATGCATCATATATGTACAAGAAAGAGCCTGAAGCCTTTATAGGCGATGGGCAAAGTAGAGCTCAACCCGAAACCCCCTACCGGTCCTCATCAGAACCCGATACTAGATCCTAATGTTTTACCTTGTGACCTGGACCCTGATTCCCACTAGAAATCTAAGAAAAACAAACCACATTTCAGCTACTATACAACAATACATGAATCTAATCACGGAATGAATTTTCAAATACAAAATTAAGATAATGTTGTACCTGTAACGTCTTGTTTTTTTTAAACTTACTTTAAGTAGAAAGATTATTCATGTACCTATTTTTTTGAAACTTACATCCGTATCCTATTCGTATTTTACTTCCGTTTTCGTAATTCATAACTCTAATCATAATAAAATTTATTATTTCAAACGAAAGGTACTTCGATACAAATTCATTATTTTTTTTGTAAACACATGCGTATCTTACACTCAAGTACCGTGAATATGCGATTCTAGACATCCCATACGTGCAAACACTCAATTATACGTTCACAATACACAACCCACCTATACTTTATTTTATACAAACTTCTTTAATTTCATGTTTTTATATATATGATTAAGAAATTAATTAATATTAGTAAAATATAATATACATATTATGATAAAAAAAAATGCCAAACATAAAATGTTCTAAATGGTCTTATGACCAATCGAGACCCACAGCTCAAAAAAATATGACTGGATCACACTATTGGTCCATTATACAAAAGACCTTATAATATGCATTATAAACATAATGGTCAACATGTAAAACAAAATATGTTCAGCTGAATATAAACCAACTCGCGGCCAGAACCAGAATTTTGAATCATAACCAGCCTACAATCAGCCTTGTTCCATCTCTTCATGCTCATTGGCCCACCTTGTATTATTAAAAAAAAATTGAAACAACATTAATATAACATCTTAGGGACTTTATAGAAAACATGAAAGATTTTTTTTTCACCTTGACCAAGACTTGCAGCCGCAAGACTTGATGCAGCCTTTGGATTTTTATTTATTTATTATTGCTCTATTCTCCCACCCAATCTTATTAATTACCTCACCAAACAACTACCCTAACACTTTCCTATAAAACCCAAGCCTAATCCTCACTTCTTACACTTTACAACTCATCTTAAACACTCCCAAATCAGTTCATATCTTGCTGGGAAATCAGATTCGTCCAGATTCATACCATAATCTTCAAACTAGCATAACTTCTTCATTTCTTGTCTATTTTAGCTCATTCTTTTTCAAGAACGCTTGGTTTGACCTTAGCTTCGATTCCATGGGTATTTCACAGAGAATAAGTCCCTGGAACTCCGACAAATAGGCTCCAAAGTTCACTGTTCTCATTTATCTTTACTAAACATTGTTTATACTTGTGCAAACTTGAGTTTAACTCACTCAAACCCACGTCCTTATGCTTATAACCTCTTCCATGGTTAGTTAAGCTTAAAAACGGGGCTGAGACATACAAAATCAGATGTTAATCCTCAAATGCTTTATGTTTTGTTTAGGGTTTTTAACCCACAAGTGGTGTTCAAGCTTCAAGCTTGATAAAGGTGTGATTGTGGACTAACTTGGGTTGTCCAACATAAAATCCCCACATCTCTTGATGATTTCTCATAGTGTAGATGTTTCTTATTCTTGTATTGATCTTAGTTCATGACCCTCCTTGTGTGTTTTTACATCAAGTGTAGTGGTGAACCATAAGAGGTACCTAAATGGAAGCTTGTTTTTCCTACCTCCTACATGAATTCTATGACACAATAGAGGTACCTAAATGAAGATTTATCTTCTACCTCATGCTTGATTATTGGACTAAATAATACATATGATACTTATACATATATATACTACTCGAACCCTTGATGATGGACTTGTGAGTTGTGTTCATTCGTCAAGATATTAGAATAACATCATCTAAGACATAAGACTTGTTACGATTCTAATGAGTATATTACTCATGAAAACATTAACCCTTGAGGTTTCATAGTGTCAAGAACAAGTACTTGGTGTTAAAGGATGATTACTTTCGAATACATATATTCTTGTGTTTTAACTTCCTAAATCCCTACACGAACATATTCAACCTTCTAACCTCATCAACTTCGTCACATTGGATAATCGGAAAGCATATGCAAATTTGTGAGTATACTCGCTTCCCTTTTTATGTTTACCACTTTTTAGGGTGTAACATGTTACCTTATTAAAACTACACTTAAACTTATTCTTTATGCAATGCACGAAAACAATCCTTATACATGAATACTATATTGTGATACTTGATTCTTACGTGGACCATACTTATGTGATATGTTTTAGTCATTAGCTTTCACGAGCCTCCATTCGACATGTATAGCGCTATAGGAGTAACGCACCGCCCCCTTAAACTTGTGGTCATGTCGAATTAACTAAACTTTCTTGCGTAAACAGAGGATTGGCTAGAAATATTGCATGCCATGTTAGGTTGATCTTGTTAAACTAAGTTGCCATGTGGATTCGTTTTAAACTTTTATACTTATACTTATGCTTAAACTTGTATACTCACCTTTGCTTTTGCATTGAATTGTATTTTAAACATGTTACAGGTTGAGGATTGATGATGCTACGAAAATGGATTAGCAAAGATGCCTAGATACTCATTTAGACGTTTAGGTTTAAAGTGTTGTATAAATTTTGTTATGTTATGTTGAACAATGTTGTTATTTGAATTTCTTGTAATGCTTTGACAATATATCTATGAAATGAAAATGGTTTTAAATATTGCCACAATTAGTGTTATGAAGTCTCTTGCAATCTTGAACAAGTCCCACTCCGATGATTCTGCCATTGGTTGGGGTATGACAGTACCAATAACATGGTATGTCATATGTGATTAGAATAATAGCGTATTGTCTCATCTTGATGATGATCGGGTATGTGTGTCGCCATAAGGAGGTGTCGCCGGTGGGGTTGTTAAGTGAGAGAGGTTTTGGGGATGAAGGATTGGATTGTGGCTTTTCATGTAAGTTAGTGGTTAAAAGGTTGGTCAAGTTTCAGATTTAAGGGAAATAACCATTTTGCCCTCCCTATAGTTAAGTTATTTGACGGTCAACTAATGGCTGTCAGTGGGAGGGACTTAATTGCGAGCAATCGACAACCATAGGGACCAGAGTGTTCGTTCTTTTCAAATGAAGACTGAACATGTAATTAGGTGTAAACCATAGGGACTGAAATTGTACTTTATTTTAATAATAATTACTTTAGTTCAACGATAATTACTCAAGATTTGTACTATCTGCATGTTGAAAGTTGTTTGTAATAATAATTACTCTAGTTGAAGGATACAGTGAAAGTTGTTTGTATTTAATCCTAAAACAAGTATATATTATATGGGGTGAGGTTCCTATACAAAGTGTGTTTTTCCTACAAAGTATAGGAAATGATCTTGATCATTGGATGTGTGTGTTTGATGGTTGAGATCATTTTGGTGGCATTTTAATAATATATGTTTTTTTTTTCAAAATAGGCTAATTTAATTGAATGGGGGTAGATGTAGGCCTGTCAATGGATGGATATGGATTGGATCATGATCTGATCCATTAATGATCCAACTTAAATGGATCATGATCCGATCCATGATCCAATATAATGGATCGTGATCCGATCCGTATCCAAATAATTTTAAATGGATGGATCACTATCCGGATCGATCCATATAAAAAATATAATAAAAAACCTCTAAAAATAAAAAAATCACAAAAAATAAAAAAAATTGTAAAAATTTAAAAAAAATCTAAAAAAATCAAAAAAATTCTTAAAAAATCCAAAAAATTAAAAAAAAAAGTCTAAAAAAATTCTAAAAACAATCTTGGACCTGGTCTGCTGCAACTGCCCAGAATAGCAACAATCCAACCATGATTTGCCTACAAGATAACCAATACAATCACCGCCTCATATCAAAATTCTTATCATAGTTCTTTAAACTAGAAAAAGTAGATCAAAGATTCTAATCAAATTTCACCATGACCATGAAGGACATGAGTAAAAACCGGATGCAGAATCTTTTTGTGATCAACAATAAGATTCTTAATGAACAAGCAACTGCCAAAAACTTGTGCAATTCCCTCATGGAACATGCCACTTGTTTTTACAAACAACCAAATTCATCAAGGAAAACAGTAACTACAAGTTCAAAAGAAAAAAAAACAAGCATACTCATGAACACAGTATAGGAAGATATATCATGTGGATTGGGTCTTTTTCTTCTTCTTTGATGCCAAGTCACTTGGTTCGATTTCTATCGACATTCTTTTTGTCCTACAGAAAAAAGATCACATTTTATATCAGAAAATATTGTAAGAATCAGAAGTTATGAGAAAACAAGCACAAGGAAGAAAACATATACCTCTTAGAAAGCTCCTGTGTCTCATTACTCTCTTCTTCGCCATCGCCAACAACATCTAACAATAAGCACAATGACCACAGTTAAGTATATTCAAATTGCTTGCAACCAAATACTGTATAGAACACAATCTAATGGTCAAAGTTAAAGTTATTAGGATGTCAAATTGGGTTATGGTTTATCCCTACACCAATTCCATTACTACATTACATATAAAAATTCTTCTGAAACTTCTATCTCTATCTATTGCTGCTATTTTGAAAATTCTAATAACTGCACATAACATCATTTTACTTGTTAGTTAAATCTGACTGACTGAAAGATTCTAAGAAATATTATATCAGCCTACAAAGTTCAGAATATCTACCAACCCATTAATCTAAATTAAATCCAATGAAAATATTAATGGTCCCCAATCAGATTCACAAACTTTACACAACTGAAACAAAAAGGTGGAAGTATGACACAGATTAAACTACACCAAATTGTTAACAGTTCCCCTCGTGATTTAAAAACGTCGTTTTCTGGTAAAGCAAAATGACGAAGATAACAAAAAAAAGTTTAAAAATCATCAATTTGTTCACCCAGTAGTCAACAACTCATCAGATCAAACGAATTACTACCAAAATCGTAAAAAAAAAACTAAACTTTCTCACACAGACATAACATCAAACACCTTATCTACACTTTCTAATAATCTTTATCTACACCCAGATATCAGAAATTCATAGCACAAGTATAATAAACAAAAGAAAAAACAAATCAAAAGTGAGAAATCATCTTACGACTGTTGAATAAGTCTAACAGCGATTACGAACAGAAACAAAACGAAACCCTATAAATTGAAATTGAGAGATTAAGAGTTCACCTGAAGAACTTTTGCTTGATTTGTGTGTTGATCAGTGAATTAATTGAAGTGTATTCGTTGATGATTTTAAGCAGATGAACAGGAAGAGTGAGTGTAAACCAAAGAGGAAGAGATACTTGTCCGATCGAAGAAAGAGATGGAGAATGTTTGATGAGAGAGAGAGTATGGTTAAGTGAGATGGATCGAAACCAAACATTCTCTTAGTAATGGATCGATCTGGATGGATCATGGATCTATCCATAGAATTAATTGGATAAATGGATTGATCCACTGGACTAATTAATGGATTAGTGGATATTTTTTATGATCCAATAAGTGATTTAAATGGATCGGATTGGATTGGATATGGATCAATATCCAATCCATTGACAGGCCTAGGTAGATGTGTCATTTAACTTGTTTTAAATAAGGAAATAATTGCCAATCATAAACCACCTCCATAATTGTCGCGATTTTCTCTCTCTCCTTCCCTCCCTCTCTTTAATCGCTCACATCCGGAAACACCAAACCATACAAAAAATAGCGATAAATAAAATCTAGATGTGTTTATAGTATTGTGTTTTATTGATAAAACACAAAGTGATGAACTAGTGACTGACTGCTAAAACACAACGTCAAGAATTTGTTTATGATAAAACACAATGTGATAAAACCAGTTACAATTACTGACTGCTAGCTAAAACACAACGTGATGAATCAGTTACTGGATGCTAGAACACAGCATAGATGTGTTCATAGAGGTGTGTTTTAGTGTTAAAGCACAATGTGACAAACTAGATGAAATACGTATTTAATGTGAATATGTTGAAGCGATTGTATTATAATCATTAATTCGCATTTGAAATCAAAGAGATATTTAGTTTTCTTAAAATTCTCATTGGTTAGTTTAGGATATAATAAATTCCATAATTAAAATAATTGTCAAATTACTATCATGACCTTTTGATAAAAATATCTAATTGCCACATGTCATAAGGATATAGCTTCCTACACTTTGTAGCAAAAGTTGGCTTTGTAGCCAACTCCTACCCATATTATATGTATGATTATATAAATATATAGAGAGAGTCCAGATCTCGTACAAGACTAGAAAACACTTCAACCGGTATACACGAGAAGGAAACAATGACAACTTTCATTGGCAAGAAGGGTAATTTAGTCCTTTTTCTAATAAACTAGTTTCCCCCTTGATTTTCAAACAACTATAACTTTTTCATACGCTGATATATATATTTTTTTAAATTACACCGTATTAACGAGTATTTCATTCTCGTTAATTCGAGCAACCTATTGCTATAGTTTTCTTTAAAAAAAATTACAGGATTTTGAATACCTATTACGTGATTACGTGATTTTGAATACCCAATACCCATTACGTGATTTTGAATACTCAGTACATGACGGCATGATATTTGAATACCCATTACATGATTACACATTCAATATAAATCTATTACGTGATTACACATTCAATATGATTTGTTATAACTAATGTTATTACAATTATGCTTATTACGTGATTACGCATTCAATAATAAGAACCTGATTGTTTATGCTTTGTTACGTGATTAAATATATAATACAGGGCATTACGTGATTAATATAGGTTGATTGTTTAATGTTTTGTATTACATTTATACTTATTACGTGATTATACCTGAAATATTAGGTATTCCATATGAAATATTATGTATTACATGTTTTGTTTTTTACGTAATCACTCAGTGGAGTTTCACATGAATACTATAATGAAATCACGTAATCACGAAATAGTTATTCAAAATCACGTAGTCACGTAAGAATACATAGTCAACTATTGTTATGTAATTACATAATCACTTAGTGTGGTTTCACATACTATAATGAAATCACGTAGTAATGTATATGGTATTCAAAATAACGTAATTACATAGTCATGTGGTGGGTACTCAAAATCTTGTAAAGTTTTTTAAGAAAATTATAGCAATAGGTTGCTCGAATTAAAGAGAATAAAATGCTTGTTAATACAGTGTAATTATTTTTTGAATATATTAACGTTTTTTAAGGGGAGAAGTTATTTAAGTGATGTTGGGAGATCAATGGCTCAGGTTGTCATGTATCCTTCGCACACATTTTGTAACACCCCAAATTCTAATAAAAATTAATTGATTGTTTATATGTTTTAAATGATTAGTTAGTTATAAATAAATAATGAAAGTTAAAAGTTAGGAAATGTATAAGAATGATAACTTAAATAACCTTGAGGGGTTAAACTTGTAAATATGATTAATAACATAATAAAAATTTAAAAACCCAGTTAGTGGGTGTGTGTGGGTCGCGACCAAGAAGCAGGAAGGAGAGGAAACCCTTCTCCTTCATAATACCTCAAGAAATTCAGGGATTTAAGGTGTTGTTGATCCAGAAAACGAATGCATGAAGTTAATTCCTTGCTAATCTAAGCATATTGAACATAAGGTAAGTTGAATGTTGTGTTTTGATGCATATTCATGAAACTAGGGTTTAATAAACTCGTGAAATTTAAGAAATTGAATTGATGTATGGATTAGAATCATCATTAGAAGATGTTTTATGCTTAAATTCGTTTGTATTGAAGGTTTGAAGTAATACCCACTTAATCTGTAGTTTGGTGATCTTGTAGTTCCATAAATTGAATATTGTGATGGATGAATGTATGAGTACTACTAAAATTGATGAACTAATATGATTTTAGAATGAGTGAGTTATGTGATTTTGATTGATAAAGAGTTGTGAAGACTACTAGAGAAATTATGCATAAAACACTTGTACTTAGTGCTAAGATTTTTATACGCACGCCAAGTGTTCGATTAAATGCTTGAATAGATGATTCATGTAACTTTGAGTGAATTAGGATGCGTTACTTTATGTGTGAAAATATGGATATGATAATTGTGAAAAAGTGTATATGGAATGCGAATTTCATATGAATGTGAAAGCTATGTAAATAAATGAGATGATCTAAGTAAAGAATGGAATTATGTGTAGGAATCACGGAATAAGGAGGAAGCTCCGGTTCGCAACAACAATCTCAAGAACGAGGTGAGTTCGCTACTTACAAGTTTATTCAATATATTAGTAGCTTGTTCTTTTAAATGTTACATGCATAATGGAAGACGTAGTATTGAAATGAGAACGCAAAAGTAGAGCTCCGTATCGGTCCGTGATGAACGGGTCGGTTCGGGTTAGAACGAGAATTAATGAGTTAAAGTTTTCTCAACGTTCCGTGTAAACGGGTCGTGATAGAATGAGATGCAAAAGTAAGAATGATGTAACGAACTTGGTTACATAAACAAGAATGCCGATTACAAGAATGAATTAGTCATACGTGGCAAAAAAATTAAAAATGGTGATGATTAGTTCACCAAGTTCATTGATGTGTTAATTGAGATATGAATATTTTGCTAATGATGTTTGTTGTATTGGTTTTAGGTAAAAGTCAAGCTTAGTTGCTAATGCCTCACTCGGAATCGAACACACCTTGATCGCCTTTAAGCGCTTCCGCAATTTTTGATGTATCATCAATGGGTCAATATTTTGGTTTAATTAGGCTATGTTGGTAGTTATAAACTCTAAAGTTAAAGTTGTAAATCGTTTGTCAAATACTAGTTGTAATGGTCGTTTTGAAAGTTTCTAAAGTGTTATGAAATTTACTATGCCTTTTTAAAAAAAAAAATACGTTGTAGGTTAATTGTTGAATGTTATTAAACAGGGAATTGTTTATATTACGAACGGGTCATGCCTGAATTTTATTAGATAACAGTATGAATTATTGTATTTTCAGATTTAGAACTTTTGGTGTTTCAAGTTGGTATCGGAGCCTAGGTTTGAGGGATTCAAGTACTAGTGCTTGAACTCAAACCGAAAGCTCATGCAAGAGTGTGTTCGTTCCAAAGCGCTATGCAAGTAAGTAAATCGTAAATATGATTATAATCTTAGCTAGTAATAAAAAAGGGATTATGGGATTTTGTTTATGAACTGAGTTTTAAGATAAATGATGATGTTAAATGGGTCCGTATCTAAATTACGGACACATAGGAAAAAGAATCGGGTGAAACGGACTAGTAGAACTATAGTTATGAGGTTTTAAAGTTTGTATTTTAGAAAAAGGTTAGAGCTGGGCAAATGCAGCAACACAGAACTGAACATTATGTGAAAAAGAGGGCGTCGCACTACGCGACACCTAATTGGGATCACAGTCGCGTCCCGCGAAAGCTTGAAGGGCTATCCTTCACGGCCCACGAGGACTACAAATGCTGGCAAAAAATTTTAAATCGTTTGTTTTGAATTCGGGACTTGTTTTAACAAATTTCTAAGGTCCCATAATCAATGTTAAGGCCATTTTTATATTAAGAAAGATAAAGAAATCATATACTAAGGAAGAAAGAATGAATTGTTAAAATCAAAGAGTATGATCTAAATGATGCAACATGATCGTCGATGACGAAAATGTACGAGGTATGAATTGCAAATGGAATGTAGTATGATGAAACGAGCTTATATGTGTTGAGAAGAGGTGTATGAAAGGAACTATAATGAATAGAATGAATGTTTTATGTAGATGACGGACACAGGGAATACAAATGATGTTGAAGTAGCATGACAAGAAGCATTTGATAATAAGATGATGGAAGCGTCAGAAAAGGTTATACATGCTAACCTTCCCCGGTTAGCTCAAGAAGTCGAAAGTCGTGTCTTAGGGGTAGTAGATGCTATGATGACTAGTAAGATTGAGGAGCTAAAGGAAATAATTGAAGGGTCTAGAAGTAAAAACAAGGAACGAAGGTGTACATACAAGGATTTTATGGCGTGAAATCCCTCTTCATACAATGGGGAGGTTGATCCGATAAAGTGTCAAAGGTGGATAGCAAATATCGAAGCCGTGTTTATACGTAGCCGATGTGAGAAAGAAGACCAAGTAATGTTTGCTACGGGTCAAATTCAGCAACAAGCCAAGGATTGGTGGGATACCCAATGTAAGGAATTAGGGGAAGAAAGACTCCAAACACTAACTTGGTAAGAATTCAAGGAGTTGTTCCTAAAGTATCATTGCCTGTAGTCGGCGATCGATAGAATACAAGATGAATTCTTACGTCTTCACCAACAAGATGAATCTATTGATGAAATCACCAACACCTTCTTCGATAAGTTAAAGTTTTGTGAAGACTTTGTCAAGTCTGAAAGAATGAAGATAAATCGGTATCACGGCATGTTGAAGGCTGAGTATAGGGAATTCATCACCCCCTCGAAGTGTGAAACCTTGAATGAACTTATTAACTTGGCTCGGGATAGAGAGATAGAGCTGAAGCGACAAGTAGAAAGGGGGAGAAAAGAGCGGCTGAAAAGCCCACAACTATGAGTCTGTCCAAGAAACCTAAGCAGCATGACATTAGAAACAAAGGAGGATCCAAAAGCAGTATTCCTCCATGCAAAACGTATGGAAAGCTTCATACCGGAGAATGTCTAATGGGAAAGAAGGGATGCTACAATTGTGGTCAGGATGTGCATCCTTACTATAAGTGCCCTAGTCCCGTGAGGACGTGTTTCAATTGCTTTACTCCTGGTCACGTCAAAGCCGAATGTCCAAAGCTTAAACAAAAAAGGCAAAATGATGGAAAGAAGAATGGAAATCAGAAGGCTCGGGGAAGGATGTTTCAACTTACCACGGAGGAGGCTAAGGTTCTACCAAATGTGGTGTCAGGTATTTTCTTAGTCAACCTAATACCCGTGAATGTGTTATTCGACTCCAGTGCTAGTAGATCTTTTGTGTCGAATGAACTTATGTGCCATCCCTCCTTTAGAAAAGAACGAATGTCTATACCCTTGGAAGTAGAGGTAGCGGATAGCAAAAGTTATGTGTTCTGTGAAATTTGTAAAAACTGTAAGATTACCATAGAAAATGAAGACTTCGAAATAGATCTTATTCCTATGGCTCTGGGGGAATTTAAAGTAGTAGTGGGAATGGATTGGTTGTCCCGTTATTATGCGGAAATACGATGCGAGGCGAAAGTCATTCAGGTATTGTCACCTAATGGGGCTCGGGTAAGTATTTGTGGGGAAAGAAAATTAGAGACAAAATTGTGCACGATTATCGAGGAAGTTAAGTATGCAAGGAATGAGGGCAAGATGTTTTTGGCCTACGTGGTAGATACAAGACAAAAGGTGCCTGAAATTGGAGAAATTAAAGTTGTGAACAAGTATCCGGATGTGTTTCCGGATGGACCACCGAGATTACCACCCGAGCGAGAGGTGGAATTCCGAATTGAACTAAACCCAAGCGCCAACCCAGTGGCCAAAGCTCCCTATAGATTAGCTCCCGCTGAAATGCGAGAGCTAATGACACAGATACAAGAATTGCTCGATAAGGGCTTCATACGCCCGAGTGTGTCACCTTGGGGAGCCCCGGTACTATTTGTAAAAAAGAAAGATGGTTCGATGCGTATGTGCATCGACTATCGAGAGCTGAACAAGTTGACAGTGAAAAATAGATATCCCCTACCTCTAATAGATGATCTTTTTGATCAATTACAAGGAGCGAGTTGGTTTTCGAAGATTGATCTGCGCTCGGGATATCATCAACTACGAGTACGAGAGGAAGATGTTGCGAAAATCGCGTTTAGAACCCGATATGGACATTACGAGTTTTTAGTAATGTCATTCGGGCTAACTAATGCGCCGGCCGCATTCATGGATCTTATGAATAGAGTATGCCGGCCCATGTTGGATAAATCTGTAATAGTATTTATAAACGATATCCTAGTTTACTCCTGTAGTAGAGCCGAACATACAAATCATTTACGCGGAGTATTAGAAACTCTCCGAAGGGAAAAGCTTTACGCAAAGTTTTCAAAGTGTGCCTTCTGGCTTAGAGAAGTGCAATTTCTCGGCCATGTCATCAATAAGGACGGTGTCTTGGTGGACCCAACTAAAGTGGAGGCCGTTATGAACCGGGTTCCTCCAAAGAACCCGAGTGAAGTAAGAAGTTTTCTGGGTTGGCAGGGTATTATCAAAGGTTTATATAGGATTTTTCCAGAATGGCTTTACCTTTGACCAAACTGACAAGGAAGAATGAGAAATTTGAATGGGAGCTGAGCAAGAGAAAGTATTCCAAGCGTTAAAGAGTAGACTGTCTAACGCACCACTATTAACCTTACCCGAGGGATCAAAAGACTTTGTGGTATACACTGATGCTTCATATCAGGGGTTGGGAGCTGTTTTAATCCAACGGGGTAAGGTGATAGCCTATGCCTCAAGACAACTTAAACCACACAAAAGCAACTACCCAACACACGACCTAGAATTAGCTGCAGTAGTATTCGCATTGAAACTGTGGCGACATTATCTGTACGGAACAAAATGCACGATATATTCAGACCACAAAAGTCTCAAGTATATCTTTGAACAAAAAGATTTGAATATGAGACAGCGAAGGTGGTTGATGTGTGTAAAATGCAACATATAAATTACATCAATTGTGGCATAAAACTAACCCTTTTTTAGTACTAATGTTGGAAAAAGTGTGCTTTTGTCTTCCTTTTGTATTTCCAGGACTAAATGAGCGTAAATGAACAAAAGGAGCAAATATGCAGCAAAATCTAACATAAATATAAGAAAAGGAATAAACGTGGCATGCCCGACCCCTCGACAACATCTTCCCAAGCAAAAAGAAAAGAGCAGAAGGCTGATCACGGCCCCGTGCCCAGCGGACACGGGGGCGTGGCTAGGCACGTGCAGAAAAGACAAAGTCATAGAAGCTTCTATTCCCAGCACGGGGGCGTGCCTAGCTCAACACGGGCCATGGTCAACGCTAAGATTTGTAGAATCCAAGCAAATATTGATAGTACAGATACGCTTCTACACACGGGGCCATGACCAGCGGACACGGGGGCGTGGGGAGCTAATGCAGACAAATTGCAATTAATGAAGAAAGAGAAAGAGGATGGACACGGGGCCGTGTCCGGGCGTCTCTACAGGCTATAAATAGAGGTGCTTGGTTCACTTCAAAGGCATCCCTTGGCAAACCACCTATCTCCCACTTCACCCACACTCCACCACTACTAAAACCCACATCCACCACTATCATCCATCATCCATCTTAGAGTGTGTGTAGTAGTCTCGGGATCCAAGATTGATAGTAAGAGTTCTTGATAATCAAAGGCCATGTTTGCCTAAGTCTCTTACATCACTTGGTGAAGAAAAGCTTTTAGTGTAATACTTTTGATTTTTAATCATTTCGCACTTTTTATTTGGTTTTGTATTAATGACTTTAATAACTAGTTTCTTATGTTGAAGGTGAAACTTCCTTATCATGTGTCCGTGGTGTCTTGGCGTTATTTTACTGTCTATATAAAATAAAGGATTTTCACCATTCATATCTCTACGGTCTATATAGAGATATGTTGGCTACCTGGTCGGGGGTTAAGGGAATGGTTTGGTAAGGTTCTTGCCTTGTCCGGTGTATAGATCCTGCAAGGACCTGGGTCAAACTTACTAGGACCTCCTTCAATACCCACTGGTATTGGATGACGGGGGTGCGAATGGCTTGATCCCCTCATATGTAAACTACTATTAATACATTAACCCGGCTACTTGGGATTGTATCCCTGCTGACTCAAACCACTTACCGAGGGTAACGTCACCTTCAAAAGAGGGGCCTACCACATTACGCATTAATAACTTAATTAATTATCTTTCAATATTCAGACCCTTTAGGATTGTATCCTTGCTGACTCAAACTACTGGGTTGAGGGTAACGTCACCTTCAAAAGATGAGCCTACTACTATAACTAAGATAATCTCTTAAAAAGTGCAAAAGTGTGGAAATCATCAAAGGTTACGCTAAAGGCGAGTCGGATCCAAGTGATTCATCTTGTCTATCTGTTTTATTTTATTTTTATTTTCAGCATTTTTTAGTTTTTAATTTTCATGTTTAAAACCTTTTCTAAAATTTTGATTTGATTAGACGTTGAGGATAAACCGGTACTAATAGCTCTTGTGTCCTTGGACGACCTCGGTATCTTACCAACGGTATACTACGCTCACGATGGGTGCACTTGCCCATATGTGTGTTAGTGTTAGTAGAATATCGTGTTTTATAAATTTAAAACTTGACTAAAGTGTTATAAAGGGCTTAAAATATAACTAAAAATATATCACACTCGACACGCTTCAAGTTTTTGGCACAGTTTCCGGGGACACAAGGATTTTAAGAAAGCTTAAAATCGACGGCCTAATCAGTTTTTCAAAACCTTTTTTAATCGCGTGCATATTTTTTGCATTTTAGTTAGTTTTTGCATTACAGTAGACTGAACATGGGGTCATGCTCACTGAACACGCCCCCGTGCTGCACATTGATTTTAAAAACTCCCAGATACAGAGTCTGAACACGGGGTCGTGTTCACTGAACACGCCCCCGTGCTGCACAAAACCAGTCACTTTTATTAAAACGTCCAGATACAGAATCTAAACACGGGGCCGTTGTGACAACCCGAACTTTCAAGGTCAGTCTCTTGGTCATGTGATCTTGCTTTATTATTCTCTTTCACATCCGTCCCTTACAAACACGGGTAGCTATAATTTTGTGCTAAATGTAAGAAAATCGTTAATCGCTGTTATGCACCTTTTAGTGAATGTGTCGTTTAGTGAATTTAGGAAACCAACCCTTTTTGCGCCGCTGTTATGTTTCCTTTCCTTGGCCCAACCCACTCGGAGCCCATTCTGAGTACATACACACACCCAGTTGGTTTGGGCCTAGTGTTGCTCAAAGGTAGCTTAGTGTGGGCCGGTTAAGTGGGCCGAAAATGTTGGAGTTGTAGGTGTACGCATACAGGAGGGAATTATATGGGATTTCTTATGTGTTTCTTATCTTGATCTCAAATCAAACCCTACTGGTTCCAAACGTATGTGCGGCAGACCCCACCCCCCTTCGAGACATTACAGAATTGGATCAGGCTTGTTTGCTTAGTAAGTTCTCATGTTAAATTTGTATTGAAAATCTTGTTGTGTGTGACCTTGAATCGCATGATATTAAATTGGTAATAAACATGTTATTAAACTTTCTATTGAGCCTAATCAAGGGGAGCTAGGATGACTGCTTGGTAATGAATAGGTAGGGTTGCATGTATATTAGATTCGGATAGTGAGAATATGATATGCACCTATGTATTGGCTGTAATGATTACCAATTTGTTATGAAAATCAGTGAAGAATAAATTACATATGTGTTGGTGGAAATCTCGAACCCACTGATTAAGTTTGGTCAAATTAAAGTGGTCCAAGTTGAGATATATATGTAGTTTTAAAAGGGTCCAATAGTATTTAAGGTAAATGACCTCATGATAACCTTGACAAAATAAGTGGTGGCCATGTGTTCATCTAATCAAACAATATATGTATTCTAATAAAGTTGTCAGTAAGGGATAATATGTGTGTTAAATGATGAGTTGATGTTTTGTTTATCAAAATCTGTGTACATGAAGAATTGAATTGGCATGATTAATAGTTGCTATTTTGATTAGTTAAGTAGGTCCTGTTATAATAATCTGAAAGTGAAATATGAATTTTAAACCATGAATTCAAGTTGTATGGAGATTAAAGGATCTTTTGATTTGAAATTGGATCGATCAAATGTTGGGCCGAACTAAATAGGAAATATGGTGATGAACGATCTGGAAATCATATGTGTTATAGTTATTAATAGGCTGTATACACACACATGTAATTTGAATGGCATTGCTGGGCCACAAATAAGGCAACTCGTAGCTGGGCCAGAACCAGCTGAGAGACTGGACTTGGGTCGAGAAGTACTGCCAAGGCAGTATTTGCATTTGATACAAGTGGGCGACCCATGAATGTTTGTTGTGATCATAACTGTAATGTCTACATGCTTTGTTATCTAAGCTATACATGTTTAATAGTTGGTTGAAAGAGTGGATTAGTAGATTGTGTTTACATGTGTGTAACATGCTTACTGTTGTAAGTTAGATTATATGTGCGCGTTATGTGAGCAATATACATGTTTGGTGTAAATCATGAGTACATGGATTAGTCGTGACTAACTGTATCGATAACCCTTTTAGGGCGTGGTTGATTAAACAGATAAACGGGTAAATAACCTTACCGAGCAAAACTAAGGTGAGTTCACTGCACTTTTCTAAGCATGCGTCCCGGTGGTTTGGGACATCTGGTAAACGTTTCTAAAGGGAATACTGGGTAAACTGTTTATTTGGGATGTTGGTTATTGAACACAGTATAAATCATGTAAGACCCCATACATCTACCGTGTTGCTGAAGAAGCAACGAGGTATTTAGTTGATAGCGCTATTAGGTTTGGCACCCTCACACCGGGCCGAAAGGACGGGCGTGAACTAATTACCTGGACTTCATGACCAATGCCTAGTTAGAGGCATTGGGGTTGGGCATTCACATCGTGTACATATAAGACCCCTTACATCTATTCAAGGTTGTTTGATACCTTGACATCATGACCAATGCCTAAATGGAGGCATTGGGGTTGGGCATTCACATCTAGTCGCCACATACGGTAATCGAGTAATAACAACATCAAATCATCATAACAACGAAACATCATATCATCTGGTTAACTGTATTACTCACGTGACTGTAACTAAACTCGGTAACAAAACTTTGAACTCACCAGCGTAGTCTGACACACTTGTTTGCATGCTTGTAGGTCGTTAGCTGTTGTGCATTGGAACTTGCTGTCTGGAGAAGCTGGAGTGGGCATGGTCTTACTGGACGAGTTTACCTTATTGATTTCTGATACATTACTTTGGGTTTCCAATTATTTAACTTTGCTTCCGCTGATTACTTTGGTTTCCTTTTAAACTTACAGACAATATTTTATTTACAATCCAGTACTTTATGATTTTATTGAATGCATTTGATATAATTAGTGGCTCGTTGTTGGATCGTCACACTTCTAATAGGGATATACCCTAGGTGGGAAGTTGGGGGTGTGACAGTCGTGTCCAGCCTCTGTTTCTGTTTTTATTTTTGTTTTCTAGTCCCGAGACTCTGTTGTGGTCTGCTGAGTGATTCTTATGGATCAATACTCAGGAGATTACAACTACCACTATGAGGAGGATGATTGCAGGGAAGACTATTGCACCATTTGTGGTAACCCTCATTCGGTACAATATTGTGACCTCTTTGAGCCATCCCCTTCATACACCTATTATGAGGAGCCCAGGTACGAGCCATCAACTTCATATACACCCTATGAAGAATCAAGGTATGAACCTTCTCCCTCATACTCATACTTTGAAAAACCAAGATATGAGCCTCAATCTTCATATACTTACTAGGAGGAACCATGGCGTGAACAGCCCAACTCATATGAGTATTACGAAGAACCAAGTTACGACCCTTATCCATCGTATACTTACAATGAGGAACAATTGTGTGAACCATCTACCTCATATGAGTGCTATGAGGAACCAAGGATTGAACTTCCGAATTCAAGCTTTGATGATACTTATTCAACTCACTTTGACGAACCACCAACTATCTCACCCGTGGCCGAAAAGATAATAGAACACCTTAAAACTATCAAGCGCTATATAAAAGAAGCCCGCGCAAGGGAAGAGGAATCCCGCACAAGGGAAGAATTAACTTGTAATAAAGAAAAGATAGTTGAAGAGGTAAAAATGGAAGAACAAGTAAGTTAAAAGATGACACATGAGTTAAACAACGAAAAAGGTAAGTCCGACAACGTTAAAATCCAAGAAGAGTCTAATTTTAAATAAATTAATCTCTTGTCACCTTCTTTCGAAAATCATTGTTTAGTACCCACTCATGCTAAGTTTTTAAAAGAGTTAAACACTAACACTAAAATTGACGAAACGGTAAGCATTAAGTTTAAAAATGATCAAACCATGCTAATAAAAGAAGATCCATTTGAAATTAACATTACACCGGTTCCATGTTTTTTTTCAAAATTCCTTTATTAGTAATATTACAATTGATAAAGATCTTTGTGTTAATATAATGCCAAACTACATTTTCAAAAAATTAAGTATTAGTGAATTTTCTCCACTTCAAATACCCATTTTTCTATATAATCAGAAAACAATAAAATCAATAAGGATAGTTGAAGATGTGTTAGTCCAAACCAATCAATTGGTAATCCCAACCGACTTCGTCATCCTTGATGACGCTCCACTAGTGTGGGGACGACCTTTTGTAAAGACTCACGATGCTTTGAAAAATCGGAAATATAACAATCTACCCATTCAACTAGGGGCATTAAAAAAAGTGTCGATCTTGAGCATTCAATGAAATATCCATTCGGCAATAATGCCCCCCTAATTGAAGATGAAGATGAACCACCCGATACAAGAGAAGAAATTGACCACTTTGTTGAAGAAGAGGTCGCCATTGAACAAACCTTTTTGGTTTTTGATCAAAATGAGCAACCAAATAAGGAGTCTCCTAAAGACCCACCACTTGAGCTCAAAGAACTTCCAAAAGGTTTGGAATATGCTTTTATCAACAAAGATGGTAAGTCACCTGTAATTATTTCATCAGCATTAATGATGTGTGCAAAACGAACTATAAAATATCAACTAAATTAGACTCTCTAAACTAGACACGAAAAGCTTTAAATTTATAACTAAGACTCTTTAAACCTAAACCACACAATCGGCAAGTGTACCGATCAATGTAGTATGACCTAGTAAGTCCGAGTATCGAACCCAAAGACTCTATGTATTACGTAGACTAGACTCTGACAAGACACTGACAGACACGACTAACTTGTTTAATTGTTTTAGGGGGGGGGGATTACTGAAAACTAAGGAAATCTATGTTAACTACTAAAATAATGAAATTAGTACTAAGACACAAACAAAGAACGATGTTTGTATTCAGATGAGATTAAAGACTACCTAGACTCGAATCCAGTTTAACTAAGAATGGACTTCTAATGGTATTAAAGTTGTATGGAGCCGGGATCGTAAGATACTAAACCTTAAGGTATTTCAATGCTAAGACCTCCCGACCCTTCTCAGGAAGAAACCTAGGAAACCCTACAAGGCTGTTATGAACACCGACTGTTAGACTTCCTCTCAGTCCTCTAACTATTCTAAAAGTGCCCTAATATGACTATCTACCTCTCAGCGCGATAATCTAAGGCAATTCTAGGTTCTAACTTGGTTTACTAGACACAAATGCAATTAGGGAAATAAGATCGACTTCTCTCAAAACCTATCTTAGATATATACTGCACTGCGACCTAATAACTAACTCAAGCCTCTCAGCGACAAGTTAAGCAGAACACTTGATTTTATTAAAGAGTTAACTGCCATTTTCGTCCCTGTGGTTTGGTCACTTTGGCCATTTCAGTCCATTTTTCAAAAATGCGCCATTTTCGTCCCCCACGTTCTGGAAAGGTGCCATTTCAGTCCAAAAATCATAACCCAGTTAAGTCAGTTTGTAAATAAGGACTGATTGTGTAAATTTGTAACATAAAGGACTGATTGTGTAAATTTGAAAAATGGACTGAAATGGCAGTTAACACCACCACCACTAGCCCTGCCACCACCACCACCGCCACCACCACCACTTCGCTGCCACCACCACCACCACCGCCACCACAGCCACCACCGCCACCACAGCCACAGCCACTGCCACTGCCACCACCACCGCCACCACAGCCACCACCGCCACCACCGCCGCCACTGCCACCACCACCGCCACCACCGCCACCGCAAAACAAAGGAACGAGAACGGTATACCGAAACGAAAAGCTTGCGGGTTACGGGGACGTCTTCGTCTAACTGAGAGGTGACACCGGCTTTTTCATAGATGAAATTATTCAATGTTCAAACCTTAGTGAATTCGGGTAATGTCATACATTTAATTAACTGAGAGGTGACACCGGCTATTTCATTGATGATTTTTGTGAGCTGGGTGGTCTTTCTCTATTGTCGAAATTATATGATGAACAAGTGGAAGCAAGAGAGAATAAGGAGATGATGAATATATTACTTGTAGTTTGATATTTGACTATAAATTTAGACCTCATTGACCACCACGTTACTTTACCAGTTATATATAGTTAGTAACTTATTTTGTTTTTTCTCTGCAACTTACATTTTGAAGTTCTAAAATCATAACTACCTCCCTTTTTAATAATCAATCACGTAAGACATAAACGAAACAAAACTTAGAGACGTATCCAGTTACTTACTTTGTTCGGAGTTCGGAGTTCATCGGACGACCGGAGAAGACGAAGACGTCCCCGTAACCCGTTCGGAGTTCGGAGTTCATCGGAGAAGACGAAGACGTCCCCGTAACCCGCAAGCTTTTCGTTTCGGTATACCGTTCTCGTTCCTTTGTTTTGCGGTGGCGGTGGTGGTGGCAGTGGCGGCGGTGGTGGCAGTGGCGGCGGTGGCGGCGGTGGCGGCGGTGGTGGCTGTGGTGGCGGTGGTGGTGGCAGTGGCAGTGGCTGTGGCTGTGGTGGCGGTGGTGGCGGTGGTGGCGGTGGTGGTGGTGGTGGCAGCGAAGTGGTGGTGGTGGCGGTGGTGGTGGTGGTGGCAGGGCTAGTGGTGGTGGTGTTAACTGCCATTTCAGTCCATTTTTCAAATTTACACAATCAGTCCTTTATGTTACAAATTTACACAATCAGTCCTTATTTACAAACTGACTTAACTGGGTTATGATTTTTGGACTGAAATGGCACCTTTCCAGAACGTGGGGGACGAAAATGACGCATTTTTGAAAAATGGACTGAAATGGCCAAAGTGACCAAACCACAGGGACGAAAATGGCAGTTAACTCTTTATTAAATTACCAAATATTACTTCTAAGGTTACTTACGCGTTTTCACCCTAAAGGATCAAAGGTTAATTATGTGATATAGACACTCACCAAAACCTAAAACCCTAGCCTGATTCTATTATGTGATAAAGACCGTCACCAAGATTCAAGCGAAGCAATAAACAGTATTAAAACAATTGTCAAGTATGCATGTGCACCAAATCAGAAATTCTAGAACACTTTACTTTCAGAATCAATCCATAAACAAACAATAATGAACCATTAAAAATCCAAACTTTAAATCAAACTATCATCTTGTCTAGGTAGTTATCAAAGTTTAGCCTAGCATCTCAATAAACGAAATCAAATCAAAGTAATTGAATCGAGAATTCATCATAGCAAGTATCAAACAAATAATCGACAAACAAAGGATTGTAAAACCCGATTGATCTTCGATTCTTCAATCTCCACTCGTACCGATGATTCCCGTGCTTCAAACGCTCCAATTGACCGCAAGAAGTGCTCTTCGAATGCTCTCAAACTTCTCTAATTCGTAATTAGGGTTTTAGAATGATTTTTCTTGGCTTTTTATACCAAACCCTAGCTGCCAACTAATCAGACATAACTTCCTTACCAGTCGCGTAGCGCGACTGCTATCAACATCATCCTCGCGCTACGCGAGGGTCATAAAAATCAGCAATTTATTATTTAATCAGTGGCGTAGCGCGACTGACCATACTTACACCCTAGCGCTACGCGACTGCCTCTTTTTAACAGAATGCTTCGTCCAAAACTCAGCTCCAGCTCCCAAAATCTCTGAAATAATTCTAACACTTGTTTCCAATGATTCTAGGACTTGATATCTCTCATCTTTAGCTCGTTTTCACTCCATTTCTAGCCATTTAACATATAAAGACCTAGAGAAACGAACTTTCATCAATAGTACGTAATTCAAAGGAAAACTAAACTAAAAGTAACTATAAAAATGTACAAACTATACATGATATAAGTATGTATTTTGCAATACATCAAATATCCCCGCACTTACTCTTTTTTCGTCCCCGAAAAAGAATTATGCAACGGAATCAGAGATAATTCATTACTTGGATCAAAAATTTATTTATATCTTATTAAAACCAAGACTTGCGTTAGCTGCGATTGCGAATATAATGATCCTCTTAAACCCGAATCTAATCCTAAGCCCTTATCATGTGAATTTAATTTAAGTGCGGTCAATCCACCTAGGGTCTCATACTAGAATCTACGATCCATCTACTCCCACCTCAAGCTTATGGGACTAAAAGAACGATCACTGGATCAATTCCTAACCGTTTTATATCAAAACTACGAGAGTAAACAATCATTTTTATTTTTTTCCTTTTTCCATTTTTTTTCTTTTTCTTGCTTTTTCTCTTTTTTTTTTTTCCGCATTTGCATTCATTCGTGAGACTAGACGATGCTTTCCCTTAACCCAGCGGTATTCCGACTGTAGAGTCGCTATCCCCAATCACAGATTACATAGGTCTCGGTACTTTTATTCGGCAAAGCGATTTCATACATCCCAGAGGCAAACCGGCTGTAGAGTCGCTATCCCCAACTCGGAATACGTAGGCCTGTGTTACTTTCATTTAGTTTCTAGCTCACTTTTAGTCTATTTTTTCATTTTTTCTCGCATGATCACAAACTCTAACAGTTTTAACTTATAACGGTGCCCCTTATACTATTATCGGCAGTTTTAATTTCCCGTATTTCCCAGGCGAAAACCCACTAGCGGACCGACAATTAAGGTATATTAGATCAAAGGGACTTAAAACCAAACCCGGGCCTATCCACATATCCCTAACTAGACGCAAGCTCGATTTATTATCATCTCATATTATTATTATTCAATCCAAGCAATAAAACACCTTTTCTATCATTTTCCGCTTTAATTGCAAACTTCTTTTTTATTCGAAAGACATTTTCTGATTTTTTAATTTTTTTCAATTTTTTAATTTTTTTTATGACTCAAATATTTACAAGTATCCCATCCCCACACTTAGAGATTGCATTGTCCCTAATGCAAGAACGAAAATACGACTCAACAACTACCTACGAAAAGAAACTGCAAACGAAATAAATAAAAAAAACAACAACAAAAAGGGAAACGACTTAGCTGGTTAGGACAAAAGTCAGTGCCAGCCGTACGAATCTTGGATCCCTCGAACGATCGTATAGCATTTCATTCGCGATCGTTGACTAGTCTGCTTGGGTTTATCAATATAGCAAGTCCAGAATCACCTGAATGGCAATTGAGTACGGGTGGTACGATCCAAACCTGCACAATCAAAGCAAAACGAACCCAAAGCAATACCGACTCTAAAAACGACTCAAAAACTACTACTTTAGACTCATGGTACAAAATAAAAGACTCAAAAATACAAAACTCTACAAATTAGTCCCAACTATTCACATACTCATGGAGGATCATGGATGTGCAACTCACCCTCCAACATCGCCCTCACTTTACGGGCTATCGCACTATCCTTCCTACCACTACCCAAATCACTCCCAACTTTTGCATATTCTCTCAACTCATCATCTGGTGGTTTGAATCTAAAAGTATCATCTCTATACTTATCCTCACACTGAGCCTTGCTCAATGTCTCAAACCTAGACTCTAAACTCACCACCCTCTCTTCTAATTCTACCAACTTCCTATCCGGAGGATCCCCACACTTGAGTCCTATTACCTTCTCTACACTCACATCCCTCACATCTTTCTCCTCATTCTCACACTCTCCCACTACCGAGATTTCTTCCACTTTACCACTCGAACCTCTCGAATTCATGACGTTAAACACTACCGCTTCCTCGCCCGCTCTAAGTGTGATAGTGCCTAAAGAGACATCTATTAAAGCTTTAGCGGTGTTTAAAAATGGGCGACCTAAAATTAGCGGTATGTTTTCATCGGCTTCCATGTCTAGAATAACGAAATCGGCCGGAAAAACAAATTTATCTACCTTCACAAGCAAATTCTCAACTATTCCCCTCGGGTACTTAACGGACCGATCGGCTAAAGATAACGTCATCCGGGTAGGTGAAAGCTCACCTAAGTCTAGCTTCTCATAAAGTGAAAAGGGCATCAAATTAATGCTAGCACCTAGGTCGGCTAAAGCTCTCGTGTTTGTGTTACTACCGAATAGACAAGGAATAGTAAACACACCCGGATCGGTAAGCTTTTCGGGAAGCTTATTTGAAACAACGGCCGAACACCCTCCATGCAATGGGACATTCGACAACTCCCCTAACTTCTCCTTATTCCTAAGAAGGTCCTTTAAAAATTTTGCATATTTAGGCATGGACTGGAGTGCCTCTATAAACGGAAGATTAATCTTCAATTGCTTGAAGATGTCTAAAAACTGTCCGTATTCCTTTGAATATTTTTGACTCTTAAGACGTGAAGGAAACGGAGCATATGCATGATTCACATAAGGTGAAGGCCTAACAACTACGGGCTCTTTCTCAACTTTCTTCTCAACTTGAGACTCACCGGACTGTGCGGTACTTGCTGGGCGCAGCCTCGATTGCACTTTGCCGGGAGCTTCCATCTCAATCACCTCATCTATCACATCACCATCCTCATCTACCTATCTCTCCTCTACACTAGGGTTCCCTACGATCTTGCCACTACGAGTGTAAATGGCATTAGCTTATGCATTAGGGTTTTGTTGGGTGTTACCCGCAAATTTACCGGGTAATCTCTCCTCTAACTTCCTAGCAATATCACCTACAACCCTGGAAAGATCTTGAACCGCAGATTGGTGATTCCTAAGCATGAGATCATGTTCACTAAGTTTCTTTTGGGTATTTTGATCCCTAGCAACTAACTGACTCATCATAGCCTCCATTCTCTCCATGCTACCCCCTAAATAGAAACTTGAACTTTGACCCGTTTGACCTTGGTCACTCGACCCTCCATCCTTAACCTGCCCATTCGAATTCCCATTAAAAAGTGAACCTAGACCCCTATTTGGATTTTGAGCTATTTGAAAACCAGGAGGTCCACTTGAGCGGAAATTGCTATTATTATTAGAGTTATTATTATTATTTCGCCAACCCGAGCCTACACTATTATTACCAAACCCACCAAACTGATTTCTACCAAAACCTCCTCCTACGAAACCAACTTGCTCCTCACCGACTAACAAAGGACACGAACTAGTACCGTGACCGCCTTGACACAACTCGCACTTATCTATCTTAGCCTGAATTTCCTTAAGTTGCCTATCCATATTTTCCAAAACAGAGGCCAAACTAGCATCCATAGTGACATGGTTCACCCCATGGGCGGGTGCGCTAGTAATGGTAGTAGAATTACCACTTGGATACCTCTGATCGGATCTTGATTGTGATTGAGACTGAGCAAATGCCTCAAAACACTCTAGACATTCAGGAACTGTAAGAATACCCATCATATGCCCCCCTGCATTGGTATCAAACCTATCTCTCGTCTCCTGGGTAAGTCCATTGTAAAATTTCTCACATAACGCCCAATCGGAAAGACCGTGCTGGGAGCAACGAGCACAAAGGGTTTGAAACCTTTCCCAAGCAAGGTAGTAAGGCTCGTCGGGCCCCATGCGGAAGGAGTGAATCTCGTCTCTAAGCCGTGAAGCTTTAGCGGGCGGGAAGTACTTGTTCAAAAAGGCTTGACGAAGCCCCGCCCATGTGGTAAAAGTACCGGCTGCTTGAGAATCCAGCCAAGTAGCTGCACGACCGGCTAATGAGAACGGGAATAATTGTAGGTAAGTAGCATCGTTTGGTGCACCCTGAAGGCTAAAAGTAGCTATAATCCTAGAGAAACGATTGATGTGGCCAGGGGCGTCCTCATCGTCCCTACCATGGAACTGGATACTATTGGTTATGGCTTGCATGGCATAAGATGGAATCTGCCATGAGTGGTCATTGACTATGGGTGGAACAGTGATGGGTGAAGCAAGACCCGTGAAATTCTGAGTGGCCTGCTGGTGAACGGTTTGTCTAGCGTTGGCCATGTGTTCTACGTTTTCTGGTTCACTAGAAGAACTAGAGGTGGGACTATCAGGTGGGGTGGTCTTAGGTGAATGGTTTGGTGAAGGTGGTGGAACGGTAAGAGGAATGGTATCGAACTCGGAAAGATCAAGAAAAATGTGAGATGAAGAAGTAACCTGTGGAAAGGAAGAAGATGATGATTGATTGACTGGCGGTGGCGGTCCGTGCGAGCGTAGATGTGGCATCCACCGCTAACAAAAACCTGAACACAAGAAAAACACAAACTAGTTACTATGACTCAAAAAGACAAAGACTCGACAAAACAAAGAAAACACGTAGCACGTATATATCAATTAGGTCTATCAAAGCTAATAAACGCAATTACCAAGAATCCCCGGCAACGGCGCCAAAAACTTGATGTGTGCAAAACGAACTATAAAATATCAACTAAATTAGACTCTCTAAACTAGACACGAAAAGCTTTAAATTTATAACTAAGACTCTTTAAACCTAAACCACACAATCGGCAAGTGTACCGATCAATGTAGTATGACCTAGTAAGTCCGAGTATCGAACCCAAAGACTCTATGTATTACGTAGACTAGACTCTGACAAGACACTGACAGACACGACTAACTTGTTTAATTGTTTTAGGGGGGGATTACTGAAAACTAAGGAAATCTATGTTAACTACTAAAATAATGAAATTAGTACTAAGACACGAACAAAGAACGATGTTTGTATTCAGATGAGATTAAAGACTACCTAGACTCGAATCCAGTTTAACTAAGAATGGACTTCTAATGGTATTAAAGTTGTATGGAGCCGGGATCGTAAGATACTAAACCTTAAGGTATTTCAATGCTAAGACCTCCCGACCCTTCTCAGGAAGAAACCTAGGAAACCCTACAAGGCTGTTATGAACACCGACTGTTAGACTTCCTCTCAGTCCTCTAACTATTCTAAAAGTGCCCTAATATGACTATCTACCTCTCAGCGCGATAATCTAAGGCAATTCTAGGTTCTAACTTGGTTTACTAGACACAAATGCAATTAGGGAAATAAGATCGACTTCTCTCAAAACCTATCTTAGATATATACTGCACTGCGACCTAATAACTAACTCAAGCCTCTCAGCGACAAGTTAAGCAGAACACTTGATTTTATTAAATTACCAAATATTACTTCTAAGGTTACTTACGCGTTTTCACCCTAAAGGATCAAAGGTTAATTATGTGATATAGACACTCACCAAAACCTAAAACCCTAGCCTGATTCTATTATGTGATAAAGACCGTCACCAAGATTCAAGCGAAGCAATAAACAGTATTAAAACAATTGTCAAGTATGCATGTGCACCAAATCAGAAATTCTAGAACACTTTACTTTCAGAATCAATCCATAAACAAACAATAATGAACCATTAAAAATCCAAACTTTAAATCAAACTATCATCTTGTCTAGGTAGTTATCAAAGTTTAGCCTAGCATCTCAATAAACGAAATCAAATCAAAGTAATTGAATCGAGAATTCATCATAGCAAGTATCAAACAAATAATCGACAAACAAAGGATTGTAAAACCCGATTGATCTTCGATTCTTCAATCTCCACTCGTACCGATGATTCCCGTGCTTCAAACGCTCCAATTGACCGCAAGAAGTGCTCTTCGAATGCTCTCAAACTTCTCTAATTCGTAATTAGGGTTTTAGAATGATTTTTCTTGGCTTTTTATACCAAACCCTAGCTGCCAACTAATCAGACATAACTTCCTTACCAGTCGCGTAGCGCGACTGCTATCAACATCATCCTCGCGCTACGCGAGAGTCATAAAAATCAGCAATTTATTATTTAATCAGTGGCGTAGCGCGACTGACCATACTTACACCCTAGCGCTACGCGACTGCCTCTTTTTAACAGAATGCTTCGTCCAAAACTCAGCTCCAGCTCCCAAAATCTCTGAAATAATTCTAACACTTGTTTCCAATGATTCTAGGACTTGATATCTCTCATCTTTAGCTCGTTTTCACTCCATTTCTAGCCATTTAACATATAAAGACCTGGAGAAACGAACTTTCATCAATAGTACGTAATTCAAAGGAAAACTAAACTAAAAGTAACTATAAAAATGTACAAACTATACATGATATAAGTATGTATTTTGCAATACATCAATTAACTAGTCTAGAAAAAGATAAACTAATCACACTTTTGACAAAACACAAAAACGCGATCGCTTGGAAGCTTGTAGATATTAAGGGAATAAGTCCTTCCATGTGCACGCACAAAATTTTAATGAATGATGACTATAATCAGTAAGACAACCACAACGTAGAGGAAATCCAAACGTCCAAGAAGTGGTAAAAAATGAAGTCATCAAATTACTTGACTCCGGACTCATTTACCCAATCTCCGATAGTCCTTGGGTAAGTCCTGTCTAAGTAGTTCCTAAGAAAGGAGGTATGACGGTAGTAACTAACGAGAAAAATGAATTAATACCAACAAGAACCGTCAAAGGATGGAGAGTATGTGTAGATTATCGTCGATTAAATGAGGCAACAAGGAAAGATCACTTTCCTTTACCTTTTATTGATCAAATGTTAGAAAGATTATCCGGTCACAAATTTTATTGTTTCTTAGATGGTTTTTCAGGTTACTTTCAAATACCGATAACACCCGAAGACCAAGAAAAGACAACATTCTCATGTCCCTACGGAACTTGTGCTTATCGACGCATGCCTTTTGGTCTATGTAATGCCCCCGCAACCTTTCAACGTTGCATGGTGGCCATCTTCCATGATATGATAGAAAAAAACAATGGAAGTCTTCATGGATGACTTTTCTATCTTTGGAGATTCATACGACCAATGCCTCGATAACCTTGAACGAATGCTATCCCGATGTGAGGAAACTAACCTCGCCCTTAACTGGGAAAATGTCATTTCATGGTAACAGAGGGAATAGTACTCAGTCACAAAATCTCAAGCGAAAGAATGGAGGTTGATCGAGCAAAAATAGACATTATTTCTCGATTACCACCTCCATCCTCCGTTAAAGCTATCAGAAGTTTCCTTGGGCATGCCGGATTTTATAGACGGTTTATCAAAGACTTTTCAAAAATCTCAAGACCTCTAACAAAATTACTTGAAAAAGATGCCCCTTTCATCTTTGATAAGGATTGCAACCAAGCATTTCTAACACTAAAAGAAATGTTAGTCAATGCACCTATCATGATAGCGCCTGATTGGAAATTACCTTTCGAAATCATGTGTGATGCAAGTGACTTTGCAGTTGGAGCCGTCTTGAGACAAAGAAAAGATAAGCATTTTCACCCAATATATAACACTAGTAAAACACTTAATGATGCACAAGAAAATTACACAACAACAGAAAAAGAATTACTAGCTGTAGTATTTGCTTTTGATAAATTTCATTCTTGTCTTGTTCTTTCTAAAACGATAGTTTATACAGACCATGCAACCATTCGATATCTCTTTAAGAAACATGATGCTAAACTGCTTTTAATTAGATGGATTCTACTCCTCCAAGAATTTGACATTGAAATAAAAGACAAAAGAGGAGCAGAAAACACCGATGCGGATCATCTTTCCCGCTTGGAAGATCCAGCTTTTGAGGCAACTAGGGACGAGCTAATCAATGAAAAATTCCCAACAGAGTCCCTAGAAATGGTGGAATACCGAGAAGAACCATGGTACGCCGACTATGCTAACTACTTAGCTAGCGGTATAGTCGCAAAAGGATGGCCACATCATCAAAGAAAAAAATTCTTTGCCGATGTAAAGCATTATTTTTGGGAAGATCCTTATCTTTTCAAAATGTGTGCCGACCAACTTATCCGTCGATGCGTACATGGTAGTGAGGCAAGAATAATTCTCCGCCATTGTCATGAAGGTCCATACGGAGGGCATCATAGTGCCGCTAGTACCGCACGAAAGGTATTTGATTCAGGATTCTATTGGCCAACCATTTACAAAGACGCCCAAAGTCTTATTAAGACATGTGACGCTTGCCAAAGATCAGGTAATGTTTCTTCGAAAAATGAAATGCCACAAAATGACATTCTTGTTTGTGAATTTTTTGATGTGTGGAGACTTGACTTTATGGAACCCTTCCCACCGTCAAAAGGAAACAAATATATACTTGTGGCAGTGGATTACTTGTCTAAATGGGCCGAGGCCGAAGCGCTTCCAACAAACAATGGAAGAGTTGTGGTAAGATTTCTAAAACGCTTATTTTCTCGTTTTGGAACTCCAAAAGCATTAATAAGTGATAGAGGTACCCATTTTTGTAACCACCAACTTGATTTTTTTTTAACAAGGTATGGGGTCTATCACCGGGTCTCAACAACATATCACCCTCAAACAAACGGACAAGCCGAAATGACTAATCGATGTTTAAAAAGAATACTTGAAAAAAACCGTAGGATTAAATAAAAAGGAATGTGCTGATAAATTAGACGATGCTTTATGGGCTTTTCGAACTACATATAAAACAACAATAGGTACAACCCCATATAAGCTTGTCTATGGAAAAAGTTGTCATTTGCCGGTAGAGATAGCACACAAAGCCTACTGGGCAATTAAAAACGTAAACTTAGACTTAGAAATGGCCGGTAAAAATCGATTTTGTCAATTAAATGAATTAGACGAAATAAGGAATCACGCATGCGCCAACTCCGAAATTTATAAGGATATAATGAAAAATCTGCATGACAAACACATTAAACCAAATGAATTTCAGGTAGAAGATCAAGTTCTATTGTTTAATTCATGACTTCGATTATTTCCTGGTAAATTAAAGTCTAGGTGGTCGGGACCTTTTTCCATCACCCACATTTTTCCACACGGTGCAATTGAAATTAAATCTCGAAATGGAATCCCATTCAAATTCAATGGCCAACGGCTAAAGCTCTATCAAGGATTTATTGAGGATGAAGAGGAGGAAATCTCGCTACAAGCGGCCAACGAATAAACGAAGGTTTGAGCATCATCATATCTTGTAAGTAACAGACGTCGAGAAAGCTTCTAAATCGGTAAGATTTCTAAAACCAAGTTTCGGGAAACAGGACACTCACACGTGCACTTAAAATATATATATATATATATATATATATATATATATATATATATATATATATATATATATATATATATAGGGAGAAGATCATGCGAGAACCACCTCTTATTGCGAGAACCGCGAGAACCAATGTGAACACAACCAAAAATGCCTAAAAATAGCTAAAAATCACACAAATTTTTTTTTTAATACTTTTTATATAAAAATCGCTACTTTTCGAAGCCAAAAAAAATTAATTTTTTTAAAAAAAAATTTTTTTGGCCACTAAAAGTAGCGATTTGAGCATAAAAAATATTAAAAAAAATATTTTTAGATTTTTTTTTTGAATTTTTTAGATTTTTTTAGGTTTTTTGGGGGTTTAGTTTTTAGCATTTTAGCTTGGGGGGTGGGGGGGTGGGGGGGGTTTAGGTTTTTTTTTGGGGGGGGGGGGGGGGTGGGGGTTAGGTTTTTTTTAGCTATTTTAGGTTGTGTTCACATTGGTTCTCGCTGTTCTCGCAATAAGGGTGGTTCTCGCATGATCTCCTCCCTATATATATATATATATATATATATATATATTCCACGCCCACGGGGCCATGTTCGCGCAACTGACGGGGATAAAACCCCTTTTTCCTTCATTTCTTCATTTCAACACGCCCCGTTTCCCCAAGAACTCTCTGGTTCCACCAGAAATTTCTGCAGATTTTCACTTTCCTCCAACTTCTAACAACGTCAAGGTATGATTCTATCATCATAGTTAGTTAGTTTAATCACTTGCATGTAGTTTAACATCAAAAATTTGGGGGAAAACCTAGGGTTCTTCAACTTGAGCCAAATCAAACCTCAAATTTTTGCTTAGATCTGTTAGTAATAGTATAGATGCACGTTATAGGAAGTAAATCAACTTGAATTGTTTGTAGATTTGCCCGATTTCAACCAAAAACCTCGAACCCTTGTTTTTGAACCGAAAACGATGAAATTGAAGGGGTAAACAATTTTTTTTTGGGAAAACGGCACTTGGGGTTTCATTTTCGGGGAAAACCGCCCCTACTGGACGTAAAATTTTCAAGTTGTCGAAACCGGGACGAAAAATCAAATTTTTGGGAAACAGACGCCTGAGCACGAGGTCGTGCTTAGCGAGCACGGGGGCGTCTCCAACTAACTTCCAGCGAACATGGGGTGTGTCCAGTGAACACAGGGCCGTGTTCAGCTGGTTGTTTTCAGTTTTCTTCGAAAATTTACTGTTTCGTGCTAATTGTTTGGTGTTTTCTTTCAGATGGCAAAGAAGTTTACTAGATTCAACCAGAATGAGTGGGCTGCTCAAGCTTGGTTCAAAATTCTTAAAACAAGACCCGAAGAAAACCCTCGACAAGTTTGCATAGACACCTTAGAAGCAGTAGGACAGCTCGACCACTTCAACAATCTTGTTACTGGTCCACTAAGAGCAGCTCTTTGCATTAGACTCCACTCCGTCCACGAGTACAACATGGAGTTTTATAGCACGTTTGCCTTCAAGGTAAAAGCGGAGCCATTTGACAATGAGGGGGTGGAATTTCGATGTGCCGGGAATATGCTCTCAATATCGATTGCGCAATTTGGGGCAATCATTGGGTTATATGCTGAAGAGGATGCTGGAGATGAGGAGAACACGGGTGGTCTCCTTGAACTCCCACAAGACCAACGCCAGGCAGCATGGGCTCAAATTGGGGAAGGACATTATAACTCAAGCCAGACCAAGAGCACACGGTTGCGGGACCCTCTCTACCGCTACATTCATAGGGTCCTCAGCTACTCCCTCTGCCAAAGACATAACAGTGCTGGTGTTGTCGGGTTACGTGATCTAACTATCCTCTACTGCATTCACAACCGTGTACACCTTGATGTTCCACACTTACTCCTTCGCAACATGCACTTGAACCAGCTAGCCAATCCCCCGACCCCAATATTCTATGGAGGGTGGATCTACCGCCTCTTCAAGCATTTTGTGCAAGGAATGCCAAGGTCATTCCATAGGGGCCCATGGTCGGGTAAGGTGGACCACGTCATATGCCGCTCAATGGGGATTATCAATGAAGCGGATGACGGAACAATCAGATTTCAAACGGTTCAGGGACATGTGTGGAACCCTCAAGAGGCTCTCGTCCTTCACGCCCCACAATTCCGTCCTCCTCCCCAATTCCAGTATCAGCATCATGGTAATCTGGGCCAATCCTCCTCTCAAGGAGGTGGTTTTCCTAATTTTCAAAGTTTACATAATCACTTGCAGGAAAACCTCATGTGCACCCGAAACACCTACAATATGGCAAGCAACACGTACACCCAAGTCGGAGTTATAGAAAGGAACATCTCCGAAATTCAGGATGACATCAACAACATCCGGGAGTACATGGCGGGCCAAGGAGGAGATGACGATGACGACGATATCGATTAAGCTGAAGGCGGTGGGAGGTGATGTAACACGGTTGAAGGTCTTAACAGGTTAAACCCCCTTATCTTACAAAACAATTTCATGGCCTGCGAGCCATTGTTGAACAATTTACTTTCCGTAACTCTTTTAATTTCCTGCATTTTTTCTTTTTTTTTTAGTTTATGTTGTGGATGTTGAACTTATGGTAAGGTAGGATGTTTGTTATTTTGTGTGGTGTGGTATTTCTAAGTAAAACAGGTACCTAGGAGGCTTGGATGCACTAAGTATTAGTGCTACATAAGCCTAGAAACCAGAACCGAAAGCAAAAACCTGTTTTCGAAGATTGCAGGTTGTCAACACGGGGCGGTGCCCAGCCAACACGCCCCCGTGTCCACCGCCTAGTACCTGCTATTTGTTTAATTTCTGCCCAACACGGGGTCGTGTTCACCCATCATGCCCCCGTGTCCACCTTCTGTAAGTTTTTGATACTGGCAGTCTGACCACGGGGCCGTGCTCACCCAGCACGAGGCCGTGTCCAGATGCCCAGTAACATAAAATTTTGTTTTAAACACCTGTTTACACATTCAATCAACCTAAAAACTTATTTTTGGGACACGTTGAGGACAATGTGTAATTTAAGTGGGGGGGGGGTGTTAAAACCTTGAATTTTGCAAGTCCTAATAACAAGCCTTACACAAAACTCTATTGGAACCGCTAATCACCCCAAATTTTTTCAAAAACTTTTCATTTTTTTACTTGTCTTGGTTTAATTTGGGAGTAACAAGTTCTAAAAAGGTTATATTTTTACAAGTTTACAACCGATAGCGTCATGATAAAAAGAACCAACATAAGAAAATTATGAAACGGCATGAGAAATCTAGTTAAAATTTGATTATATATACTTGATCACATTATAAACCCATTCCCACAAAAAGTGAGTTTTGAGCCTTTATTGAGCATACAAGTATACATCTTTAAATTAAATGCTCATTTTTCGTTTCTTGTGTGAATAGCCGCTTGGTTTCTTACGACTCTAGAACTTGCTATGACGATACATTCTGGGTCCTTACCAACTTAAACCCAAGTAAGTAATTGATGCAGGCATTAGGGCTAACCCTTTTTCTTTTCAACACCATTATTTTTCTTTTTCTTTTAACCTACCCAAAATCCCCCTAGTTAACCCCTTTGAGCCTAAACCTTTTCGTTTCTAAACCCACAAAACAAACACCCTTTACCCACCAAAACCCTTTTTATTTTTAAACCCTTTTATTTTAGTAAAAATCTCGGTTTTCATGTGACATTTCTTATAAAAAAAATGAAGTCTAGCAATAAACAAACAAGTTCCTCAAAGAAGCTTTGTTTGAAAATGCTTCGTTTGAATAAAAGTCACAAAAACAAAAAGTTTTACGACGATCGACGCTTTTTACGCTTTTAGCCCTTTTTACTAACCACTAACCAAAAACCACCTACCTTTAACCCAAGCCTAACCCTTCCCCAAGTACTCTTGATATTTACAAAGGTTTATAGTTAAAAAGGAGGAGGATTGATTGCTTGGCAAGCATATGGTAGTAATAAGTTCCATGTCGGTCTCGAGTGTTTCACAAAAATACATCTCCGGCCGAGTGTTGAGTGATCTCCCATGAGGTATGTGAACTTGTATATAAATGGAATTTTAAAGAGGCATGTTATGCCCTAATAAGTAATTTCTCGTATAGAACGTTCTAAATAAATCATAACGAATAGGATTGTAAATGGGCTTTGCTTGAGGACAAGCAAAGATTCAAGTGTGGGGGTATTTGATGTGTGTAAAATGCAACATATAAATTACATCAATTGAGGCATAAAACTAACCCCTTTTTAGTACTAATGTTGGAAAACGTGTGCTTTTGTCTTCCTTTTGTATTTTCAGGACTAAATGAGCGCAAATGAACAAAAGGAGCAAATATGCAACAAAATCTAACATAAATACAAGAAAAGGAATAAACATGGCATGCCCGACCCCTCGACAACATCTTCCCAAGCAAAAACAAGAGAACAGAAGGCTGACCATTGCCCCATGCCCAGCGGACACAGGTGCGTGGCGAGGCACCTACAGAAAAGACAAAGTCATAGAAGCTTCTATTCCCAGCACGGGGGCGTGCCCAGCTCAACACGGGCCGTGGTCAACGCTAAGATTTGCAGAATCCAAGCAAATCTTGATAGTACAGATACGCTTCTGCACACGGGGCCATGCCCAGCGGACACAGGGGCGTGTGGAGCTAATGGAGACAAATTGCAATTAATGAACAAAGAGAAAGAGGATGGACATGGGGCCGTGCCCAACGGACACGGGGCCGTGTCCGGGCGTCTGTGCAGGCTATAAATAGAGGTGCTTGGTTCACTTCAAAGGCATCCCTTGGCAAACCACCTCTCTCCTACTTCACCCACACTCCACCACCACTACAACCCACATCCACCACCATCATCCATCATCCATCTTAGAGTGTGTGTAGTAGTCTCGGGATCCAAGATTGACAGTAAGAGTTCTTGACAATCAAAGGCCATGTTTGCCTAAGTCTCTTACATCACTTGGTGAAGACAAGCATTTAGTGTAATACTTTTGATTTTTAATCTTTTCGCACTTTTTATTTGGTTTTGTATTAATGACTTTAATAACTAGTTTCTTATGTTGAAGGTGAAACTTCCTTATCATTTGTCTGTGGTGTCTTGGCGTTATTTTACTGTCTATATAAAATAAAAGATTTTCACCATTCATATCTCTACGATCTATATAGAGATATGTTGGCTACCTGGTCGGGGGTTAAGAGAATGTTTGGTAAGGTTCTTGCCTTGTCCAGTGTATAGATCGTGCAAGGACCTAGGTCAAGCTTACTAGGACCTCCTTCAATACCCAATGGTATTGGATGGCGGGGGTGCAAATGGCTTGATCCCATCATACGTAAACTACTATTAATACATTAACCCGGCTACTTGGGATTGTATCCCTGCTTACTCAACCACTTAGCCGAGGGTAACGTCACCTTCAAAAGAGGGGCCTACCACATTACGCATTAATAACTTAATTAATTAACTTTCAATATTCTGACCCTTTAGGATTGTATCATTGCTGACTCAAACTACTGGGTTGAGGGTAAAATCACCTTCAAAAGAGGGGCCTACTACTATAACTAAGATAATCTCTTAAAAAGTGTAAAAGTGCGGAAATCATCAAAGGTTACACTAAATGCGAGTCGGATCCAAGTGATTCATCTTGTCTATCTATTTTATTTTTATTTTCAGCATTTTTTAGTTTTTAATTTTCATGTTTAAAACCTTTTCTAAAATTTTGATTTGATTAGACGTTGAGGATAAACCGGTACTAAAAGCTCTTGTGTCCTTGGACGACCTCGGTATCTTACCAACGCTATACTACGCTCACGATGGTTGCACTTGCCCATATGTGTGTTTAGTGTTAGTAGAATATCGTGTTTTATAAATTTAAAACTTGACTAAAGTGTTAAAAAAGGCTTAGAATATAACTAAAAATATATCACACTCGACACGCATCAGTGGTTGGAACTAATTAAGGATTATGAATGCGAAATCCTTTATCAGCCGGGGAAGGCCAATATTGTAGCAGATGCATTAAGCCGGAAGAAATACCCCCCCCCCCGCCAATGCAAGTTAAATCTATGAGAATGACAGTCACCCCTGAACTTCTGGAGTTGATAAAGGAAGCCCAAGCAAAGTCCTGAAATACTAATGATTCGATTCGGATCCAAGTGATTCATCTTGTCTATATGTTTTTATTTTATTTTTATTTTCGGCATTTTTAGTTTTTATTTTCATGTTTAAAACTTTTTCTAAAATTTTGATTTGATTAGACGTTAAGGATAAACCGATACTAAAAGCTCTTGTGTCCTTGGACAATCTCGGTATCTTACCAACACTATACTACGTTCACGATGGGAGCACTTGTCCATATGTGTGTTTAGTGTTAGTAAAATATCGTGTTTTATAAATTTAAAACTTGACTAAAGTGTAAAAAGGGCTTAAAATATAACTAAAAATATATAACACACCGCACACATCAATGGCCATCGGTCTTTCAACGTAATTCAGTTTCTCATCCAATTCGATGTCATCAAGGGGCACGTAAGCCGTATCATCCGCAAGACATTTTCTTAATTGTGACACGTGGAATGTATTATAAATTCCATCTAAGGCCGGAGGCAACTCTAACTGATATGCCACTTTTTCAACGCGAGCTATAATATTGAACGACCCAATGTACCGAGGGCCCAACTCCCCTCGTTTACGGAACCGTATGATGCCCTTCCACTGTGAGACCTTTAAAAATACCCGATCACCTTGCTGAAATTCAATGGGACGCCTTCTTTTGTCCGCGTAAGATTTTTGTCGGTCTTGCGCTTCTTTCAAACGAGCCCGCACTAGATAGATCTTTTCATTTGTTATCGCCACAACATCTTTAGGAGCGAGTTCTCGCTGTCCGATTTCTCCCCATCACACAGGGGTTCTACACTTTCTACTGTACAACATTTCATATGGCGCCATTTGAATACTACTTTGCTAACTGTTATTATACGTGAACTCTACCGATGGCAAATGGTCGTCCCAGTTTCCCCCAAAATCTATGACGCAAGCCCTCAACATGTCTACTAATGTTTGTATAGTTCTTTCTGACTGCCCATCCGTTTGTGGATGGTACGCGGTACTCAATCGCAATTTTGTACCCACACTCTCATGAAATCTATGCCAAAACCGAGATGTGAATCTTGTGTCATGATTCGACACAATAGACACGGGTACTCCGTGACGAGCTATTATTTCATTCGTATAAATTTCCGCCAAATTTTCGAAAGAAATAGTTTCTCGTATAGGCAAAAAGTGAGCACTTTTCGTGAGTCGGTCAACAATAACCTAGATAGCATCGTGGCCTCATTTTGTTTTGGGGAGTTTTGTAACGAGATCCATGGTTATGTCTTCCCATTTCCAAACCGGCACTTCTAAGGGTTGTAATTTGCCATACGGTTTCTGGTGTTCCGCTTTCACTTGTGAACACGTCAAACACTTGCCGATGTACTTAACTATGTCGCGTTTCATTCCGGGCCACCAATATCTCCTCTTTAGGTCTTGATACATTTTCGTTGCTCCGGGGTGCACCGAATAATGAGATCTGTGAGCCTCCTCAAGTAACAAAGATTTTACTTCACATAACCAAGGCATCTAGATTCGGCCATACCTGGTCATGATGCCGTCAGCATTCATTTTTAATTCATCAATAATTCCCTTTGTTCTTTCCTTCATCGAATCATTAGCATTTAGGGACTTTGTTTGGGTCTCCTTTATCAACTCCAGAAGTTCAGGGGTGACTGTCATTCTCATAGATTTAACTTGTATTGGCGGGGGGTATTTCTTCCAGCTTAATGCATCTGCTACAATATTGGCCTTCCCCGGCTGATAAAGGATTTCGCATTCATAATCCTTAATTAGTTCCAACCACTGATGCGTGTCGAGTGTGATATATTTTTAGTTATATTCTAAGCCTTTTTTAACACTTTAGTCAAGTTTTAAATTTATAAAACACGATATTCTACTAAACTAAACACACATATGGGCAAGTGCAACCATCATGAGCGTAGTATAGCGTTGGTAAGATATCGAGGTCGTCCAAGGACACAAGAGCTTTTAGTACCGGTTTATCCTCAACGTCTAATCAAATCAAAATTTTAGAAAAGGTTTTAAACATGAAAATTAAAAACTAAAAAATGCTGAAAATAAAAATAAAATAAAACAGATAGACAAGATGAATCACTTGGATCCGACTCGCCTTTAGCGTAACCTTTGATGATTTCCGCACTTTTACACTTTTTAAGAGATTATCTTAGCTATAGTAGTAGGCCCCTCTTTTGAAGGCGACGTTACCCTCAACCCAGTAGTTTGAGTCAACAAGGATACAATCCTAAAGGGTCGGAATATTGAAAGATAATTAATTAAGTTATTAATGCGTAATGTGGTAGGCCCTTCTTTTGAAGGTGACGTTACCCTCGGCTAAGTGGTTTGAGTCAGCAGGGATACAATCCCAAATAGCCGGGTTAATGTATTAATAGTAGTTTACATATGAGGGGATCAAGCCATTCGCACCCCCGCCATCCAATACTAGTGGGTATTGAAGGAGGTCCTAGTAAGCTTGACCCAGGTCCTTGCAGGATCTATTCACTGAACAAGGCAAGAACCTTACCAAACCATTCCCTTAACCCCCGACCAGGTAGCCAACATATCTCTATATAGACCGTAGAGATATGAAAGGTGTAAATCTTTTATTTTATATAGACAGTAAAATAACGCCAAGACACCACGGACATATGATAAGGAAGTTTCACCTTCAACATAAGAAACTAGTTATTAAATTCATTAATACAAAACCAAATAAAAAGTGCGAAAAGATTAAAAATCAAAAGTATTACACTAAATGCTTGTCTTCACCAAGTGATGTAAGAGACTTAGGCAAAACATGACCTGTGATTGTCAAGAACTCTTACTATCAATCTTGGATCTCGAGACTACTACACACACTCTTTGATGGATGATGGTGGTGGATGTGGGTTATAGTGGTGGTGGAGTGTGGGTGAAGTAGGAGAGAGGTGGTTTGCCAAGGGATGCTTTTGAAGTGAACTAAACACCTCTATTTATAGCCTGTACAGAAGCCCAGACACGGCCCCGTGTCCATCCTCTTTCTCTTTCTTCATTAATTGCAATTTGTCTGCATTAGCTCCACACGCCCCCGTGTCCGCTGGGCCGGCCCCGTGTGCAGAAGCGTATCTGTACTATCAATATTTGCTTGGATTCTGCGAATCTTAGCGTTGACCATGGCCCGTGTCTTGCTGGGCACGCCCTCGTGTCGGGAATAGAAGCTTCTATAGCTTTGTCCTTTCTGCAGACACCTGGCCACGCCCCCGTTTCCGCTAGGCACGGGGCCGTGGCCAGCCTTCTGTTTCTTTGTTTTTGCTTGGGAAGATGCTGTCGAGGGGTCGGGCATGCCACGTTTATTCCTTTCCTTGTATTTATGTTAGATTTTGCTTCATATTTGTTCCTTTTGTTCATTTACGCTCATTTAGTCCTGAAAATACAAAAGGAAGACAAAAGCACACTTTTTCCAACATTAGTACTAAAAAAGGGTTAGTTTTATGCCTTAATTGATGTAATTTATATGTTGCATTTTACACACATCTGTTAGGATCTGAGTTTGGATTGATTATGTTTTGTGTTTGAGATAAAATGAAAGATGAACAAGTAATGCAACGGAATATAAATGGAAACAAACTTTGCATATAATCAAACAGGAGAATTGCTTTCAACACAAATTTTCAACAAAGAACCGAATGATTGAATTTATTTCATCAACGATTACAATGCATGCATGTAACAAACTCCCCCTCAGCCTGAGCTCACAGTGATTTGTTCGTACAGGAAGAAAGACGGTGAAGAGCTAATAGAACAGTACATAGTACTGTTCTATTTATAGGCACAGACAAACCACTGCGGCATCTTTGCTGACGTCACCATGAAAGTGACATCTAACCTCCTAACAAACTCTAACAACTGATCTAATACAAACACTGCTTATGCTAACTACTGATTACAATACATTACATAAAAACAAACTAAACTACTGCTGAATCCTTCCACTATTGTAACTCCAGCAATACTTGATATATTCAGTAGTGCTTCACCCATAGCAGTAGATTGAACAGCAGGGCTTTTGTCTTCATTAGTCTTTGACTTGATCAACAGTTGTAAGTCAGCAGTTGTAACGATCAGTGGATTGGAGGTCATCAGATGTTGAAACCACTTTCAAGGGGAGAGACTTGTATACATAACATCTGCTTATTTTGGATCCACTGCTCTAATCCGGTTTTGGCTTTAATTATCTTTTCCTCTGATAGGGTTCAATCCCAACAATCTCCCCCTGGAACAGATAATGCCAAAACCCTTCATTATTTGTAGATCTTTATTGCCTCATCAACAGTTCCCTTATTTTCCCTTTGAGTTGTAACTCAAAGTCTAAGGCATCTGTGTCATCTTCATCCCTGCAAAGTGGAAGATCAAGGAGATCCTGTAAATCTTCAATACTTAGGCCAAGTGATTGTTCCCTTGTTATTTTCTTCACTTCTCCACTAGACTTGATCACAGTCAGTACATGGGTCTGTTTGTCAGTTTTCCACTTTAGTACTTTTGAGTCTGGTGGGTTTCTTGGGAGATTTTTATTAGATGAGGAGTTTGGTGATGCTGGCCTGGTGATGACTGACTGAGCAGTGCTTGTAGGTTGATTCAATCCAAGATTTTCTGCTATCATCTTCTTAATACCCTCTTTTACAAGGTCATCTCCTGCCATTAATTCTTCCACTGTTTCAGCATCCAACTATTTTTGTTGTCTTCTTTTATAGATGGCAGGACCAGCTGGAGCAGTGGATCTCCTGATTTGCAGCTTTGGTGGTCTTGTTGAAACCTCTGCTTCAGGATAGTCAGGCTTTTGTGGAATATTTGGATTTTTCTTCCTTAATTCCTCCAACTTTTTTTAAGTGACCCTGACTTTGTCTTCTTTCCACCTCATCACTTGATTCTTTGACCCAAATTCAGCAGTGATCAATTCCTCTTTCATTCTCTTCAGCTCCAATGTCTTTTCAGGTACATTCTTTTTGTACTTTGCCCAATTAGGAGGAGTGTGTTTGACCTTGTTTTTAATCATGTCTTGAATCCTGGCTGCTTTACTTTCAAGCTCAGGAATGGTCCAATCTTTATACATATATTTCCCCCTTGTATTTCTTGTATGCCATAATGTTGTCAAGGTAATCTTTTCTCAATGACTCATCTGCTCTTTCTGATATTTGTTGACAAACATTCTTAGCAAACTGCTCCAAGGATCTGACTTGTGTGAGTAGAAATTGATAATGCCTTTGAATTTCTTTGTCAGTTTTTCCTTGTGAGTTTCTTTTGGAGATATCCTCTGCCTGTTGAGCCTTAACTTCCAAGTATTCTTCAATGTTGTTAGGCCTAAGATATCCTTCAACTGATGGCAAACTTCTTTTAGCAGGATCATCCTCATAGTAAAAAGATTTAATCTCTTCTCTGACTGCTATAAGTTCGAGAGGATATTGAAATCCTGCAAGAGTGATGGCAGTGATTTGTTGTTGAACTTGGACTGAGGAGAGAGGAACAAGGTTTGGAATATTGACAAGTGAAAGAGGTTGTGAAGATGTTGGTGGTGGTGATGGAGACTCATCATCAGGCAAAATTATCCTTCTCCTTTTTTGTTTAGGGGAGGCTGGTGGTGTGTTGGATGGTTGTGAAGTGGTGATTTGAGTGGTGGAAGATGGTTGACTAACAGTTGTTGAAACAAATGGTGTTTCAACCACTGTTGCCATTACAACAGATGTTGTAACATCTGTTGTCTTCTGCTTTTTAGCAGGAGGTGATGATGGTGGTGAAGTTGTTTTAGGTGGTGAGGTGATTTTTGGTAGTGGTGGTAAGGCAGTGGTTGTGGTGTGTGTTGAAGTGGTGTGTGTTGAAGTGATGGCAGGTGTTTGGCTAGCAGTTGTTGAAACTACTGAAGTATCAGCAGTTGTTGATACAACAGGAGTTACAACAGCAGTTGTTGATACAACATGCTTTGTGGGTCTGGATGGTGTGTGTTTGGGTTGCCTCACTTGTCTAATGGGCTTCTTCTTTTCATCCTTAGGATTTTCATCATCCATAGGTTCAGAAGGACCCTGCACATTCAGTTCCATAAAAGCTCTTTTCTCCTGTTCCCACTTGGCTTTATCCTTAGCCTCTCTATCCCATTTTGCACTTGCTTTTGCTTCAGCAAGTGCATTAGTGGTAACATCAATCTTTTTACTACCATCTGGCAAGGGAATGCCTTTAGTCATGCTATCTTTTTCTGGTTCAATATAAAGACCATCTTCTATTCCCTTCTTCTTCCACTGCTTGATTTTCTCCCCCTTTTTGGCATTATCTGGTGGTGGGTTATCAATAAAGAGAACAGTGGGAGGAGCAGAGCCAGTGGTGTTCAGGATGTGGGCCTTTATAGCCTTGATGTCAGCTTGGGTATCTTTAAACCTGGACTCCATCATGTTTCTCAGCTTTTGGACATGTATCTCATGCTGCTGATCTGCCAATTATCTTTGTTGTTGGAGCAGTGGTTGAAATAAGTTCCATAACTCATTTGCAGCAGGTGCAGGTTGTGCAGGTGCTTGAGCTGGAGCAGCAGTGTTTGGTACCTTATGAACTTTCAACAACTGTTGCAGCATATCTTTAATTTCTGCAATAGAAGTATCTAGTTTGTCAATTCTGTCCATCATCTCGGTACATTAAACCATCACCCAACTTAATGGGATCATCTGATTTCCCACTTACAGTGGTTGTAACAGTGGTTGATTCAGGGAGTGTACTCCAGAAATTATCCACTGATGCCCCTTTGTCTTGGAACTGGGGACTTTTTCCTTCAAATTGAAAGACACTTTTTAGTGACCCAGTGAAAACTGGATACACAAGTGTTTTCAGAGAAGAAATTGCCTCCAAGGAAGTCTTATTGATGTAACCACTGTCCAAATGCAAACCAGTGGGTTCAGCACTTGTAGTGGCTGCTTCACTTGGATTACCACCAAGAGTTACTTGTAACTCAAGGGGTGTAACCTCCTCAGGTGTTGTTGGTGGGTTAGCAATGATTGATACATCAGACCCAGTCACTTGTTGAGGTATGTTCTCATTGACAGGAGATTGAGAAGGACTGGTTTGTGCCTGGTTCGGATCAAGAGCATCCAATAATATTTTTGTCTGTGGGGGAATTGTGGAGGTGAGGTTGGGTGTAGAAAGAGAATTGGCCCCGGGCATTGGGCTGTGGATGATGGAAGCAAGTGATTCCAGAGCATCATATTGTGGTGTCCCTATATGTACAACCTGTTCTTTTTGAGAAGAAGCAGGAGGAGTTTGAGGCAAAGGTTGAGATATTTCTACCAACTGCTGTGAGGAAGTAGCAACAGTGGTTTCTTGTGACTTTTGTGCTGCCACTGGCAGTTGCTCTGGTATCTCATCCTCCAGAGTTGCCTTTTTGGTAGGTTTAGGGGGCTTTTGAGTTTTCTTTTGTTTTGGCTTTTTGGTGATTTTAGGTGTGGGTTTCAAAGTAGTTGTTTTGCTGCTATGATCACCTAGAGCAGTAGGCTCAGCAGCAGATACCTGAGGAGCAGTGGTAGCTGCTAAATTCTGCTCAGGGACCTCTGCTTGTGTTTTGCAAGGTGTTGACATTCTTGTGAAAGTTTCAACAGTTAAGCTGTTTATTTGAAAAGAGTCACCTTGTTTTGTTACATGAGCATCATCCTTACCAAATTTCTTTTGAAAGTAATAACTTAGAAATCTTGGAAAAAGTAAGAATGGCTTTTTATCAACATTTTTAACTAAATTATTAAAGATTTCCTGGGAGTAATTGAAATTTTCATCTTGGAGAATAGCATATCCCAGGTTTTGAATCTTTAATGGTATCTCATTAAAAGAAGTTGTTTTGTTTGAAACACACATTAACAGGGTATGGAACAAAAATCTTGTTGCAGGTGGAAAATTATCTTTTTGTAAGGTATCCTTTTTTATTGTATCTCCATACCCCCTTTCAAGGAAATCAGTTTTTAACTCGTTTTTGGGAAAAGAAGTTTTACCTTGCTGATCATTGAGTTCAAAGACTTCCGAGATGGATTGTGGTGTGATTTTGTCTGCTTTACCCATTAGAGAAGAGTTAATGGCTATGACGTCTTCTCCTTGTTTTTCAAGAGTAACATTTTTCCAAAACTCTCTCTGGGTTTTCAGGTAAATTGGAGCATCTGTGGTTAACAAAGTTTTGTACTTTGATGCAGACATAGTTTCAATGATGGAATCGAAGGTATCGGTGGTGCCGGGTTTTGTAAGGAGACCCAGATAATTGTGAGGAGCTTCGTATGGTATTTCTATGGGTGTGGTAGCCATTTGAGTGGCCTTTTTAGGAGATGACTTTGAAGTGGATTTCGCAAATGACTTTGATTTTGTCATTTTGGAGAAGAAAATCGATGAAGGATTTGAGAGAAGGAGATGAAAACTGCTTTGAGAAAGGAATTTTTGTGAATTTGATTCGACAGTAAAACCCTGTTTGGGTTTTAAAGAGGGTTTTATAAAGGAAAAAGTGAATGCTGACGTGGCAGCGGTTACTAAAGATCTGACCGCTATGTACTGTCCATGTGCCAACCCCTGATGAAATGAAGGACAAGTGTTTTTATGAAAACCACTATGGAACAAGATCAGTGGTTGTAACGGTAATAATGAAGGCAGTGGGTGATTATTACTATCAGTGGATAGCATATCAGTGGATAGAACACTGATTTTGAACAACAGTGCTTATTAAGGAAATGAGAGAACAGGGGTTGACTTTCAGTAGTGGATAGACTTTTAAGTAGTATAGACTTTTGAACAAGACAGTGGTTATGGCAGACTTTTAAGGATCTAATGAAAAATTCATTTTTAGCTATTTTTAAGGATGGATTTTTGATTTTTTGAAAACATTTTAATGCTTTTATTCATAGAAAACCAGGATTGTGCCTGTTATTCCATGTTTAGCATGCCAATCCCAGAGATCAAGCTTTCAAAGGTGGATGTGTCTAATGCTTTGGTTAGCACATCTGCCAGCTGATCTTTAGTTGGAACATGGTGCAGAGAAATAAAACCTTTTTCATAGCAATCCCTCACAAAGTGATGTCTGATTATATTTTATGCTGCCTAGCTATCCAACATGAGTGGTGTCTTTAAGGCAGTGATACCAAAATCCAACAACTAATTTTGAAGCCAAAGCAGTTGGGCTGTACAGCTTGCAGCAGCTATATACTCTGCCTCAGCAGTGGATGTGGAAACAACTACTTGCTTTTTGCTTTGCCAAGACACTAAGCAATTTCCTAGGAATTGGCACCCTCCTGAAGTGGACTTCCTTGTCTTGTCACATCCAACAAAGTCACTATCTGGGAAACCTGAAAGCTCAATTTTACCATCAGCTGGATACCAGATACCAAGTGTGGGAGCACCTTTGAGGTATCTGAATATCCTTTTTACAGCAATAAGGTTTGACTTTCTTGGGGCTGACTGGGATCTTGCACTAACACATGTTGCAAACATGATGTCTGGCCTAGATGCAGTAGGTACAATAAAGAGTCAATCATGCTTCTATATAAAGTTTGATCAACCAAATCATCCTTTTCATCAGACATGATAATTTTATTGGTTGCAATGGGTGTACTGCATGGCTTACAATCATCCATCTCAAATTTCTTCAACAGTTCTTTGGCATATTTGCATTGATGGATAAAAGTGCCATTTTGCAGTCGCCTTACTTGGAGACCAAGAAAGCACCAGAGTTCACCCATTGAACTCATTTCAAACTCAGCTGTCATGAGTTGCCTAAACTCTTCACACATTTTATTACATGTGCTTCCAAAAATGATGTCATCCACATAAATCTGGACAATCATCAAATCCTTTCCTCTCCATTTTAAAAACAATGTTTTGTCTATTTTACCTCTTGTGAAACCAATGGATAGTAGGAAAGTGGAAAGAGTTTCATACCAGGCCCTTGGTGCTTGTTTCAGGCCATACAAAGCTTTATTTAGCTTGTAGACATGATTTGGATTAAATGGATCCTCAAAGCCTGGAGGTTGACAAACATAAACCTCTTCTTGAATCTTACCATAGAGGAATGAACATTTAATGTCCATTTGATACACCTTGATTTTGTGGTTGACAGCAAAGGCCAGAAATAATCTGATAGCTTCAAGTCTTGCTACAGAGGCAAATGTTTCATCATAGTCAATGCCCTCTTCTTGTCTGAACCCTTGAACCACAATCCTAGCTTTGTTCTTGACAACAATGCCCCTTTTATCAGTTTTATTTTTGAAGACCCACTTTGTGCCAATAGGACTTACACCCTCTGGCAATGGTACAAGTTCCCATACTTGTTATCTTTCGAACTGTTGGAGCTCTTCTTGCATGGCTTCTACCCAGCTGTTGTCTTTTAGTGCCTCTTGGTACTTGACTAGCTGATGGAGAGATAGGAAACCAGCAAAAAGACAAATGTTTTGGGATTGACTTCTTGTGAGCACCCCTTCATTGATGTTGCCAATGATTTGGTCAGGTGGATGAGATTTCAAGAAGATTAAATCTCCTTGGTATGGGACAATGGCATTTAATGGTGAAGGCTGCAGATGTGAATCATCTGAGCTAACCACTGCTGGTAACTTTGATGATCCAGCAGTGGCTTCAAATGGAGGTGGAGGAATTGGTGGAACTGGTGTGATAACATGTTAACTTTTATCTACTGATGGAGGACTATCAACAGTGTTTGATGATGTTGAAGCAGGGGTTAAAGGGCTACTTTGATCAACAACTGTTGAGGTAGCAGTGGTTGTGCTTTGACAGCTGTTTTGAACATTTGCTGCTCTTCCTATTGAGACAGACCTTTGTTGAGGAATGATGACTTCATACCCATAGTTTGATAATGAATCTTTTGATGGACCTGCACTGTTAGTCTTGACAGCAGTATTTTCAAAAGTAAATTTATCAAGATCAAACAATTCTGCAGGGTTTGCTGGGATTTTCATTGATGAAAGTTCATTGAACTTTACATTCAAAGTCTCTTCCACTGTTTTGGTCCTTGTGTTAAACACTTTGTAGGCCTTAGCAGTGGTTGTGTCACACCCCCAAAATCCACACGCAGAGTATCACCGCTTGGAGGCGTGACATGACCAGGATCAAGCCACCAATCATATTGAACAATGTATGTAGTAAATATAATTCAACCAAACAATATGAAAGGTGTTCAAAACCAAAGCATAGTTAAGTGTTTAGCGGAAGCATAATCGTAAAAACCCAATATAAGTATTAAGTACGAAATAAAGTAATGTTTATAGCATGGCACACATTGCCATGTCCCACAACGACTGCGCCTCCCTGTGCAAGCTCCAAGAGTACCTAACGACCTGCAAGGCATGTAACAACGAGTCAACAACAAAGTTGAGCAAGTTCACAGTGGATTGTTTAGTTATAGCATTCGTTTCGTAAATCGTATGTTCGTTTGTAACCCATTAATCGTGTTAATTAGTATGGCGGTCTCCCAGACATGTTTGCAAAGATTAGTGGGGGCTTCCCATGTGTTACTAGACCACGCGTATCGACTGCTATGAAAATGTAAGAGGTGCCCTAAGCCAATGTCTATCAGCATTGACCCTTTGCCCATAGTCCATTAGTACACGCCCGTCCGACTGGCACGGTGTGAGGTTTGTTAAACCTAATAGCGCTATTAACTAATGACCCGCTCGCCATAGGCCTTGGCGATTAAGTCGATAAATGAGGGACTTAAAGTGATAGAGTTGATGGTCTTATGATCGTACGTATCCTGTTGTATGGGGAATACGCAAGTTTGTAGTTACCGTTCAGTATCTTTAACCCATTCCCAACCCTTGGGAATCCCATGCCTTGGATAGAGTGTGAACTCACCTTGGTTTGCTCGGTATGCTAATTATGTGCACACAAGAAATCAGTCAAGTCCTATAGTTATACACGTACACTCAATCAGTTTCGTTCGTAATGACTCGCATGCAAATCCAACATCACATTGTGCTTGGCAGTTAACATCATGTATCACGTAAGCAATTTATCAAATTCATGCAATACATGCTTCATATAATGTCTTTCATTAACATGCTTGACAGGGTTAACAGTTCAATAAGGTTAACATACTTAACAACGTTAGCCAGGTTAACAGGAAATAACAGTTAACAATGTAAATCAACTGACAGAGCTAACAAACCATGAGAGTTACCTACTTAACTGAGTTAATAGAGTTAATAAACTAGTAATGTTATATACTTAACATAATTAACATATTTAATAGCGTTAATAAACTTAACAGGTTTAATGTGTCAAGCATTCAACGAAATCACGAGTACGACGAAAACCCCTAACAGACGACGAAATCCAAAGGATGAAATCACTTTTGGACGAAAACCCCAGGCGACGAAATCCAAGGGTTTTTGTCGGGTCTTGAGTGTGACGAAAACACAAAAGTGTTTTCGTCTAAATCATGTATTTTCGTTGGGAGACGCAACAGTTAAGTACAATCATCTGGTAACCCTTAACCATATCATCATCATCAACAGTGGTTACAAAACACAACAACCCTAATGGTTGTCTAATAATTATATTGGCTGCAACAATCATGTATTCAATCAGATCTATTCATTCAAATCATCAATCATGGCCGACAACTGTTAATCAAGATCACACATATACAAAATCATCACATGGAGAGTCATATACACTTGGTTCAGTTAACAATTAGTTCATGTAATATAATAATCAAACAAGTCATGCAATTCATCATTCCTATAATCAATCATGGCCATAACATCAGCGATTAAATAATCATCACATACTCAAAACCTTATGCAGCCTTAATCGAGTAACATGTGTGCGGCCCACTACTAGCAAAGATTAGTCACATGTGTGCGGCCCAATAGAAGTTGATTAACATCAGAATTGTCAGCCATCATTCAACTAAGACATCATTTAATATTGTCCGATCACTACTTAGTTCAGCCCATGTGTTAATTTTGCAAGGTCCAATAGTGATGTGGATTAGTGGGTTTGAGTCAAAAGGTTATTATTGGTTCAATCAAAGACAATACTGATTTCACATGGCAATTTTGTTTAGTCAAAAAGTGGTCAGATCTCAAATCAGTTTGAAAAGTCCCTATTGTTTCATTTGGCCGATTACTTTTCTGATTCATGGTTATCCACTTCTATCAACCCATGAATCTACAAATCTATTGGACCAATATCTCAAGTAACATGATTGCAATCATATATATACAACATTGATTAATAACATTCACATGCTCAATTACAACCAACATATTTAATAGGAATAATATTAACACTAACCGAGGGTGGGGGTCAGGATGCAATACGGACTCGAGGGATGGAGTTTCGCGAGAGTTGTTGCCGTCGAGTTCAAGGACTCCTAGGGTTTCTTTGTCAGTTCTCGTTTTCAAGCACAGCTTAAAACAAATTTTATATATAATCGCTATTGGGCCAAAGCCCATGAGCTGACTTCGCCGATCAGGGACGAAAACACTTAAGTGTTTTCGCCACAAGAGTGTTTTTGGGTGGGGGTATTTTCGTGGGTAAGGGTTTTCGGCAAAGACTTGAACATTTGTTTTGAATATATATATACTGTCATACTATCAATACACAATATATAACACATATATACATATCATGCATACCACAAATCTACAAACACACTTAATACACACCGTATATAACATATCAATCACAATACGATAACTTATTACAAACGCGTACAGTTGTGAAACCAACAAGTCGTGTAAACAACCAACTAAAAAATTAATTGTGCAATTAATGCAAAGATGGAATCTTGGAAACTCGAGTTGTCACATTATCCCCAACTTGAAAGAAATTTCGTCCCGAAATTTAGCACGTGGTTACTGAGGAAGCTAGTTGTGTTGTGTAGTTTACTGGTTTTCCTGGGGTGTCACATCATCCCCCCATTGATTTGGAATTTCGTCCCGAAATTTTGTAGTAGCTTCAGCCTTAGTAGTGGTTGCACCGTTTCCGAACAACTGGGGATATTTGAGTTTCATTTGATCTTCTCGTTCCCAGGTAAACTCTGGGCCATGATGGGAGTTCCAACGAACTCGAACAAGAGGTATTCTGGTGTGCTTGAGGACCTTAACGTCTCGGTCCGTGATTTCAATTGGTTCCTCGATGAATCGCAACTGATCGTCGATAGTGAGTTCCTTCAAAGGAACTATGAGGGTCTCATCTGACAGACACTTCTTCAGATTTGACACGTGAAAGACGTTGTGAACTGCACTGAGTTCTACTGGTAGGTTCAGTTTGTAGGCCACCCTGCCTATTTTCTCAATGATTTCGAATGGTCCAACATATCGTGGGATAAGTTTGCCTCGTTTGCCAAAACGAACAACACCCTTCTAGGGTGAGACTTTGAGTAGCACTCGATCCCCAACCTGGAACTCGAGTGGTTTCCTGCCTTTATCAGCGTAGCTTTTCTGACGGTCACGAGCTGCCGCCATTCGTTGTCGTATTTGTGCAATCCTTTCCGTTGTGTCTACCACAAGTTCTGGGCCAGTGATCTAGCTGTCACCCACCTCTGCCCAACACAGAGGTGATCGGCATTTACGCCCGTACAATGCCTCAAATGGAGCGGCTTGAATGCTGGTGTGGTAACTGTTGTTATATGAAAACTCCACTAACGGGAGATGTTTTTCCTAGCCGTTTCCGAAATCGATTACACATGCACGAAGCACGTCTTCAAGAGTTTGGATGGTGCGTTCAGACTGCCCATCTGTTTGCGGATGGTAAGCGGTGCTCATGTCTAATCTAGAGCCAAAAGATTTGTGCATTGCCTGCCACAGTTCTGAAGTAAATCGTGCATCATGATCAGAGATAATAGAGGTTGGCACCCCGTGCCTCGAAACCACTTCCCTTAAATAGATGTCTGCTAGAGTAGAGAACTTATCCATTTCCTTGATAGCCAAGAAGTGTGCAGACTTTGTGAGTCGATCCATGATCACCCAAATAGTATCATTTCCACGTTGAGATCTAGGCAGGCCAGTAACGAAATCCATGAAAATTTGCTCCCATTTCCACTGTGGTATCTCTGGTTGTTGAAGTAGGCCTGATGGTTTCTGGTATTCAGTCTTGACTCTCGCACAAGTCAAACATTTGCTAACGTAAGTTGCTATGTGGGCTTTCATGCTAGGCCACCAATATGTAGTCTTTAAATCATGGTACATCTTATCCGAACCAGGATGTACCGAGTAACGAGACTTATGTGCTTCATCCATTACAAGCTCGCGTAAGTTTCCATAGTGTGGGACTCAAATGCGTCCTGTTACGTAATAGGCACCGTCTTCCTTTTGTTCTAATCATTGTCTTGAGCCGCGTAGGGCTTCAGCCTTGACATTTTCGGGTTTCAATGCTTCTACCTGAGCATCTCATGTTTGAGAAGGAAGACTAGACTGAACAGTGAGTTGTAAAGCACGTACGCGTCTAGGTGTAGTATCTTTTCGACTGAGGGTGTCAGCCACAACATTTGCCTTGCCCGGGTGGTACTTGATGGCACGTTCGTAATCATTCAGTAGCTCGACCCATCGACGTTGTCGCATGTTCAACTCCTTTTGCTTGAAGATATGCTCGAGACTCCTGTGATCGGTGTAGATAGTGCACTTGGTACCGTACAGGTAATGTCTCCATATCTTGAGTGCGAAAACAACAGCTCCCAGCTCTAAATCGTGTGTGGTGTAATTCTTTTCATGAACCTTAAGTTGGCAAACCTGAATCAGCAAGCATGGTTCTGGCAGCCTCAATCAAGGTCCTGTTCTTTCTTTCAACAACCTCATTTTGTTCAGGTGTTCTTGGAATGCTGTATTATCGCACCATTCCTTTTGACACACAGAAATTATCTAACTCCTTGTTCCTGAACTCTGTGCCATTATCACTTCAGAAGATTTTTACTGGAAGGTCAAACTGCTTTTCAACCTGTTTCACAAAGTCTTGCAGAATGCCTGCAGTCTCATCTTTTGAGTGTAAAAAGTAAGTCCATGTAAACCTAGAAAAGTCATCAACAATAACCAAATAATATGTCAAACCCCCAAAATCCACCTGCGGAGTATCACCGCTTGGAGGCATGACTGACCAGGATCCAGCCACCAATCATATTGAACAAGCATGTAAGTAATAATAAAAACCCAACCAATACAATTGGTGTCCAAACAAAACATAGTTTAAGTTGCAAGCGGAAGCATAAAGATTAAAACCAATTCACAAGTTTAAAAGTTTCAAAGTTTAACAAGGCACACAGCTGTCCATGTCCCACAACGACTCTTCCCCATGCAAGCTCCAGCTAAGTACCTATTGACCTGCAAAGCGTGTAGTAACATGTCAACAATAATGTTGAGCGAGTTCACAGTTGGGTGTTTGTTTTAAATTTGTTTCGAAAACAATTTCCTTTAACTGGCATCCCTGCCGTGGGGGTTACCCCATAGTTGAAAACATGATTCGTTTATTCCCGGTTTACTCTGGCAATCCAGCCGTGGGGGCTACCCCATGTATACACTAGACTCGTTACCATATCGACTGCTGACTGAAGTCATGTTTATGTGCCCTGAACTGTCAATGTCTATCATCATTGACGTGCCCAGATCCATTAGTTCACGCCCGTCCTCTGCGGTTCGGTGTGAGGCTTGTCAAACCTAAATAGCGCTATCTAACTAATGACCCGCTCGCCATGGGCCCAGCGATTAAGTCGATACAAAAAGAGGAGGGACTTCGTGATAGAGTTTTGGTCTAGTAAAAGTTAACTGTCCATGAGGACAAGGAATTACATTCCTGAACCAGTACTGTCCAACCCAAGAAAGGACGAGGAATCCATGTTCCTTAACCCCATTCCCAACCCCTGGGAATCCCATGCTTTGTAGAAAGTGTGAACTCACCTTGGTTGCTCGGTACGCTAAAGTATGTTCTCACAGTTAATCAATCACGTCCTAAAGTACGCAAGTGTACAGAATCAGTTTGTATTCACGAAGTTCACTTATAAGTACAATCACAGTGGGCAATGCATTAATATTCACCGAGTAGCACATTGCACATATTCAATAATCATATAAGTCATGCACAACATTTAACGGCAGTTAACTAACTCAGTTAACTTTAACATAATTAAACTAAGTTACTGTGCAAGTTACCCATTCGACGAAACACCCTTGTTTCGTCGTTAACACCCTTCGACAAAACACATCCGTTTCGTCGTATTTACCCTCGACGAAACATACCGTTTCGTCGTATTCGTTTCGTCAAGTTTGGTTTCGTCATATTATCTGTTACGTCGTTTATCAGTTACACAGAAACCCTAATATCATAACAACTCATTATCATCTACATCGAATTACCAGTAAGGTTAACACCAAAATCCTTAACTGAACGTGCAAGAACTCTTGACAACACATACTAATCATCCGAACCCAACTATACCCTAGCTGATTAACATGTTTTTCAGTTTTATATCAACATTCAAACTGTAGCATCATCAAACCCTATATCGAACTATCACAACCTACATGTGGGCCGATTACCATTTAATCTCATGAACATATAACACCAAGGTTTCTATTAAAAAACACCCTAAATCATCATCAACAATCATTGGAATCGAACCTACGATCAAGCATTACATATTATCGATGAATCAGATTTTTGATTTACAGTTAACAATGAAATAAATCAAACAATCACGCAAGGATTAAACACTAACCGGAGAACTAAGCGATTTGCACAAACGAGATGGGTAAACTTTCGAATGGGGAGATGCTGCCGTCGGTACACAGGAGAGTTCTAGGGTTTCTCAATAAGGAGTTACGTAACTTATGCCCTTTAAATACGTATGTTTTTCCGTGTTGGGCCCTTACTGGGCTTCGGCGAAACTGGGCTCGACGAAACGCCCTGTTTCGTAAAGATAAAGATGACGAAACACAAATTGTTTCGTCGAGATGACTTATGGCAAAACACCATGTTTTGTCGAGATACATTGTGACGAAACAAACTCTGTTTCGTCGAGTTGTTTAGTTAGCTTGGTATTTAAATCTTAAATAGTTTGCAAGTTCAATAGTTTATAAGTTCATGCAGCCAAACAGTCTAACATATCAAACAAACATCTTCGCATATAATTCAGTGTGTACAATTACAAAGTAAACAAGTCGTGTAAGCAAACAACTAAGCAATTAACGTGCAATTAATGCGAATAGGGAATCTTGGAAACTCGAGTTGTCACATTATCCCCAAGTTAAAAGAAATTTCGTCCCGAAATTTAGCACACGGTTACTGAGGAAGCGAAACAAACTCTGTTTCGTCGAGTTGTTTAGTTAGCTTGGTATTTAAGTCTTAAATAGTTTGCAAGTTCAATAGTTTACAAGTTCATGCAGCCAAACAGTCTAACATATCAAACAAACATCTTCGCATATAATTCAGTGTGTACAATTACAAAGTAAACAAGTCGTGTAAGCAAACAACTAAGCAATTAACGTGCAATTAATGCGAATAGGGAATCTTGGAAACTCGAGTTGTCACATTATCCCCAAGTTAAAAGAAATTTCGTCCCGAAATTTAGCACACGGTTACTGAGGAAGCTAGTTATGTTGCGTGGTTTACTGGTTTTTCCTGGGGTGTCACATCATCCCCCCGTTGATCTGGAATTTTGTCCCGAAATTCCGTAGCTTCAGCCTCAGTAATGGTTATACTGTTTGCGAATAGTTGGGAATACTTTTATTTCATCTGATCTTCGCGTTCCCAGGTGAACTCTGGGCCACGACATGAGTTCCAACGAACTCGAACAAGAGGTATTCTGGTGTGCTTGAGGACCTTAACGTCCCGGTCCGTGATTTCAACTGGTTCCTCAACGAATCGTAGCTGCTCGTCGATAGTGAGCTCCTTCAAAGGAACTATGAGGGTCTCATCTGACAGACACTTCTTCAGATTCGACACGTGAAAAACGTTGTGAACTGTACTGAGTTCAGCTGGTAAGTTCAGCCTGTAGGCCACTTTGCCTATTTTCTCAATGATTTCGAACGGCCCGACATATCGCGGGTTAAGTTTGCATCGTTTTCCAAAACGAACTACACCCTTCCAGGGTGAAACTTTGAGTAGCACTCGATCCCCAACCTGGAACTCGAGTGGTTTCCTGTCTTTATCAGCGTATGCTTTCTGACGGTCATGAGCTGCCTCCATGCGTTGTCGTATTTGAGCAATCTTTTCTGTAGTATCAACTACGAGTTCTGGACCTGTGATTTGACTATCACCCACCTCTGCCCAACAAAGAGGTGATCGACATTTACGTCCATACAATGCCTCAAATGGCGCGGCTTGAATGCTGGTGTGGTAACTGTTGTTATACGAGAACTCCACCAATGGAAGATGTTTTTCCCAGCCGTTGCCGAAATCGATTACACACGCATGAAGCATGTCTTCTAAAGTCTGGATAGTGCGCTCAGACTGTCTATCCGTCTGAGGGTGATAAGCTGTGCTCATGTCTAACCGAGAGCCAAAAGATTTGTGCATTGCTTGCCACAATTCTGAAGTAAAACGTGCATCACGATCAGAGATAATGGAAGTTGGCACCCCATGCCTTGAAACCACTTCATTTAAGTAGATGTCTGCTAAGGTAGAGAACTTGTCTGTTTCCTTTATAGCCAGGAAGTGTGCAGACTTTGTGAGTCGATCTACGATCACCCAAATAGTATCATTTCCGTGCTGAGATCTAGGTAGGCCAGTAACAAAATCCATGGAAATTTGTTCCCATTTCCATTGTGGTATCTCAGGTTGTTGGAGTGGGCCTGATGGTTTCTGATATTCCGCTTTGACTCTCGCACAAGTCAAACACTTGCTAACGTAAGTAGCTATGTGGGCTTTCATACTAGGCCACCAATATGTGGTCTTCAAGTCGTGGTACATCTTATCCGAACCAGGATGTACTGAGTAGCGAGACTTATGAGCTTCATCCATTACAAGCTCGCGTAAGTTGCCATAGAGTGGGACCCAAATGCGTCCTGTTACATAGTAGGCGGCGTCCGCCTTTTGTTCTAACCGTTGCCTTGAGCCGCGTAGAGCTTCAGCCCTAACGTTTTCTGGTTTCAATGCTTCTACCTGAGCATCTCGTATCTGTGAAGGAAGGCTAGACTGAATAGTGAGTTGTAGTGCTCGTACACGCCTAGGTGTAGTATCTTTTCGACTGAGGGCGTCGGCCACCACATTGGCTTTGCCCGGATGGTACTTTATAGCACATTCATAATCGTTCAGTAACTCGACCCATCGACGTTATCGCGTGTTCAATTATTTCTGCTTGAAGATATGCTCGAGACTCCTGTGATCGGTGTAAATAGTGCACTTGGTACCGTACAGGTAATGTCGCCATATCTTGAGTGCAAAACCAACAGCTCCCAGCTCTAAATCATGTGTAGTGTAATTCCGTTCGTGAATCTTAAGTTGGCGCGAAGCATAAGCAATGACTTTATCCCGTTGCATCAACACACATCCAAGACTTTGGATGGATGCGTCGCAGTAAACTACAAAATCGTCCGTGCCTTCAGGCAATGAGAGGATAGGTGCGCTACAAAGTCTATCCTTTAAGTGCTGGAACGCTGTTTCCTGTGTATTACCCCAACGGTAAACAACACCTTTCTGGGTCAATAATGTAAGCGGCTGTGCAATCTTTGAGAAGTCTTTGATGAACCGTCTGTAGTAACCCGCCAAACCCAAGAATTGGCGAATTTCGGTTGGTGTGCGAGGTGCAGGCCAGTTCTTGATCGAATCTACCTTGGATGGATCAACATGAATCCCATCCTTGTTTACCACGTGGCCTAGGAAGTGGACTTCACGAAGCCAAAAGTCGCATTTTGAAAACTTGGCGTACAGTTGTTCCGTTCGAAGGAGTTCCAAAATAAGTCGTAAATGCTGCTCGTGTTCCTCCTGACTCTTCGAATAGATCAGGATGTCATCTATGAAAACAATAACAAACTTGTCAAGATAAGGTTTGCATACCCTGTTCATAAGATCCATGAAGACTGCCGGTGCGTTTGTTAATCCGAATGGCATGACCAGAAACTCGTAGTGGCCGTAGCGAGTTCTGAATGTTGTTTTGGAGACGTCCCCATCCCGGACTCTCAGTTGGTGATATCCTGACCTTAGGTCAATCTTCGAGTAATAGCTCGACCCTTGCAACTGGTCGAATAAGTCGTCGATGAGTGGAAGAGGATAGCGATTCTTCACAGTCACCTTGTTCAGTTCACGGTAATCTATGCACATGCGGAAGGTACCGTCTTTCTTCTTCACAAATAATACTGGAGCTCCCCAGGGCGAAGAGCTAGGACGAATGAAACCCTTTTCCAAAAGTTCTTGCAATTGCTTCGATAGTTCTTCCAGTTCGGTTGGAGCTAAGCGATAAGGTGCTCGAGCTATTGGTGCTGCTCCTGGAGCTAGCTCGATCTGAAATTCGACCTGGCGATGAGGCGGAAGGCCAGGTAATTCCTCAGGAAATACCTCAGGATAATCATGTACGATCGGAAAATCTTCTATCTTCTTCTCTTTCTTCGAGGTGTCCATAACGAGAGCTAAAATAGCAGTGTGGCCCTTTCGTAAACACTTCTGTGCCTTCAAAAAGGAGATGATGCCACTCATGACACCACTCTTGTCGCCTTGAACTTCGAGGGGTTCTTTGCCAGAACGGGGAATACGAATGATCTTCTCTTTGCATAGAATCTCTGCTTGCTGTTGGGATAACCAATCCATACCAATGACGATGTCAAAACTACCCAGAGTTATAGGAATGAGATCGATAGAGAAAGTTTGACCAGAGAGGATAAGATTACAACCCTGAACTATGTGTGTGGCTTCTTGACTTTTACCGTTAGCTAGCTCTACGACATGTTTGTTGTTCAAAAGTGTTGGTGTACGTTTAAGCATTTTACTAACTTTCAAAGACATATAACTGGTATCGGCACCCGAATCGAATAAGACAGTAACATAAAATTCGTCGAGAAGAAACTTACCCATAACCACATTAGGATCGTTCCTCGCATCACCCTGACCAATCACGAATGCACGACCCCTAGCACCATTGTCGTTGTTGTTTCCCCCGTTGTTTCCGTTCCCCTGGTTGTTATTATTGTTGTTGTTTTTGTTCTGGTTCCGGTGCAGTTGAGGACAATCTCTCTTGAAATGGCCTTCAGCTCCACACTGAAAGCACCCTTTATTGTTACCTTGCTGTTGCTGCTGTTGCTGGCGCTGATTCTGTGGGCTTGTTGTCGCTGACGATTCTGGTTTGCGGGGTATAAACTTCTGCAATCCTTTGCGGCATGACCTGGCTTGTTGCACCGATGACAGTTACTCCTGGTGCACGGCCCGCTATGGTGTAAGTTACAACGATTGCATTTGGGGTGATTTCCCTTGTACCCACCATGACTTTGACTTCCAGACGATTGCTGACTGGGGCTCTTGTAGTCATCAGTCCTCCTTTGCTAATACTGGGACTGAACAGAAGTTGAACCTTTGCTTGAAGCTCCATCCCATTTTCGCTTGTTGTCACTAGGAGCATCTGAAGTAGCGGTATCACTAATACGCTTTGGTAACCTGCCCTGCTCCACTGCCTGATCAGTGAGGCGATGAGCCAATTGTACAACTTGCTGGATGGTGGCTAGGTTGGCAGAAGTCACATGACTTTGAATCTCAGGCACTAAACCCTTAAGATATAGTTCGATGCGTTTGATGGGAGGATCCACTATCGTAGGACACATGATAGCAAGCTCATTCGATCTCTTCGTAAACGCTTCAATTTCTGACCCCGTCATCTTGAGGTTGAAGAACTCGACTTCCAATTTGTGAATATCATCACGGTTGCAGTACTCTTCCCTGATCATTTCCTTAAAGTTGTTCCATGGGGTGGCGTTAGCAGCAACCAACCCTAGCATTTGGACTCGAGCGTTCCACCATGTGAGGGTTAAACCCTCGAGAGTACCGGTAATATACTTCACCCTGCGTGCCTCAGGGCATTCACACATTTCGAACACAGATTCTAGTTTCTCAGACCAGTGGAGGAGACCTATGGCTCCTTCAGTGCCACTGAAAGTAGTAGGACGACAGTCCATAAAAGTCTTGAAGGTGCACACAGGTGGCTGAACGTGTTGACCTCCTGCCTGGGCAGCTGCGAGTGCTGCAGTAACTTGTTCAGTGATCAAAGCCGCCAACTGGGCTTGGGTTAGGTTAACGCGTCCACTCATGATCTTCATATCAAAGGAAAACATGAGTGAGAGAGGTTCGTGATATGTAACGCCCCAAAATACCTAATGTTAATAATTGTCGTGTGTTCCGATATGACACGTCATGAAATAAATAACTAGGCTATTTAACCTAGTTATGAGTGTGGTCAAAAGAATTAAAAGAGGAAGGTAATGTCAGGATGTTTTAAAGACAAAACCCGAGGGGCTAAAGTGGAACTAACGAAAGTTGGGTTATTAAAAAGAAAAATAACACACACACAAACACACACTTCGTGTGTGTTCTGGATGGATCGATCAGGGGCTCTCAAGAGCCCCAAAACCCTAGTTCTTCAAAAGCTTCAATTTGAAGGATGAATCAAGGCCCAAATCCATAACCGAGCATGGATTAATGATCACCAACACGAGAGGATCATAAGGTATGTTTTAAATCTAAGATTGGTGATCATGGGTGAAGTGGGTTATGTTCTAATCCGTGAGTTAAGATGAAATTAATGATGTACAAGGGTTAGAATCCTCGTTTAGAACATGGGTTATGTAGGGTTTGCGTTAATTTGATGATTAGAGGTGAAACCCGTTAGTTAGGGTGAAGATGATGACTAGAATCACCTCCCATGTTCGAGTCTTGTTGAAAGATTGATGTATTATGTGGTTATGATGAATACTTGTTAGAAGAATTAGGAGAAATGTGATGATGATATGTTTGATGTTTGTTTGGAAATGATACATGATGATTAGTAGTATGTTTTGATGGGTTATGTATGAGTTTAGAAGATTTGATCATGAAATAGTTGTACGTTATGCTTTAAAAGTAGTACCCGCATCAAGTGTATGATGAAATGTGCATAATGTCGTCCGTATAGTTGATTATGATGTTACGGGCATATGTCGATAAGTAGATGGTTACATATGGTAAATAGTTGACTTTTGGAAGTCAACAAGTATATGAAACATGGTTTGACTCGTTAATGTAAAGGTAGGATTATAGGAAGTCGTTTGATACATGTTATGATAATATGCGTTAATTTTGATTACACGATGAATTACATGTGTTGGAAAGGATGTGAAGTCGACTATATGTTTTATGTTTATTAGAAAGGGCTAAGGAAAGTTAAGTGTGAATTATGCAAATGATATGATAGTTACATGTACAAATGAGTATGCTAATAAGAGCGTGATTTCGATGAAATGAAAGTATAGGAATCACGCCGAGACGGACTCAAGCATAAGGTGTTAACGGATCAAGAAGAGGCAAGGAATCGGATACGAGCACGGACGCATAAGGTAAGTGATTTCCGTAATCACTTCTTAGTACCGGTAAGTAATAATGTGTTGTAACGAATGAAACATGATGTTTGAGGTCAAATATGTGTTAAAGTCTTTCGTCGTAAAAGATGGGTTTAAGGTTGACCAAAATGCCCTTGATGGGTATTTTGGGGTAAACGAGCTTAAAAGTAGTTTTGAAGCAAGTTATACGGTTAGTGTAATGTTTTGGACAAGTATGGAGGTGGGGATCACGGTTTGGTTAGTCGTAGACCAATTAATGCACGAATACCCTCAACGGGTCAAAAATAAGTATATGAACGATAAGGTGTTAAGAGGATGCAAGACATCCAAGAATTTGGTAATTTATGATAGACGTCACTTATGTTATTATGTTTATAAGAGGTTTTGGTAAAAGGAACAAGTTATGTTGACGTATGCATGAATGGGTCGAAAAGTGGTAAAAGGGTAATAAGCCGAAGAGTTAGAAGTCGGAAATTATATTAAGTCGGATGTTGGATTTTAGTTCCATTAGATGGGGAATTAAATTACGGACGCGTAGGAAAAAGAATCGGGTAAAACGGATCAAAAACGGATCAAAAACGAGAGAGTTATGCTCGTTTCCGTGAAACGGGATCGCGTGGGAAATCTGCAGCACAGCAGCAACAACCTGCTGTCATTTTGAGGGCGTCGCGTAGCGCGACGGCTCGTCGCGTCGCGCGACGGGTCTTATTCCTTCGAAAATTATTTTCGAGCCTCGTTTTGGCTCGGGAACTCGTTTAAACGCGTTTCAAGCTGCGTATGACTAATTTAACTAATGATTAATGACCAGTAGGGCAAGCGTACATGTAGATAGGTATGTATGTATGTTTGTATGTATCTATACACGTAGGTAGAGGTGTATGTAAGCGTGTATGCGCGAATGTATGTAAGATTATAGTGGGTAAGCTAGTACATAAGGATATATATGAAGACGTATATGAGTAGGCAAGTATGAGTCGGGTATATGGCAATGGGTGATTGAAAGTAAGTATGTAGGCATGTATGTAGGTGGGTACGTATGTATGTTGTATAAGTAAAAGTGTATGTATGTAAGGGTGTATGTAGATAGTATGTATATGTAGTCAAGTTAGTATGTACGAAGGTATGCACGTATGTAAGTCGTGAGAAGGTATGGAATACGTATGTACGTATGTATGTAAGTACGTATGTATCTAAGTATGTATGTATGTTTGTATGTATGTATGTATGTATGTATGTATGTATGTATGTATGTATGTATGTATGTATGTATGTATGTATGTATGTATGTATGTATGTATGTATGTATGTATGTATGTATGTATGTATGTATGTATGTATGTATGTATGTATGTATGTATGTATGTATGTGGGCAGGTAAATAGGTATGTATGTAGGTATGAATGGATGTATTTAGGTATGCACGTATGTATGTACGTAGGTACATTGATATGTATGTTGTTATGTGTGATCGTAAGTGTATGTATAGGTTGTATGAAAGTGTGTAGGCATGCATTTAATGAAATTGAGTACTAATGATAATAACATCGTGCCTGGTGATGAAGTGTAACGCAGGAATACCAAGGAAGTCTCACTACGGATCGTATGATCAAAAGGGAAAGCCGGAATGTAAAGAGTTAATGAAATGAAAAGTAAACGTGTACAAATCTTGTATGCTTATGATATGTACTAACGTTATGAATTTTATGTGGTGAGCGCAGGTAGTACAAGCCATGAGGATTACTAAGGAGTAGAGATCGAAGATCGAGTCACAAGACGGATTGTACGGGAATGTTTAAACATGTAATTTAGTGTCGATAAGTTATGTTCTTATATTATAAAATGAATTTTTAGAATGTTAGGATGTATATCATGAAAGAAATTTTAAAGCTCAAAACTCCGCTGCGTCTTTTTAAGGTTAAACGTGTTAGGGTGTAACAAGTTGGTATCAGAGCCCTGGTTTGAGGGAATCAAGTACGAGAAGGTAAGTACTTGAACTCAAACTTGTGTGCTCTTGAGATAAGAAATCCGTACAATCTAAGACTCGATCAAGATCCAAAGGTAAAGGCTGATGAAAGTATGTATTTATGTATACGTATGTAGAAACTGACGGTTTAGTATGTGCAAGGTAAGCATAAGTGTTGGAAGAGGATGATCCGTGAATGCAGTCTAGGATGAATACTAAGGCAGGCAAAGAGGTAATAAGACAAATAGGCAAATGAGCCCAGGTACGTGAATTTAATATATGGATGTAAGTAATGGTAAAGTTCATTAAGGGAAGGAAAAAATTTTTAAGATGAAAGACAATGATAGTATAGTAATGAAGTATTGGAAGCAATACACGCGCCGAAACCTAAGTCTACGGACGTAAGGTGACAATTACATGAAGGCACGAAACTACTATGTGGATTGTGTACTTGGCCAGTACACGAGAAACGTATGACGTTCGTGAGATCAGGATAATTGTTACAGGTATGTCCGGTAGAGTTGGGTAGCAGGCGGGCGTGTGGGTGAAATGGGAAGTAAGACTCTCGGGAAATTGAGAGTACTATGTAAGAATGAAAAACATGCCTGATAAGAATGAAGAATGTTGAATCCGTGATTAAGTACGGATCAACGAGATATGAATAATATGTTTGAATCCGTAAGACGTATTCAGGGAATGAAAGGTATGAATGCGATGTTTGAATCCGTGAAACGGATTCAAGGATGAAAGGCATGAATGATATGTTTGAATCCGTGATATGGATTCAAGGATGAAAGGCATGAATGATATGTTTGAATCCGTGATATGGATTCAAGGATGAAAGGCATGAACGATATGTTTGAATCCGCGGGACGGATTCAAGGATGAAAGGTAAGAATGAATGTTTGAATCCGCTAGACGGATTCAAGAAGGAAAGGTATGAATGTAATGTTTGAATCCGCGAGGCGGGTTCAAGGATAAAAGGCATGAATGTAATGTTTGAATCCGTAAGGCGGATTCAATGAATGAAAAAGCATAAATGATGTGTCTGAATCCGTTAGACGGATTCAAAATATATATATATATATATATATATATATATATATATATAAAAAGATGAAATTAATCTGCCTAAGAAGATGTCGACAGTTTGACCATGATTGAGTCGAACGGGTCATAGGAGTAAGTATAAAGTAAAAAGTGATAGTATAATAGACAAAGTTTTGTATAAGTTACGTATAAGATATGTGAGTAATTGACTCTTAGAAGTCGGAATGATGACGGGCTGTGACCCGAACAATAATTTAAGTAGGGGCGGGAATGGTAAGTTTGGTAAGAAATATTGAGACGAATTAATAAGGTTTTCGCAAGTAAGCATGAATGGAAGGAAGTACGAGCGTATACTTCAGTTGGCAAAATGATGAATTGAATGGAAGGATTGTATGTAAGAAATAGAATGTGCGGTATGTTATAGCAGGTACGTAGGAAATTGTAGAAAAGTTATAGGTGGGTAATCACCTAGTTTAATGAATGTTTAAATGATATATGCTAACCGCCGATGATGTTGATGATAATGTTAGAAATATTGATGTGATGAAACCAATCGTATTGGGGAAAGGATGTGCACGAGTGGAAACTCATGACACGGATGAATGAAATCTGGCCTATTATGGCTAGTACTCGAGGAAAAGATGAATCGATCTGGGTTGCAGATCGTGGTTTGGGAAATGAAAAAGAGGTTAGTAAGAATATTTAACTCATGATTGGATAGATACGAACTAGTATGACAATTGTATATGTGTAAATTAAGTAATACATGAAGCGAAAGCAGTAGTAATGTGAAATAAATGAAATGATTTAAAGATAAAACAAAGGTATGCAAGGTATACGTAACTGTAGAAAATGTAGAATGAGGTTAACGTTAGAATTAAGCACGTAGGCGTGACTATGTAATAATAGTTTTGTTGTGATAACAAAACAAAAGTTAAATGTTATATAAATTATGTAGGGAATGTAAATTTTAAAGGTGAGATGGAGATATTAGATCCATTAAGAAAGGATCATATTAAAGGACGGAAGAGTATGTGTATTGACCAGTTATTGACAGGTCAAGTAAATGAAAATGAAATGATATAAGAAAGGATGATCAGGAAAGTATGGGCTAGTAGTCGTATGGATTGACTAGAAGAAAAGATAATGTGTGTTTGATGAAAGTGAGAAAGGTTTCGGGGACGAAACCTTGTTTAAGGGTGGTAGACTTGTAACGCCCCAAAATACCTAATGTTAATAATTGTCGTGTGTTCCGATATGACACGTCATGAAATAAATAACTAGGCTATTTAACCTAGTTATGAGTGTGGTCAAAAGAATTAAAAGAGGAAGGTAATGTCAGGATGTTTTAAAGACAAAACCCTAGGGGCTAAAGTGGAACTAACGAAAGTTGGGTTATTAAAAAGAAAAAGAACACACACACAAACACACACTTCGTGTGTGTTCTGGATGGATCGATCAGAGGCTCTCAAGAGCCCCAAAACCCTAGTTCTTCAAAAGCTTCAATTTGAAGGATGAATCAAGGCCCAAATCCATAACCGAGCATGGATTAATGATCACCAACACGAGAGGATCATAAGGTATGTTTTAAATCTAAGATTGGTGATCATGGGTGAAGTGGGTTATGTTCTAATCCGTGAGTTAAGATGAAATTAATGATGTACAAGGGTTAGAATCCTCGTTTAGAACATGGGTTATGTAGGGTTTGCGTTAATTTGATGATTAGAGGTGAAACCCGTTAGTTAGGGTGAAGATGATGACTAGAATCACCTCCCATGTTCGAGTCTTGTTGAAAGATTGATGTATTATGTGGTTATGATGAATACTTGTTAGAAGAATTAGGAGAAATGTGATGATGATATGTTTGATGTTTGTTTGGAAATGATACATGATGATTAGTAGTATGTTTTGATGGGTTATGTATGAGTTTAGAAGATTTGATCATGAAATAGTTGTACGTTATGCTTTAAAAGTAGTACCCGCATCAAGTGTATGATGAAATGTGCATAATGTCGTCCGTATAGTTGATTATGATGTTACGGGCATATGTCGATAAGTAGATGGTTACATATGGTAAATAGTTGACTTTTGGAAGTCAACAAGTATATGAAACATGGTTTGACTCGTTAATGTAAAGGTAGGATTATAGGAAGTCGTTTGATACATGTTATGATAATATGCGTTAATTTTGATTACACGATGAATTACATGTGTTGGAAAGGATGTGAAGTCGACTATATGTTTTATGTTTATTAGAAAGGGCTAAGGAAAGTTAAGTGTGAATTATGCAAATGATATGATAGTTACATGTACAAATGAGTATGCTAATAAGAGCGTGATTTCGATGAAATGAAAGTATAGGAATCACGCCGAGACGGACTCAAGCATAAGGTGTTAACGGATCAAGAAGAGGCAAGGAATCGGATACGAGCACGGACGCATAAGGTAAGTGATTTCCGTAATCACTTCTTAGTACCAGTAAGTAATAATGTGTTGTAACGAATGAAACATGATGTTTGAGGTCAAATATGTGTTAAAGTCTTTCGTCGTAAAAGATGGGTTTAAGGTTGACCAAAATGCCCTTGATGGGTATTTTGGGGTAAACGAGCTTAAAAGTAGTTTTGAAGCAAGTTATACGGTTAGTGTAATGTTTTGGACAAGTATGGAGGTGGGGATTACGGTTTGGTTAGTCGTAGACCAATTAATGCACGAATACCCTCAACGGGTCAAAAATAAGTATATGAACGATAAGGTGTTAAGAGGATGCAAGACATCCAAGAATTTGGTAATTTATGATAAACGTCACTTATGTTATTATGTTTATAAGAGGTTTTGGTAAAAGGAACAAGTTATGTTGACGTATGCATGAATGGGTCGAAAAGTGGTAAAAGGGTAATAAGCCGAAGAGTTAGAAGTCAGAAATTATATTAAGTCAGATGTTGGATTTTAGTTCCATTAGATGGGGAATTAAATTACGGACGCGTAGGAAAAAGAATCGGGTAAAACGGATCAAAAACGAGAGAGTTATGCTCGTTTCCGTGAAACGGGATCGCGCGGGAAATCTGCAGCACAGCAGCCACAACCTGCTGTCATTTTGAGGGCGTCGCGTCGCGCGACGGGTCTTATTCCTTCGAAAATTATTTTCGAGCCTCGTTTTGGCTCGGGAACTCGTTTAAACGCGTTTCAAGCTGCGTATGACTAATTTAACTTATGATTAATGACCAGTAGGGCAAGCGTACATGTAGATAGGTATGTATGTATGTTTGTATGTATCTATACACGTAGGTAGAGGTGTATGTAAGCTTGTATGCGCGAATGTATGTAAGATTATAGTGGGTAAGCGAGTACATAAGGATATATATGAAGACGTATATGAGTAGGCAAGTATGAGTCGGGTATATGGCAATGGGTGATTGAAAGTAAGTATGTAGGCATGTATGTAGGTGGGTACGTATGTATGTTGTATAAGTAAAAGTGTATGTATGTAAGGGTGTATGTAGATAGTATGTATATGTAGTCAAGTTAGTATGTACGAAGGTATGCACGTATGTAAGTCGTGAGAAGGTATGGAATACGTATGTACGTATGTATGTATGTATGTTTGTATGTATGTATGTATGTATGTATGTATGTATGTATGTATGTATGTATGTATGTATGTATGTATGTATGTATGTATGTATGTATGTATGTATGTATGTATGTATGTATGTATGTATGTATGTATGTATGTGGGCAGGTAAATAGGTATGTATGTAGGTATGAATGGATGTATTTAGGTATGCACGTATGTATGTACGTAGGTACATAGATATGTATGTTGTTATGTGTGATCGTAAGTGTATGTATAGGTTGTATGAAAGTGTGTAGGCATGCATTTAATGAAATTGAGTACTAATGATAATAACATCGTGCCTGGTGATGAAGTGTAACGCAGGAATACCAAGGAAGTCTCACTACGGATCGTAAGATCAAAAGGGAAAGCCGGAATGTAAAGAGTTAATGAAATGAAAAGTAAACGTGTACAAATCTTGTATGCTTATGATACGTACTAACGTTATGAATTTTATGTGGTGAGCGCAGGTAGTACAAGCCATGAGGATTACTAAGGAGTAGAGATCGAAGATCGAGTCACAAGACGGATTGTACGGGAATGTTTAAACATGCAATTTAGTGTCAATAAGTTATGTTCTTATATTATAAAATGAATTTTTAGAATGTTAGGATGTATATCATGAAAGAAATTTTAAAGCTCGAAACTCCGCTGCGTCTTTTTAAGGTTAAACGTGTTAGGGTGTAACATGATAGTGCGATGACAGAAGAGAGTAAGCACATAGGTGTTTTCAAACAATGGTTGTTACGTTTATCTAGGCATACCATGAGCAAAATTCTATGTAATCTATCAAGTAGGTAGTGTAAACATAAATTGTATCACCTATAGTGTTGAGTCTTGCACTTGGAGTGAAGCGTCGTTATGGAACGTTGAGCGCTGTACAGGTTATAGTCTGGTTTTAACAAAAACTTTTTCCCTTATTAAAACCAAGTTCACTATAACCAATGGCTCTGATACCAATCTGTCACACCCCCAAAATCCACCTGCGGAGTATCACCGCTTGGAGGCGTGACTGACCAGGATCCAGCCACCAATCATATTGAACAAGCATGTAAGTAATAATAAAAATCCAACCAATACAATTGGTGTCCAAACAAAACATAGTTTAAGTTGCAAGCGGAAGCATAAAGATTAAAACCAATTCACAAGTTTAAAAGTTTCAAAGTTTAACAAGGCGCACAGCTGTCCATGTACCACAACGACTCTTCCCCATGCAAGCTCCAGCTAAGTACCTATTGACCTGCAAAGCATGTAGTAACGTGTCAACAATAATGTTGAGCGAGTTCACAGTTGGGTGTTTGTTTTAAAGTTGTTTCGAAAACAATTTCCTTTAACTGGCATCCCTGCCGTGGGGGTTACCCCATAGTTGAAAACGTGATTCGTTTATTCCCGGTTTACTCTGGCAATCCAGCCGTGGGGGCTACCCCATGTATACACTAGATTGGTTACCATATTGACTGCTGACTGAAGTCATGTTTATGTGCCCTGAACTGTCAATGTCTATCATCATTGACGTGCCCAGATCCATTAGTTCACGCCCGTCCTCTGCGGTACGGTGTGAGGCTTGTCAAACCTAAATAGCGCTATCTAACTAATGACCCGCTCGCCATGGGCCCGGCGATTAAGTCGATACAAAAAGAGGAGGGACTTCGTGATAGAGTTTTGGTCTAGTAAAAGTTAACTGTCCATGAGGACGGGGAATTACATTCCTAAACCAATACTGTCCAACCCAAGAAAGGACGAGGAATCCAAGTTCCTTAACCCCATTCCCAACCCCTGGGAATCCCATGCTTTGTAGAAAGTGTGAACTCACCTTGGTTGCTCGGTACGCTAAAGTATGTTCTCACAGTTAATCAATCACGTCCTAAAGTACGCAAGTGTACAGAATCAGTTTGTATTCACGAAGTTCACTTATAAGTACAATCACAGTGGGCAATGCATTAATATTCACCGAGTAGCACATTGCACGTATTCAATAATCATACAAGTCATGCACAACATTTAACGGCAGTTAACTAACTCAGTTAACTTTAACATAATTAAACTAAGTTACTGTGCAAGTTACCCATTCGACGAAACACCCTTGTTTCGTCGTTAACACCCTTCGACGAAACACATCCGTTTCGTCGTATTTACCCTCGACGAAATATACCGTTTCGTCGTATTCATTTCGTCAAGTTTGGTTTCGTCATATTATCTGTTACGTCGTTTATCAGTTACACAGAAACCCTAATATCATAACAACTCATTATCATCTACATCGAATTACCAGTAAGGTTAACACCAAAATCCTTAACTGAACGTGCAAGAACTCTTGACAACTCATACTAATCATCCGAACCCAACTATACCCTAGCCGATTAACATGTTTTTCAGTTTTATATCAACATTCAAACCGTAGCATCATCAAACCCTATATCGAACTATCACAACCTACATGTGGGCCGATTACCATTTAATCTCATGAACATATAACACCAAGGTTTCTATTAAAAACACCCTAAATCATCATCAACAATCATTGGAATCCAACCTACGATCAAGCATTACATATTATCCATGAATCAGATTTTTGATTTACAGTTAACAATGAAATAAATCAAACAATCACGCAAGGATTAAACACTAACCGGAGAACTAAGCGATTTGCACAAACGAGATGGGTAAACTTTCGAATGGGGAGATGCTGCCGTCGGTACACAGGAGAGTTCTAGGGTTTCTCAATAAGGAGTTACATAACTTATGCCCTTTAAATACGTATGTTTTTCCGTGTTGGGCCCTTACTGGGCTTCGGCGAAACTGGGCTCGACGAAACGCCCTGTTTCGTAAAGATAAAGTTGACGAAACACATATTGTTTCGTCAAGATGACTTATGGTGAAACACCACGTTTCGTCGAGATACATTGTGACGAAACAAACTCTGTTTCATCGAGTTGTTTAGTTAGCTTGGTATTTAAGTCTTAAATAGTTTGCAAGTTCAATAGTTTACAAGTTCATGCAGCCAAACAGTCTAACATATCAAACAAACATCTTCGCATATAATTCAGTGTGTACAATTACAAAGTAAACAAGTCGTGTAAGCAAACAACTAAGCAATTAACGTGCAATTAATGCGAATAGGGAATATTGGAAACTCGAGTTGTCACATTATCCCCAAGTTAAAAGAAATTTCGTCCCGAAATTTAGCACACGGTTACTGAGGAAGCGAAACAAACTCTGTTTCGTCGAGTTGTTTAGTTAGCTTGGTATTTAAGTCTTAAATAGTTTGCAAGTTCAATAGTTTACAAGTTCATGCAGCCAAACAGTCTAACATATCAAACAAACATCTTCTCATATAATTCAGTGTGTAGAATTACAAAGTAAACAAGTCGTGTAAGCAAACAACTAAGCAATTAACGTGCAATTAATGTGAATAGGGAATCTTGGAAACTCGAGTTGTCACATTATCCCCAAGTTAAAAGAAATTTCGTCCCGAAATTTAGCACACGGTTACTGATGAAGCGAAACAAACTCTGTTTCGTCGAGTTGTTTAGTTAGCTTGGTATTTAAGTCTTAAATAGTTTGCAAGTTCAATAGTTTACAAGTTCATGCAGCCAAACAGTCTAACATATCAAACAAACATCTTAGCATATAATTCAGTGTGTAAAATTACAAAGTAAACAAGTCGTGTAAGCAAACAACTAAGCAATTAACGTGCAATTAATGCGAATAGGGAATCTTGGAAACTCGAGTTGTCACATTATCCCCAAGTTAAAAGAAATTTCGTCCCGAAATTTAGCACACGGTTACTGAGGAAGCTAGTTATGTTGCGTGGTTTACTGGTTTTTCCTGGGGTGTCACACAATATCTCTTTTTCTTAAGACTCATGACTTTAACTGGGCCAAACAAATCCATATGAAGCATTTTCAAACATTTGGTTGTTTTAGACTCATCAATTGATTTGTATGAGCTTTTATGTTGTTTTCCTTTTAGGCAGGAAACACAATGCTCAGGACAGGTGAACAGTTTTTGAGGTAAACCTCTTACTAACCCCTGTTTTGAAATGGCAGTGATTGTCTTGAGATTTGTGTGCCCCAATCTCCTGTGCCATAATTCTGTCTCTTTGTTTGATGCAGCTGAGAACAGACAGGCATCAGTCCTGGGGTTCTCTTTTGACATATCAACCACATAAACATTGCCACTTCTTTGAGCATCAAGTTTGGTTTTTCTAGTTTTTATTATTGCTTCAATCTTTTCAACCATTTCTGGTCCAACAATCCTACAACAATCCTTTGTGAAGAATGAGCCATAGCCCTTATCACTCACTTGTGAAACACTAAGGAGGTTGAATTTTAGATTGTCTATCAGATTGACATTTTCAAATTTTACATTACCAGATTGTACTGTACCAGACCCCAGAACTTTCCCTTTACTATTATTTCCAAAGGATATATCACCCCCTCCATGGATTTTGAAATCTTTGAGTAGGGCTTTACTTCCTATCATGTGCCTGGAGCCTCCACTATCTATATACCAAAGGCTATCTAAGCATGCAGAAGCTCCCTGCACATGAAGAAAAAGGATTAGTTCATTAGGGTCTCCAAAGCCAATAAGGCTTTGTCTGGGATGAGTTCAGGTGGATGGACAGTGGTTAGGCCAGGGGTTTGGACAGTTTTGGGATTGTTTTTCTCTAACGACTTTTGGGGGTCTTGCCCAATGATCTGCTGGTAACCAAAAGGATGCATGTTCACTCTTGGTTTAGAAGGCCTTTTGTAAGCCTCATAAACATGTGGGATCCTTTGGTATGATGGTTATCCCTTACCTCTTCTGAATTGATTGGCAGGGGGTGCATCAGTCACCTGAACATCTCTTTTGACAGATGTTTGGTTCAGCTGTTTTGTAACAGCTGTTTGGACTGGCACAAACAGTGGTTGGTTCTTGGTGGACTTGACAGATGATGTTGATGAACTTAAGGATGTTTTTGCAGTGTACTCATTCTTTTTTACATCAAAGTTTTTGAGATACACACATTCTTGAGTTTTGTGGTTTGTTTTACCACAGATGGTGCAGCTCTCAGCAGGTGTAATGACACTTGTTTTGTATAGATCATATGCTTTTAGATGAAAACAGTATTTTGTTAGATGATTCTTCTTTTCACAAAAATCACAAAACAAGTTTTTGATCTTTTCTCTTTTCTTCCTTTTCTCAGACTCCTTAGTAACAGAGTTTTGAACCACTGTTGGGATGTCTTTGAGAGGAATGACCTTTGCTTTAAGAGCTTTTTCACCATCAGTGGTTGTAAAGTCCATTGGTTTAAAATTCTCAAGAATGTCACACTCATCAGACCACGTGGGTTTAAATTGGTATTTCTCAATTTCCTCAAAAGTTGAGGATCCCACAGATTTTTCCAGAGTGATTTTGTTACCAAGTTTGTCAGATATCTTAACTTCTTGGCCATTCTTGTTTGTTGGTGTTATTTCAACTGAACCAGCTTGTTTAGCAGCAGTGTTTTCAATTTCATCATATTTTCTAAAGCCTATGCCAAATTTTACATTGCTTTCAAGCTGTTTTTCTAACATGACCTCATAACCTTTGCAAGATTCCACCCATCTTTCACAAGTGATTTGGGTGGATTCCAACTCCTTTTTGCAAACTTGATATTTTTCTACCATAATTTGGAGTTGGTTCTTGGTTATGCTTTGCTCTTCTTTTAAGCTGCCGATTTCTTTGTCTTTTTCAGCCAATTTGTTTTTAAGTTCTTTTAAAGACTTTTCAAATTTGACCTCATCATTCAACACTCTATCCCTAAGGTTTTCATTCACCTCTTTAATGTTAGCAAATGCTATAATGCACTTGTCTGAACACAGATTTTTAAGAACCTGAGATGATACCTTAGCTGCAACCATCATGGCACAATCACATTGATGATCATTTTCTTCATCAGCTCTTTCTTCTTTCTCACCTTCTTCCTTCTCTTCCTTTTCTTCTTCTTTGGACCAGGGGTCAACCAATGGTTCAATCAGGGTTTTTGAATTTTCTCCCAGCAGTAGTTCTCCAGCAACAACAGTAACCACTGCTTCAGCAACTTCATCCACTGTTTCAGCACTTGTTTGCCCCTTTTCAGCATCCAGCTCTTCTGGTATTGACTCTAATGCCATAAGACAGAATTCATCATTAGAAGCATCATTAGTAGCATAGAGTGCAAAATTTTCATCCCCTAGCTCTTCAGGTAAGCTGCTCCAGTCAACAAAGCCTTGGGTGAAAAAGCTTTGCTGATCTGGTTGAACCACTGCTGGTGGTGCAGCTTGTTGTGGTGCAACTGGTTGCACTTGAACCTGAGGTACAGGAGCCTGAATATACTGAATTTGAGGGACAGTGGTTTGAACATAATGCACAGGAACAAGGTTTGCATAATGAGCAGTGTTTACATGGGCAGCAGGGGTATAATGGGAATAGTGCATAGTGCTTTGATTTTGTGGCCTAGGGTTTGAGCTGGGATGAGTAACAATCGGACTAGTGGTTTGACTCCTACATTCCCTAGCAAAGTGTCTTAGCCTATTGCACTTGTAGCACTTGATTTTTGACTTATCCAACCCCACTTTTAAATTCCCATGTAACCCTGGGAATTTTCTCCCTGTCCTTTTGTAAAATTTGCTTATTCTTACACTAAGCAATGCCAATTGATGCAAAATGTCCATTTCTTCAAGATCAGTTGGATCAAAGTGCTGTAAGTCATTTAGTTATCTGACATCTGGTTTTCACAATTTGCAGTAAAAGCATAATTTGCAGAGTGAGAATCAGAGTTGTTAAAGTTTCCACCAGCAGTTATATCAATAAGATGATCATAACTCTGATCCTTACTACTGCTACCAGATTCTTCCTGACCAAAAAGAGCTGTGCTGCCAAATGAATAATCATCAGCAACTTTACCAGACTCTTGTAACTTCTTTTCTGGTTTAACTCCCTTTCATAGGTCAGGAGTCTACCATGAAGTTGGGTCAGGGTCAGATCTTTGAACTCAGCAGAATTTCTAGTTACAAAAGCAATTGTATCCCATTTTTCAGGTAGTGATCTAAGAAACCTGCTATTTTGTGTTGAATTAGGAAATGTAACTTTAACAAGTCTTAGCTCACTAATGAGACAACTAAATCGCTCAAACTGTTGAGTCAATGATTCACCCTTGATGTGACAAAAGATTTCATACTGCTGAGTCAGAATTTCCCTATTATTTTCAATAACTTCTTCAGTTCCCCCAAATTGTTTCTTAAGTGCATCCCATAATTCCTTGGCACTGTTACAGTGTAACAGCCCAACATAAATTTCATTGGGTAATGCAGATGCAATGATGCTAAATGCTTTGGCATCGAGTTCGAACTTTTGGAAATCAGTTTCAGTGTAATTTTCAGGTTTTTTAGGTTCGAACTTCTTTGTATCCTCGGCACTTGGCACCATGGGAACATGTGGTCCAAAAACAACAGATCTTTAACATCCAGTATTCTATTGAGAAAGGATGTGACCCATCCTTCTCTCCCAGATGTTGTATTCATTACATTTAAGCATGGGTGGTTTGAAAAGTGAGCCAATGTTATTCTTATCATCTTGTGATTGTGACCTCATCCTGGTTGTTTTACAGGCACTGATTAATCAACTTTGATGGTGATTAAACCTTGCTCTGTTTTTCAACAAAACGAACAATTATCAGTATCAACGATTGTGAGCTGAACTATTTATGTCAAAATGATTGTTAAATCAAATTTGACTGTCCGAGCTCTGATACCAATTGTTAGGATCTGAGTTTGGATTGATTATGTTTTGTGTTTGAAATAAAATGAAAGATGAACAAGTAATGCAGCGGAATATAAATGGAAACAAACTTTGCACATAATCAAACAGGAGAATTGCTTTTAACACACATTTTCAGCAAAGAACCGAATGATTGAATTTATTTCATCAACGATTACAATGCATGCATGTAACAAACTCCCCCTCAGCCTGAGCTCACAGTGATTTGTTCGTACAGGAAGAAAGATGGTGAAGAGCTAATAGAACATTACATAGGATTGTTCTATTTATAGGCACGGACAAACCACTATGGCGTCTTTGCTGACGTCACCATGAAAGTGACATCTAACCTCCTAACAAACTCTAACAACTGATCTAATACAAACACTGCTTATGCTAACTACTGATTACAATACATTACATAAAAACAAACTAAACTACTGCTGAATCCTTCCACTGTTGTGACTCCAGCAATACTTGACATATTCAGCAGTGCTTGACCCATAGCAGTAGATTGAACAGCAGGGCTTTAGTCCTCATCAGTCTTTAACTTGATCAGCAGTTGTAAGTCAGCAGTTGTAATGATCAGTGGATTGGAGGTCATCAGATGTTGAAACCACTTTCAAGGGGAGAGACTTGTATACATAACATCTGCTTATTCTGGATCCACTACTCTGATCCGGTTTTGGCTTTAATTATATGTTCCTCTGATAGGGTTCAATCCCAACAACATCAAATACCCCCACGCTTGAATCTTTGCTTATCCTCAAGCAAAACTCTTTATAATGTGGCTTACACTCCCAAATGGAATGGGTAGAAGATAAGTTTTGGGCTTGTCTTGAGTGTCGGCAATCCAAGATCTTTATTAGGCTTTATTTCTATGCTATTTACAATCCTATTCGTTATGATTTATTTAGAACGTTTCATAAGAGAAATTACTTATTTGGGCATAACATGCCTCTTTAAAATTCCATTTATATACAAGTTCACATACCTCACGGGAGATCACTCAACACTCGACCGAAGATGTATTTTTGTGAAACACTCGAGACCGGCATGGAACTTACTTCTACCATATGCTTGCCAAGCAATCAATCCTTCTCCTTTTTAACTATATACCTTTGTAAATATCAAGAGGATTTGGGGAAGGGTTAGGCTTGGGTTAAAGGTAGGTGGTTTTGGGTTAGTGGTTAGTAAAAAAGGGTGAAAAGCGTAAAAAGCGTCGGTCGTCGTAAAACTTTTTGTTTTTGTGGCTTTTATTCAAACAAAGCATTTTCAAACAAAGTTTCTTTGAGGAACTTGTTTGTTTATTGCTAAACTTCAATTTTTTTTTATAAGGAATGTCACATGAAGACCGAGCTTTTTACTAAAATAAAGGGTTTAAAAATAAAAAGGGTTTTGGTGGGTAATAGGGTGTTTGTTTTATGGGTTTAGAAATGAAAAGGTTTAGGCTCAAAGGGGTTAACTAGGGGGATTTTGGGTAGGTAAAAAAATGAAAAATAATGGTGTTGAAAACAAAAAGGGTTAGTCCTACTGCCTCCATCATTTACTTACTTGGGTTTAAGTTGGTAAGCACGGGGAATGTATCGTCATGGCAAGTTCTAGAGTCGTAAGAAACCAAACGGCTATTCACACAAGAAACAAAAAATGAGCATTTAATTTAAAGATGTATGCTTGTATGCTCAATAAAAGCTCAAAACTCACTTTTTGTGGGAATGGGTTTATAATGTGATCAAGTATATATAATCAAATTTTAACTAGATTTGTCATGCCTTTTCATAATTTTCTTATGTTGTTTCTTTTTATCATGACGCTATCGGTTGTAAATTTGTAAAAATATAACCTTTTTAGAACTTTTTATTCCCAAATTAAATCAAGACAAGTAAAAAAAACTGATAAGTTTTTGAAAAAAAATTGGGGTGATTAGCGGTTCCAATAGAGTTTTGTGTAAGGCTTGATATTAGGACTTGCAAATTTCAAGATTTTAGCACCCCCCCCCCCCACTTAAATTACACATTGTCCTCAATGTGTCCCATAAATAAGTTTTTAGGTTGATTGAATGTGTAAAAAGGTGTTAAAAACAAAAGTTTATGTTACTGGGCGTCTGGACATGGGCCCGTGTTGGTCCGGGCACGGCCTCGTGTTCAGATTGCAAGTATCATTATCAACATAAGGCTGGGCACGGGGGCGTGTTCAGTGAACATAGCCCCGTGTCCAGTTACCTGAACTGGCCATTTTCTGCAGAACCTTGGGCACGGGGCGTGTTAGGCTGAGCACGACCCCGTGCTGAACTTGCTGTAAAGAAGAAAAATTATCGGGAAGCTCTGTTTTTGTGCATGGGGTGTGGGTTCAAGTTTCCCTTAGTAACCTCCACCATTCCGAGTGTGTTTTTTCCATTACAACATCATCCAAACACCATTTAATACTTAGAGAACCATCATTTATTAAAGAGTGAATTACATTAGATCCTAGAAAATAAAAGCATAAACTAAATCTGGATAAGTAGGTCATGAAACACAAGAAATCTAAAACCCTAAAGAAGTCCTAGCCTATAGTTTATTTTAAGAGCAAAATTTCCGAAAAAGGTAACTTTCTCGGTTGAATGCGGCTTGAAGAACTTCTTCTCCGGGAAGGGCCCCTCATACATCGTTAAGCCACTCTTCTATCTCCCGAGGGAGAAGGAAGGTGGGCTCGTTAGCGGCCTCGTTTTGAGGGGGTGTGACTTCCATCGGAACCTCTTGTAAGTTGTTGAGAGGAGGTTCCGTGGGGATGTCGTCCCACCCGGTGGGGTTAATGACTCGTTGAGCTAGCTTCCAATCTTCTTGGGGAAGGATTGGTTCCATGGGAGGTGTTACAAGAATGTTCAACCTTTGGTGCAAGAGGTTGATTTCTTGGAAACTGTTTTCTAGCCCCACCGTGAGATAATTAATACGGTCGATTAGGACTTCTTCTACGGATGTCATTTCATCAAGAGCTTCTCATAGAGCCATCACATAGCGCACAAGAGTTGCTTCGATTGAAGGCCTTCGTTCCCTATGAATGTTCCTTGAATGTGCTGAAGAGGTTCCACTATTTTGGCTTGACATTCTACGAAAAACAAGTCGAAAAAGTTCAATTTAATGAAACAGTACGCCGGCCACGGCCCCGTGGCCACCTCTCTGCAGATTCTTGAAACAAGGAACCTTGGAGCTTTAAATTGTTTTTTCTGACTTTTGAAGCATTTTTAAGCAGAAATAACTTAAAACAATGTTGTAAAACTTATTTTTGACAAGATTCCTTGCATAAAGATCTAGCAAATATCACAATAAAGCTTGAAATTATGAAGATTTCAAACTTTAATGGAGGTTTTGAGAAGAAAATAAAGAAGAAGGCAATGGAAAAAAGTAGAAAAGACAAGATGGTTGTTGAGAACCTTCTTTAGAATATACCTTGTATGGTATATGTGAAGATCCCACCAGATCTTTGTCTTTGGAATGGGTCCAAGAGTGCAGGAATCTTGCTGCATTTATAGAAAATGACAGCACGCTGGACACGACCCCGTGTCGGCTGGACACAGCCCCGTGTGCAGACAAAATTCTGACACTTTTTGTCTGTATTCTGACCAAAAGTCAGACGGGAATATTTGGGTGGACACGGGGGCGTGCTGACCTGGACACGGCCCCGTGGCTAGAAGTTTTTATGAAGTATTGTCTATTTTTAAGGAGTTTATTCGGATCGGGTGGTTCCTTACTGGACGGAACAACACCGAAGTGCCTGAGATACCTTAGTTGCCCTAGTTTTATACAAGAACGCAAGAGGTTATCGGAAAGGGTGATTCCTAAGCTAAATACCGGTGGGCAAAACCAACCTTTATTTCCCTTATCCGGGCTCTCGTTAAAGAAGGTATATGTCGAATCGCTCAGGTCTATGTCTGCATCGGTGGAAACCGATGGGGAGTCCTTCACAACACAATCGACACAGGGACGACTATCGCTCAAGTCCTCACAAGAGTTAGAGGTGATTTCGGGAGCAATGATGTTGTCATAATCCGAATGCGATCTCAATAATTCTCCTTGATTGTCGTCTTGAGATGACTTAATTGTCACACCCCGACCACGTAAAACAACAAATCATGGCGGAAACGTCGGGGAGTGTCGTAACAGAATCATTGTTTCACAACACATGGAATTTAGAATATTGTTTTATTACATAATAAGTTACATTGTCTTGGAATTTGATCAACAAACAGTATAATTGTCGTTCATGTTTTTATAATTTCTAAGGCCCATGTCCATCTTATGTAAAGCAATCAACAGTCGTCACGAAATAAAACCTGAAACATATGTGAAAGTAAATACGTCAGCATAAAAATGCCTGTGAGTAACATAGGTTTTGTGTTGAGGATTCATGACTTTGAATGTTTAAAGAAATGTTTAACAAAAGTAGTCATGAGCCTTAAAAAAAATTCTTTTATATTTCATACAAAAAGTGATAAGAAATCAGATGATATAAAAGAATAATGCAATAATGAAATGAATAACCAACTAAAAATGAGTTTGTAGCATATATAAAAATATACCTTGGTTTTAAGAAAGTCGGATAAGTAATATATTGAAATATATTTTAGTTTCAAAACAGTTAAACAGATAGTATATCAAATATACTTTAGTTGTTAAAAATAATAGTTTTCGGTAGTATATCATAAGTATACTTTGGTTTTGTAAATAACATATCAACTATGTTTTAGTAAATAACAAAATATATGTTGGACTTGTACATAGTATATCAAATTATACTTTGGTAAATAATATCACATATGAGAGTATATCAAACTATACTTTGGAAGTATATCAAATTATACAAAAGAAAATGTGATTTAGAATTCATTCAGACCTTACTGTATCAAACTACACCTTAGAGACTATAGAAATACCACAAAGGCAAATTCTATTTGGATAAAATTCGGTTTCCGACATTCCATACAACAGGAATGGGGTGTCTAGTCCTATAGCGCTATATCGTACTACCAATCGGCTTGTTGAATGTATAAAATAAGTACAATCCAACAATTTGTTTTATAACCTTTGAAAAATTAATGTTTAAACCATAGATAATCAATCAGTTGTCAAAAGATAAGTACTAGCATGTATAATCAATTTATACTTTGAAATCAAGAACATAACAAATAGGTACACATGTTTCACCCCAAAACATTGGAAATAGTAAAAGAGGGGACTATATACTCACATTTGGGTGCGTTTTTATATGTTAACACAATCCCTCAAATTGTTTATTCGTCCTAAATTAAATAAGAACGATTTAATAATAAAAAACTCACAAAATACCTAAGTTTCTCCGATACTTAGAATTTTCACATAACTTTGAGATTTCTCGAAAAGTTATTATTTTTGATTATATTGGTGTATATATATATATGAGCATATGTATATTTTTAAAGAAAACTTTGCGACTTAAACGATTTTATTAGTGACCCTCATCATGTTATAAGCAATATATCTACGATTTGCGCGTTGTAATATATATACTTATTGTAACATAAAATAATAGCGTAATACACATAATCTTGTCAACTATAAACATGTCATCATACACCTATTATAAAACACATAACACATTGTAACACATAAAATTTACCCATGAACAACCCATTATAGTGTATGTTGAAAAACATGTATTTTAGCGATTCGGTGACGTTTTTGGGCGCCGGAAGTCACGTATGACTAACCGAACACCAAGTAAACTTAATATAAGTTAAAATACTTATTTTTATATCAAAAATATCAGTTTACTTACTGATCTAAAACAGTTTTATAAAAATCCTCCGAAAAGCCGATTTTTATCCGTTTTACCGCATAGTTTTGCATCAAGCGTTACCCTAACCATCCTAAATCAAAACGACTTGATATTTTAACATAACCCATGTTATTTACTGAATAAAATAATGGTTATACTCATGATAGTGCAGGTCTCACATAAAGCACTTAAATCATGCAAATTTCACATATTTTACCACTTTCTAAGCTATTTGTACAACATGCAAAGCTATCAAACCTATGACAAAGTTTCATGCCATTATAATATACCAAATAATGTTATTTTTAGTGTTTATAACCTGTTCTAAAACATTTTTGCCATACAATCATTTTTTATCATTTCTTGAGCTTTAAATCAACATGTATTCTTATGTACAAGTGTCTAAAGCACACTATCATATTAACATCATTTCATATGTATTTAAATACATCAAATATGTAATTTGTTCATGTTTACTTGCTGATTTAATGGGACATTCATCATGTCTTACACAAATCATCCAACACTTGCATTTTAACTATCATTCAAGAACAAGCAACAACTTAAAATTTCTCAAATATGTCTAATAAATTTTTAGCCATTTACATGTCAAAATACTAATATTATTCCAAAGTATAACTCATGATTAATTCACTTCTTTATATCTCTAACATACTTGTACATAATTTTGTTCATGCAAGCAAACATCCTAAACAAGTATTTATCAAAAATCAAACTCAAATCTCATACACCCACACATATATATATGCGGCTACACACATACATATATACCATCATTTTTATTTTGTATCAAGACCCATTTCTTTTTAGATTTCAAGTTTGTGAAAAATTCCAAGATTCAAGAGAAACTTCCAATCATCAAGAACAACCAAGAATCAAGTGTATGATTTAAACATAAATTTTATACCTTCAAGATTCAAGAGAGTTTTTGGATGAGATTTTGATGATATGGAGCTTGAAATCACTTGAAAACACCTTGAAAACTCCTTTGGATCTTCACACCAACTTGAAATTCGCTTGGAATGGAGTTGGATCTTCAAGAACAAAGTTGCAAAATGAAGATGGGAGTGGTGGTGGGTGCTTACGGTTTTGGGAGAGAGAGAGTGAGGATTTGGAGTGTTGAGTGTTGATGGTGATTATATATAACTTGCAAGATCTTCCAAATAAAAAAGGATCCAAGGGAAATCAAAATAAATCTAAGAAAAATCAAGATGGATCATATAAGATCTTGGAAATATTTTTGGTGGGGTCCCCTTATGGTGACCGTGAATAATGGAGGGGGAGGGGGTCCATGTGTAAATTTTGATGGTAAGAATAGATAAAAACAGGTATTTAACTGGATACCGGGTATTTTATCTAGCATTTAAATCCCGGTTTATGGCGTTCTAAATTATTTTTTTATTCTATAAAAATAAACTTGCCAAAAGATTACTGAAATAAATATCAGTTGCCGAGACTGGCTGCGTTGTCTACGTTTTGCAGTAGAAGCACTGTGTTACGCAGTAACACGGGGTACGCACTTAAACTTTGAAAAATAACGTTTTTAAGCACTTTAATTTATTTTTCAACACGAACATGATTAAAAATAAAATTTTAATCATAACAGAATATTTTTAGGATTTAAACATTATCCGGGCGGTCACCAACGTTCGTTTCGCAGTTTTGCCGTAAATAGTTCTAAAGTTCGAATAAACATGTTTTTGCCATACCGAATCCTTCGCAACATATTTCTAAGTTATGTAAAGGGTATTTAGGGTATGTTTGGCTTATGTCATAGTTCCGAAGTGTACGTCGCGTTAAACTGATTATGTTTACGTAACGGTTTATAATTTCACTTCCAGAACATGTTTAAGAGTTTGGAATTGAACAATGATTGAAAACGTACAATGTCACAAATAATTAAACAAATATTGAAATTAAAAACGTCATATTTCATTAAACACAAAGTTGTTCGGAACAGTACACGGGTTAAAATACACAGATGTCACATTAATTATATCCATCTCAAGTTCTTTTATCCATCGGAGAATTAGTTCTTCCATTTGAAATCATTCTTCAAGAATCATTTCATCTAGAAGGGATGATTGAGAGCATTCGAGGGTGTGATAGGGATTATTTTTACTTTCGCCCATCTTAAGGCTACAGGAAAACAATGGGTCCATATAGTGTGGAAGGTAATTTAAAAAATAACATTTTAAATCTTCATGAGTTCCAACACATATTTGAAACCACGTACCATAAGAGGAGCGAAAGCAAAAAAGATCAGTATCACTCATGTTTGCGTCAGAAATTACCAACCGTCGGGATCTTACAGTTCTATTTTCAGTATCTGAAGCTTGGGCACGGGGGCGTGTTTAGTGGACACGTCCCCGTGTTTAGCTACTGTCTGACTTAAAACAGGATTGCCAGTACCAAAGTTTGGGCACGGGGGCGTGTTCAGCAGGCACGGCCCCGTGCTGAGCTATGCAGAAACTGAAAAAAATTAAGAAAAATCCTTAAAAAATAGAAAAATAAGAAAAACGATTAGGCCGTTGATTCCTAACTTTCTTAAAATCCTTGTGTCCCCGGCAACGACGCCAAAAACTTGATGTGTGCGGTGTGTTATATATTTTTAGTTATATTTTAAGCCCTTTTTACACTTTAGTCAAGTTTTAAATTTATAAAACACGATATTTTACTAACACTAAACACACATATGGGCAAGTGCACCCATCGTGAGCGTAGTATAGTGTTGATAAGATACCGAGGTCTTCCAAGGACACAAGAGCTTTTAGTACCGGTTTATCCTCAACGTCAAATCAAATCAAAATTTTGGAAAAAGTTTCAAACATTAAAATAAAAACTAAAAATGCTGAAAATAAAAATAAAATAGAAACAGATAGACAAGATGAATCACTTGGATCCGACTCGCCTCTAGTGTAACCTTTGATGATTTCCGCACTTTTGCACTTTTTAAGAGATTATCTTAGTTATAGTAGTAGGCCCCTCTTTTGGAGGTGACGTTACCCTCAACCCAGTAGTTTGAGTCAGCAAGGATACAATCCTAAAGGGTCGGAATATTGAAAGATAATTAATTAAGTTATTAATGCGTAATGTGGTAGGTCCCTCTTTTGAAGGTGACGTTACCCTCGGCTAAGTGGTTTGAGTCAGCAGGGATACAATCCCAAATAGCTGGGTTAATGTATTAATAGTAGTTTACATATGAGGGGATCAAGCCATTCGCACCCCCGCCATCCAATACCAGTGGGTATTGAAGGAGGTCCTAGTAAGCTTGACCTAGGTTCTTGCAGGATCTATACACTGAACAAGGCAAGAACCTTACCAAACCATTCCCTTAACCCCTGACCAGGTAGCCAACATATCTCTATATAGACCGGATAGATATGAATGGTGTAAATCTTTTATTTTATATAGACAGTAAAATAACGACAAGACACCACGGACAAATGATAAGAAAGTTTCACTTTCAACATAAGAAACTAGTTATTAAAGTCATTAATACAAAACCAAATAAAAAGTGCGAAAATATTAAAAATCAAAAGTATTACACTAAATGCTTGTCTTCACCAAGTGATGTAAGAGACTTAGACAAACATGGCCTTTGATTGTCAAGAACTCTTACTATCAATCTTGGATCCCGAGACTACTACACACACTCTATGATGGGTGATGGATGATGGTGGTGGATGTGGGTTGTAGTGGTGGTGGAGTGTGGGTGAAATGGGAGAGAGGTGGTTTGCCAAGGGATGCTTTTGAGGTGAACCAAGCACCTCTATATATAGCCAGTACAGAAGCCCGGACATGGCCCCATGTTCATTAGGCACGGCCCCATGTCCATCCTCTTTCTCTTTCTTCATTAATTGCAATTTGTCTACATTAGCTCCACACGCCCCCGTGTCCGTTGGGCACGGCCCCGTGTGCAGATGTCACACCCCAACCGATGGCGGAAACATCGGGATGAGACGAAGTGTGTATAGATTGCTAGAGACTTCATAACACTATGTGACAATATTTAATTAAAATTTGATTTCATTGCAAAAGACTAAATTGTCATACAAAATTTCAAAATAGGAAATACAACATTGTTCAACAAACATCATAACATAAAGAGATAGGTAATTTAGGTGTGTATCTAGTCCACCCTAAACTTTGTTTCATCTTTCATCATACTTCAACATTCAACCTGCAACATGTATTAAAATAGAGTTTCAATGCAAAAGCAAAGGCGAGTATACAAGTTTGTTTACATAGCATAATAGAATAAAAAGGCTCAAATCCAACATGATAAATAATATGTGAATTACTAGTATGCAATTTTGGCGTACACTATGATCAAACCCAAGAATCCAACACATAAAATAACCTAATCCCAATTGATAGCGGGATGGTAAATGTTTAACTTAACAATACCCCAAGTTTAACGGGCGGTGCGTAAATCCTATAGCGCTATAATTGTCAAGGTGGGCTAGCAAAGTTAATGAGCATATACGTTCCAAATCGTTCAAATAGAGCATACAAGAATCATAAGTAAAGCACATTAGTTTCATGTTTGTACAAGGATTGAGTATGTTTAGTTTAGTTTAAAGGTGTTTGTATAATGATACATGTTGCATCCCAAAGTGTAAAAGGGGAAAAAGGGATCGAGTATACTAACAGTGAATGCAAGCTTTCCGACTTGTAAAATCCGTGAGTTGATGATTAGATTGGAGCACCTCGTCCCTCTACACAAGGAAACGTAGGTGTATGAGTTTGGCGTAAACGGTAGATTAAAGATTCGGATTGTAAATGTAACGTAAAGTATTATGGTATGAAAGTAATCATCTTCGACTTAGTAACTCACGTATGACACTATGTAACCAAGGTGGTTATAATGTTTTCATGGGTGGTATGCCCATTAGAATCATACATAAAGTTCTAGGTCTTAGATGGTATTCTACTACTTCAATATATAAACACAAGTTTATTATTAAAGGTTCGAATAAGTATAGGTAAATAATAATTAGGTTAGTATATTATTAGGTCCAATGATTCAAGTGGGAGGTAGGAGATTAAATCTCCATTTAGGCACCTCTAGTATCATGAATGTCATGCACGGGGTAGGAAGAACAAGCTTCCATTTAGGAACCCCTTGTATGTTCACCACTACACTTGATGTAAAAACAACCAAGGAGGGTCAAGAACTAAGGTAGGTACAATAATATAACAAGCTATACTAAGAGAAATCATCAAATCATGTGAGGATTTTATGTTGGAACAACCCAAGTTGTTCCATAATCACTCTACATCAAGACATAAGCTTGAACATGATTTGTGGGTTAAACACCCTAAACAAAACAGAAAATTATGAGGTTTAATCCTCTGATTTCAAGTGTCTCAACCTTTTTTATAAGCCTAACCAACCATAAGAGAGGTTGTAAGCATTGGGACATAGGTTTGAGATGTGTTTGACACAAGTTAGATAAGTTTAGACAAGTTTTGAAAGAATAAGTAACAAAACAGAAAGTTTATGGACAATTTCGGGGCATTTCCAGGTCTGATTTCTCCAAGGAGAAATCAAGGAATCAAACCCCATGATTATCCAAGCAAGTAGGAAGAAGAATCAAGTGATTTCGTTAAGAAATGAGCAAGTTATACTCACTTTAGTGCAAGAGTATGAATCTGCCCGAATTCTGAGTTTGCAAATGATTTAGAGAGTGAATTTGTGAGATGAATTGAGTTGTGAAAGTGTAAAATGGTGAGGAGAAGGTGTATATTTATAGTGGAATTCTCAAAGTGTGATTGGAGGTGTTTAGAGGTGGCTTAATGGTGATTGGGGAGTGTTTAAAAGTTGGATTTCGTGCAAATTTCACGTCTGATTGCAGCTGTATTTGTTTTCTGCGAAGATGAAGGCCATGCGGCCCGCATGAGATATCAGGTAAGCTAAAGCGGGCCGCCCGGGCTTTGTTTATTTGACATAAAGTTTCAAAATTTACAATTTAGCCCCTGAAGTTTCATATTTGGTCCCTTTAGATGCATTCTTGATAGTTTAGGGACTTGTTTTAGCATATAATCATAGTTTAAGGTATATTCAAGCATGGCGATCAAAACCGAAGTATAATTGAGTGTATAAGTATCATAATCAAGTTTCGTTTACGTTCAAAACACGTTTTAGGCATAAGTTTAGATTAATTACAAGTTTAGCACATAGTTTCCAAGAGTAATGATTAAGCGTCAATTGATTCACCAATTCGATCATACGAGCATATATAAAGTGTGTATAACATATTTGTAACAAAATACGAGTTTCATTAATGATCCAAGTCTCGGTTTTACAACGATTACAAAGAAAGAACGATTACAAGAATACAAAGTTTCCAAGAATAGAAATACGAACAAAGCTTTCTATAAATGGAAAGTACAAAAGAGCCGTGCGTTACAGCAGAAGCGTATCTGTACTATCAAGATTTGCTTAGATTCTGCGAATCTTAGCGTTGACCACGGCCCGTGTCGAGCTGGGCACGCCCCCGTGTCGGGAATAAAAGCTTCTATAGCTTTGTCCTTTCTGCAGACACCTGGCCACGCCCCCGTGTCCACTGGGCATGGGGCCGTGGTCAGCCTTCTGTTTCTCTGTTTTTGCTTGGGAAGATGCTATCGAGGGCTCGGGCATACCACGTTTATTCATTTCCTTGTATTTATGTTAGATTTTGCTGCATATTTGTTCCTTTTGTTCATTTACGCTCATTTAGTCCTGAAAATATAAAAGGAAATATATAAGAATGATAACTTAAATAACCATGAGGGGTTAAACTTGTAAATATGATTAATAACATAATAAAAATTTAAAAACCCAGTTAGTGGGTGTGTGTGGGTCGCGACCAAGAAGCAGGAATGAGAGGAAACCCTTCTCCTTCATAATACCTCAAGAAATTCAGGGATTTAAGGTGTTGTTGATCCAGAAAATGAATGCATGAAGTTAATTCCTTGCTAATCTAAGCATATTGAACATAAGGTAAGTTGAATGTTGTGTTTTGATGCATATTCATGAAACTAGGGTTTAATAAACTCGTGAAATTTAAGAAATTGAATTGATGTATGGATTAGAATCATCATTAGAAGATGTTTTATGCTTAAATTCGTTTGTATTGAAGGTTTGAAGTAAAACCCACTTAATCTGTAGTTTGGTGATCTTGTAGTTCCATAAATTGAATATTGTGATGGATGAATGTATGAGTACTACTAAAATTGATGAACTAATATGATTTTAGAATGAGTGAGTTATGTGATTTTGATTGATAAAGAGTTGTGAAGACTACTAGAGAAATTATGCATAAAACACTTGTACTTAGTGCTAAGATTTTTATACGCACACCAAGTGTTCGATTAAATGCTTGAATAGATGATTCATGTAACTTTGAGTGAATTATGATGCGTTACTTTATGTGTGAAAATATGGATATGATAATTGTGAAAAAGTGTATGTGGAATGCGAATTTCATATGAATGTGAAAGCTATGTAAATAAATGAGATGATCTAAGTAAAGAATGGAATTATGTGTAGGAATCAAGGAATAAGGAGGAAGCTCCGGTTCACAACAACAATCTCAAGAACGAGGTGAGTTCGCTACTTACAAGTTTATTCAATATATTAGTAGCTTGTTCTTTTAAATGTTAGATGCATAATGGAAGACGTAGTATTGAAATGAGAACGCAAAAGTAGAGCTCCGTATCGGTCCGTGATGAACGGGTCGGTTCGGGTTAGAACGAGAATTAATGAGTTAAAGTTTTCTCAATGTTCCGTGTAAACGGGTCGTGATAGAATGAGATGCAAAAGTAAGAATGATGTAACGAACTTGGTTACATAAACAAGAATGCCGATTACAAGAATGAATTAGTCATACGTGGCAAAAAAATTAAAAATGGTGATGATTAGTTCACCAAGTTCATTGATGTGTTAATTGAGATATGAATATTATGCTAATGATGTTTGTTGTATTGGTTTTAGTTAAAAGTCAAGCTTACTTGCTAATGCCTCGCTCGGAATCGAACACACCTTGATCGCCTTTAAGCGCTTCCGCAATTTTTGATGTATCATCAATGGGTCAATATTTTGGTTTAATTAGGCTATGTTGGTAGTTATAAACTCTAAACTTGAAGCTGTAAATCTTTTGTCAAATACTAGTTGTAATGGTCGTTTTGAAAGTTTCTAAAGTGTTATGAAATTTGCTATGCCTTTTTTTTAAATGCGTTGTAGGTTAATTGTTGAATGTTATTAAACAGGGAATTGTTTATATTACGAACGGATCATGCCCGAATTTTATTAGATAATAGTATGAACTATTGTATTTTCGGATTTAGAACTTTGGGCGTTTCACATTCAGTGTCTTGTACGTGATCCGAACACTATATATATATATATATATATATATATATATATATATATATATATATATATTAATGTATATAACATAGTTATTTGTTTCAAATTAATACTACATGTATTATACACTATTTTATTTATACAAGTATATATGATGCTTGGGCTTGAGTTAATTTAGGATTAGCCTGATTGAAGCTCAAGCAACTCCAAAACAGCTCAATTCACTTACAACCCTAGTTATATGTTACTAGACTAAATTTCACAAATTAACATTTATGTTATACCTAAACTGCACTTCATACCTTTCACTATGAAATCGGCCAAACCCAACCTTTATGTTCATGTTTTGCTACAAAGTATAACCTTTAACACAAACGGCATTTGTTTTCATGGTTAACTGCCCTCACATGCAATGGGTATTAATGACATTTTAGTTAATATTTTAAGATATATTAAAAGAAAGAAATATTATTCTCTTTCTCTCTCTAAATATTATCACTTGTCCCCTCTCTCTCATCTCTTTCTCTCGCTAAAAATTCAAGGCAACAGTTGCTCGTGATAGCGAATGTTCATATGCTTGGCTAAACCTAGGTATCTCCCTCCAACTATCTGACATGTCATCTTTACAAGCTGAAGAAATATATAAACGAGCCTTATCATTGGCAAAGCCCGAACAATATGTGTGTGCAAAGGACATGTTTACTAAATCATTGGATCTGCAGCCCGGCTATGCCCATGCGTATAACAATCTAGAGCTTGTATTTGTTGCTGAGAGGTGATGGGAAGAAGCAAAGTTCTGTTTTAATAAAGCTTTTTCAGGCTGGCCCGTTGCCTGATGCAGCTAAATCTAATATGATTAAAGCAGTAGCAATGTGTAGAGTATGTGCACCACTTCTTAATTAACTTGTGTATCTGAATGCTATTTGACATGTATGTTTTACTCAGTTCTGGGATGTTAGTGGTTGTAATTTGTGCATAATGCATGTATCTATTTCTTTCAATTTCAATACTTTTTTTCAACTTTGTTTTGGCATTGAAGGTTTATTTGAGTAAATGCGGAGAGAGAGAGAGAGAGAGAGAGAGAGAGAGAATGTGTGTGTGATCACTGATCAATAGAATCAAAGGATGAAGCGATTTTTACAACCATAGAAAGATGGTTCTTTCAAGAAACCCACTCTCTCTTCTTCATCTTCTTCACCAACACCAGCTAATGCTAATGATGGTGAAACAAAAACACCAACAGTTCTTGAAGATGACGACAGTAAAATCCAAAAGAAAGAACCCACAAAGTTTTTACCTTGGAATGCTAACAACTTTCTTCTTTGAGTTAAAAACAACCGGTATGAGTTCACCAAGTTCATCGATGACATTGATCCGAGAGGCATGCACAAGGCCTAATTCCAGACGAATGCACTTTCTTCTTCGAGGGTCTTTGCAACAACAATCTAGTAGAAGAGGCGGTCTGTAACACCCCAAAATTTTATAAAACACTATTTGAATGTTTAAAAGTTTTAAATAAAATTTATTAAGTTATAATAAACAAGGGAGTTTAAAAAGTTAAGAAAATATACTAGAATGATGACATAAATGATCTCAAGGGACTGAATGTGTAAATTTTCAAAATTAATAAGAAATTATGTGACAACCCTCATAAATCCAGGTATCCGTACATTTAATTAATATAAATTAGTGCTTAAAGACTGTGCTTAATTACAACTGACGACTTAAACTGCTTTCTGATTTCTGTAACATACATACATGTGCATCACATATTACATACTGTCACATCATTTCACATACAGACTTTAGTGACATAAATGATGCACAAAGCACGGTTAGCACAGTTAGCGGATAACTCAGAAACATGCTGACAATGTCAGTACATAGACAGACAGTGTTTTGAGACCCCGTAAGGGCCAGAGACAAGGTACTACACTAGTATGGTGTGTAGGGAAGTAAGGACCATAAAACTGCGTCACTAGGTGATAGTTTAAGTGCCGGAAAGTGCCTAAACCCCATTAAAAGTGCAGAATTCTGCATATTTCAGCAAAATTCAGCTTTTTAACAAGCTAGTAATGTGCAAAAATATGGCAAAATGGTCCTGTATGTTTTCCTAAGTGTCGGGAATTAAAAGTGTCACAAAAGGGTACTTACTGAACACTAAACGGAATAGTTTGACACTTTGACGAACCGGTATCTAACCGAACAACCGGACATTACCCGGAACACCAAAATATTGCTAGAAGCATTGTTTTATTATTTCTTGGCTAGTTATGATCCCCGAATACCTTAACACACTATATAACATACCTTATGCATAACACCTAAACTAATACACTTAGTTTTCAACTAATTACCTACTTATCATCTAAACTTACATTTAACCCCCCCCCCCCCCCCCCCTTTGGTATTTACGGTCACTAGAAGTGGCCCCACTCCCCCGAATCTTCCTTTGATTTCCCTAGATCACATTTGATCTTTCTTGGATATGCATTAGATATTGTAATGTACTTGAGGGACACAAGAACCATTGGTTAATAGGGATTAATGATTATAAGAACACCTAAACACCATCATCTTCACCACACTTCATCTCTCCCTCTTCCTCCCCCATTCTCGGCCGACCCCAACACCCCCACCATCACCATTTTTCATCCACCATCCAAGCATTCCAAGGTGTTAGAAGGTGATTCATGAAGCTTGGTGCTTGTAGAACTTGAAGGATCTCCATCAATTGCTTTATTCCACTCCATTTTCATCTTGTGTTCTTCCCTAGCTTAGAGCTAGTAGTAAGACTCTCATGACCCTTATTTACTCCATATTTGGTTGGTTAAAAGATGTATTATGTTGTAAATCACAAGAAAACTAAAAGACATGAACATGAATCTTTAACATAAGCTTACATTTGATGAAATCTTGATGAAATAGTGTTGCTTAGTATATGTATGATACTTGCTTGTTGTTTACTTGAGATTATGATGTTGATCATCATAAGGAGCTTGCTAGATTGTGATTAAACACATGATCTAGCAAGTTAGAGGATGATTATGTGATGAAATAAGATAATCATCTTCTTGTGTAAACATGAACTTGATGAATAAAATGATTTCTTGACAAATAATAAACAAAGTGAGTCGGTAGTCTTATGGATCCAAGATTTACAAATGATTTTCCAAGAGAACCAAGTTCAAAATATGATTTTTAGTAGAACTAGATTCTTACTTAAACATACACTAATTTTTAGTGGAAAAACAAGTGTATAAACACTTATGAAACAAGAAGATCTAATAAATAAGCATTTTTGTAAAATATGTTTACAAGTTGTAAACACCTAGTTTCTTTAAGAATGAGATTTTTAGAGGAATAAACACACTTTAAAGGGTAACTAAACCCACTAAACACTTTACCAAGTTACTACAAGTTTTTGTGAAAGATCAAGTTCATGTTATTATGCAAATTGAATAGCTTTTGCACTCGGTAAGTATAATATTGTTTATATTGATTGTTGATTATTGTGTGTTGATTTTGAAAAGAAAATGATATGCTTTATAGCATGTACACCTCCATTTTTAGAGGAAACTATGGCGAAATTTTCTAAAAATACAAACACTTAGAAAAATGTTTTCTAAACAAATATTTACAAGCAAGTTTAACTATGATTTTCAATATAAACTTTGCCATAGATTTTGTTACAAAAATACGAGTATTGGAGGTTGGTTTTTATAAATAAAAATGGGTGAATATATATTTAGAATATATATTAAAGACACTTGTGTGAATATTTGTATACTTTGTGTATTAGTTGTAATATTTTAGGGTAAAATAATATAACTTAACAAATACCAAGAATTTGCAATCCAAAATAATACCAAAAATCTCACGGAATAAATATACGAGTTACACACTTAATATTGCGAAACCGAACGAAAGAACGTAACTTATGAAATATTCCGGAAAATACCATTACAAATATATTTTTGGTAAATATTATTTTGGATACAAGAAGTGAAAATATGATTTTTGTACATATTACCAAGTTATGTCATATTTTCAACAAGAAGAAAATATATTATTTTTGGGAGATAAAAATATATATTTTCCTAGTATATTTAGAAGATATATGATTTTTGGGAAAAATGTATATTTTCTTGGAATACATTATTTTTTTTGACAAATAAGTTATATATATATATATATATATATATATATATATATTCTAAAGTGAGACTTGAAGATATATTATTTTGAGAATACGAATACGAGAATACGAATATACATGTATGAAATACCCCCATCATTGGGAAGGAAATACATACTTGAGAAGTATTGTTACAAAATATTGTTTAAGCAATTATTCCAAAATTAAATATAATTTAAATTTAAAATAATTATTATTTTAACAAGTGATTATAACTTGGAATAATATTGGGAACATAAGAAACATAACTCAAAAACGTAAATACAAAGGCAAGGCAAGGCACGGCCCGTTAGTTTAATAGACATTAGTACATTGTAGGGAGTCGTGTTCGCTAAGGAGATTGGGTTACGATTATGAAGACGCAATACTGTGAGTTCATGTCCCCCTTTTCTTTTAACTGTTTTCAGTTTTATACTTCGGGGGTGAAATACATGTTACAATTATTACAAACGTTTTATACTTGGTATGATTAGCTTAAGGAGGGTTACTACTAGATCATGTGAAGGGTGGGTATAACACTTAAGGCCATTAATCCTCGTCGTAGGACCGAGGGACATGAGTGATAGATCTATTTGGGTGTAGCGAGCCCACACCCATGGGGACCAGGGTGGCCCATAGGGTGACTATGTCTTCCAGCCGGAGGCCCGGTACAAATTTGCTAGGTTTGAGTCTTCCTGCACCATTTCACACATATCAATGGCCTTGCAAACCATTGGTGATTTGTTTTTCCTTATTGCTACATACCAGAGACATACATACATTAAAGGTTTATTCATACACATACTCATGAACTCGCTCAACTTTTGTTGATGTTTTTCAAACTACATGTATTTCAGGGAACTAGTGGATCTGGCAGGTGTAGGCATGTGTCTTCAAGCTGTGTCGTGAATAAAAGATGTCGTCCATGGTCGTAGAGTTTAGGAGGTGTATCCTATTCCTGGACGGGATACATGTTTTTAAACTCAGGTTTTATTTAAAGTCTTTTGTGGAGTCTTTATGAACTCAGTTGAACATGTCATGGTTTGTAACTTAATTTGGTGTTGATGTTTTCAAGACAAGTATGTTGTGGTATTTTCTAAACTTAATTAATGGATGAACATCTCATGTTTTTATCATATAGCGTTGTTATGATTGAATGCTATGGTATTAAGAAGTCACACCAATAACCACGCTTCCGCAAAAGTCAGGGTGTGACAAATTAAAAGATTGAATGTGGGTGGAGTGTGGGTGTGCGACGCAGGGAACGACCAGGAAGGGAAAAACCCCTTCTTGCCCTAGCTCATCAAATCACAAACAATTGGATGTGTTTCTGGACCTAATTTGAATGCATGTGATCAAATTCTCAACCATCTAAGAGTTTCCTACATAGGGTAAGTCAGATTTTGTGATTTGATACTAGTTAGTGAAAATGGGTTTTGATCAATATGTGAATTAGTATGAAATTAAGCTTGTGTATGCATTAGAATTTTCATTAGAAGATGTTATATGCTTGAATTTGTTCATATTGAATGATTGAAGGAAAACCCATTTGTTCTAGTAGTATGATGGTCTTGAAGTAAAATAAATTTAGTAATTTTGATTGATGAATGTATGTGTATTAGGATAATTGATGAATTATTATGATATAGAATGAATATGATATGTGGATCTAGTTGATTAGAAGAGTTGTGTATATTGCTAGTGAAATCGTGCATTGGATACATGTGCATAAGGCTTAAAATGTTGTATGCACACCATGTATTCGTTGAAATGCCTCAATGAAAAACTATGTGATTTTGAATGGATTGGAAAGTGTTGAATTGCATAAGGAAAATATAGTATTTGATGCATTGCAAAATATGATATGATATGGAATGTGATTGATGCATGAATGTGATTATTATGTAATGAATGAAGTAACCTAAATAAGAATGAATTATGTGTAGGAGTGAAAGAAGAAGGAGCTAATTCTGGTTCGCAACAAAAGGCTCAAGAACGAGGTAAGTTCGTTTACTTACAAGATTATGTAATGTTAGTAGTTGTATAATTATTGATACAAATCCATGATTATTGCTAGTCTTATAATCCATTAGTTTCTAGTTGAAATATAGAAGGTATGTTCCAAATTGAACGTGTAGTCAAGAATAAGGATTTATGTTGATTCGTATTGAACGGGTCAATTGGGATTGAATGGGAATGTTCATGATTTGGTTATGATGATGGTTTGTTATGAATGGGATTATTTGTATAGAATAAGGATGTAAAAGGATGTTAGCTTGCCGAACCGTATCTAAACGGGTCGACCTCTTAAAAGAAAGAAAAGAAGGAAAGTCTTATTATATGTTAACCCATTCGTTGGGGTTTACATATTGATGATGAAGTAAGTAAAAGAATGGACATAAGAAAGCTGAATGTTATTGTTGGTAGAAATTAACTTTATAATATGTAAACTTATTGACAAGTTCCTTTGTTGCATTGCTTTTTAGGTAAAACTCAAGCTTAAGTGCTATTGTCTCGCTCGGATCGAACACACCATGAACGCCCTTATGACGCTTCCGCAACTTTTGAAGTATCATCAATGGTTAAATGTTTTTGTAAATTAGGCCATGTTTGGTGTTTACAAACTCTAAACTTGATGTTTTTAATCTTTTGTTAACATTTTAGTTGTAAATGTTTTAAACTTGATGTCTTGAATGGATGTTTGAAAGGTTTTAAAATGTTGGTTTTCATTATGTTTTATGGAATGTGTAATGGTTTGAATATTGTAAACAGGGAATTGTTCGAAATGCGAACGGGTCATGCCTGAGTTTTGTTAATTAATTGTATGATAATATAACTTTTCCGGATTAAGAAGTTTGGGCATTTCATGGTCTTGTTGTTTAACTTGGTGGGTGATAGCAATCTTAATTCTGATCTTGTTGCGTATAATATCATTATTAACGGGGCAGGCAAATGTGGGTTTGAATTGACTTCTTAGAGAGAGGCAAAGAGATGAGAGAAGGGGGGGGGGGGGGGTATGTGATAATATTTTTTTTCTTTTAATATAATTTAGAAGATTAACTGAAATGACATTGATACCCTCACATGCATTGCATGTGAGGGCATTTAACCAAGAAAACAAACGCCGTTTATGTTAAAGGTTATACTTTGTAGCAAAACATGAACATAAATGTTGTGTTTGACCGATTTCATTGTGAATGGTATGAAGTGCAGTTTAGGTATAATATAAAGGTTGATTTGTGCAATTTTATCAAGTTACTATAATAGGAGAGGGTGATTGTGTTCATGTAAGAAAATATAATTAAGAAAGTGATATTCATTTATTTGTTTTTTTTTTTCATTCCCCCTTATGTGGCGGTTAAACCTATAAAACCTCTTAAATAATATGATTGCAATTGCATAGGTGTATTACGCCTCATTTCGATGTGTACATTCCTGACAGTGGCGAAGCTTGAAATTTTTTACGGGGGGGTCGAAAACGTATATACCCAAAAATTTCTATAGAACCGGGGGGTCAAAAACATATATACCCAAAAATTTCTATACGAAAACTACATATATAACACTACTGGCCGAAAAGTTCGGGGGGTCGGGCGCCCCTCCCGGCCCCTTCAAAGCATCGCCCCTGATTCCTGATCTAGTCTCCTTCGGAGAATTCATAACAAAATCCCTACTCGAGATTTACAAGCAAACATGATTAGAAATTTATATAGAAGGTTGGCGAGAATAAGTGCTCAGTGATGGGAAAAAACTACGGGATGCATAGCGTACCAAAAAAAAACGAGTTAGAGCTCAAGTTTATAAAAAATAACAAGTTAAATTATACGAATTAGATCTCAAACTTCATATATAGCTCAGGCTCTTTTTGGACAAGCAAACCTTCATACAAAAAAAAAAGAGTTAATTACTGTTTTCGTCCCTGAGGTTTGTTAAAAATAATGGTTTCAGTCCATTAGTTTAAAAATTGCCATTTCAGTCCATTAGTTTCATTTTCGTAACCATTTCAGTCCACTAACTTAACTCCATCCATTTATTTTGTTAACTTTGAGTTAACTAACTAATTCAGGGACGGTTTGCGTCATTTTTAGAAACACAGGGACTTAAGTGTAAACTCTAAAACATTAAAACAAAAAAATAGTAAATTCCAAAAAATCAAAAAAATTCCAAAAAACCAAACAAATTCCAAAAAATAATAAAAATTCTAAAAAATCATAAAAATTCTAAAAAATCCAAAAAATCCGTTTCGGCGCGAACTGTTTCGACCCGAACCGTTTCGACCCGAACCGTTTCGAGCCGAACCGTTTCGACCCGTACCGTTTCGAGCCAAACCGTTTCGATGCGAACCGTTTCGACCCGTACCGTTTCGAGCCAAACCGTTTCGACCCGTACCGTTTCGAAGCCGAACCGTTTCGAGCTGAACCGTTTCGACCCGAACCGTTTCGACCCGCACCGTTTCAAGCCGTACCGTTTCGAACCGAACCGTGTCGTTTCGAACCGAACCCTTTCGAGCTGAACCGTTTCGAACCGAACCGTGCCGTATCGAACCGAACCGTTTCGAGCTGAACCGTTTCGAACCGAACCGTTTTGAGCTGTACCGTTTTGACGCGAACCGTGCCGTATCGAACCGTACCGGTTCGGCTTCGAAACGGTTCGGGTCCAAAGGGTTCGGTTCGAAACGATTCGCATCGAAACGGTACGGTTCGAAACGGTACGGTTCGAAACGGTACGGTTCGAAACGGCACGGTTCGGTTCGAAACGGTACAGCTTGAAACGGCACGGCTTCGAAACGGTACGGCTTCGAAACGGTACGGGTCGAAACGGTTCGGTTCGAAACGGTTCGGCTTCGAAACGGTACGGGTCGAAACGGTTTGGCTCGAAACGGTACGGGTCGAAACGGTTCGCGTCGAAACGGTTCAGCTCGAAACGGTTCAGCTCGAAACGGTTAGGGTCGAAACGGTACGGATGGTTCAGCTCGAAACGGTTCGGGTCGAAACAGTTCGCGCCGAAACGGATTTTTTAGAATTTTTAGAATTTTTATGATTTTTTAGAATTTTTTGGAATTTGTTTGGTTTTTTGGAATTTTTTTGATTTTTTGGAATTTACTATTTTTTTTGTTTTAATGTTTTAGAGTTTACACTTAAGTCCCTGTGTTTCTAAAACTGACGCAAACCGTCTCTGAATTAGTTAGTTAACTCAAAGTTAACAAAATAAATGGATGGAGTTAAGTTAGTGGACTGAAATGGTTACGAAAATGAAACTAATGGACTGAAATGGCAATTTTTAAACTAATGGACTAAAACCGCTATTTTTGACAAACCTCAGGGACGAAAACAGTAATTAACTCAAAAAAAAACCTTCTAAAATTGATGCCCAAACTCGAAGTTTCACTAAAAACAGCAGATTACCAAAATTTCTATTCTATCAATATTACGAAACAAAAATGAATACCACCCTTTTGACATCGTCAAGGGAGGTGTGGCTTGTTTTAAAACGAGACAAGTGTCTGAACTATAAGTACGTATGTCAGCAGTACCTTCAATAAATAACCAACGTGCAGCAAAACCATACTCCACATTCATGATGCTTTAAAGCTCTCTGATAGTAGTTGGTAATATTGTTTTTGCTGCAAGAATACATACAACACACACGAATATTAATACCAGGGTCTAACTAAAAATCCAGAGCAAAGCACAACTTTCTTTGCAAAAATATACATTTCATTATAGCATATACCGATCTATATATCATCAATTATGCTCTGAACAATGACTGATTATATAGACTGATGATGACAGGGGTGTTCACTGTCTGGTTTTGACAAAAACTGCGGGTCAACCACTAATTACAACTTTGAAAATAGCAAACCAACCGGCCAGTTTTAATAGTTCGACTTCAGCAGTTTAAACTTGTTTTTTTCTTTTGTACGAGAGATGGTTCATATGCATAATTAGGCATTAAAAAAAGACTAAACGACCGCGCACCAAGTTCCAAACGTAACTACCAAACATCCAAAACGAAACCGCATAAATCTCAAACCGGTTGAATAAAAACAATTGGTTTCAGCTTGGGTGGTTCGGTCAGTTTGAACGCTTTATGAACACCCATAAATTGTTTAAGACGACATAACATGATATAGAGCTAGTTTATACCTTATCAGAAACGGAAGGCGAGATTTTTTCCAATGCTTGCTGAAAATGAACAGCTTTAATAGTGTGTGCCATGCCGCCTACATAGCTTTCTGATGATGTCCCTTCATTAGAAGCTGCTTCAATTCTACTAAATTTTTCTTCAACAGCAACCATGGCAGCTTCATTCATCTGAAATATGTACAAAAGTCAAACAAATGAAATGAATCGTATTGGATAGTTGGAGTGAAAAAAAAATCACGAACCAATGCAGAAAGATCAGCTCCACTTAAATTTGCACAAGCCTCGCTCCGTGCAATAGCGATCAAGTCCACATCATCATCTAATGGCTTGTTTCTAGAAAGAGCTTTTAAGATCAACCCACGCTCGTCTTGATTTGGTAGGGGGACATACATAAGTTTCCCAAACCTTCCGGGTCGTAACACTGCTTGGTCCATCACCTCTGGTCTAAAATAATAATGCCAACATGATCAATAACTACAAATTATCCATCATGTATTGGTGATTATTACAGGAAAATGATGTGTTACGTGTACCTGTTGGTAGCTCCGATTATGTAAACGCCCTTGCGTTGATCAGCCCCGTCTAGCTCTATCAGTAACTTCAAAAATATAAAGAATTTTCATATGTTGGATACAAAAAGATTATGAGTATAAAAACTTTTTGAAAATAAGAATATGATTTGGAAAGATTGCTTACTTGATTCAAAAGCCGCTCAACAACCCAACCCCCTTCCCTTCCACGCTTGGTTGTCAGAGCATCTACCTAAAATAGTAATCCAAAATATATATTAGTATCGAGCTTTAAATCAATCATTACAACTTCTATCATTAGTTTAGTAATTAAAATAGGTAAACGAGAGTATATTATATTTTTTTGGTCAGGTAACTACGATAAATGCAAGTTTCCGGTTTACATAAAAATGCCTCTAGACTAAGCATATAACGCATATAACTGAATTTTCAGTAATGAAATCAAAATAAATTCTAGAGCGAACAAAAACCTCATCAAAGAATAATATGCATGGAGAACATGTCCTTGCACGACTAAATATAGTCCGCACCGCCAACTCACTCTCACCAACATATTTGTTTAGAAGCTCCGGACCCTTCACAGTAAATAAATTATAAACTTTAGGGTTTAGGGTATAGAACATAACATGTGTAAAAAATATTTAGTGGTGTAAAATTGTAAATGAGTAAAGACAATCGTGAGCTACTCATCAAATTGAGCCAAACAAGCAGATTATAAATATCTACAAAAATAATTATATATAATAAATAGTAAACAAGCAGAGCCCGAGCCGAACTTGAAAATTTACCTACGAGCCAAGCTCATGCTTAGATATAGAGCTCGAAACGAGCTCAAGATCGGCTCGTGTTCGTTTACACCGCTAATTAAATTGTCAAAAAAGAGTAGAAACAATGATAGACCTTGATATGTATAAAATTTGCTCCTGCTTCATTAGCGACAGCTTTGGCAATCAATGTTTTTCCACAACCAGGAGGTCCATAAAGCAAAAACCCGGTCTCCAAATCAACTCCATATTCCTAAAAAACATGAAAAAACAAGTATAAAAACATCCCTTTTAATGATATCAGCAATACCATTATATATTAACCTTACCTCATACTCGTTAGGATACTTTATACGTCTAACTATGTAACGATCAAACTCCCTTCTCAATAAATCAAGACCTCCAACGTCTCCCCATTTAATATTTGGAATGCTTGAAAATCCTTCTCTTCTAGAAGACGGTTGAACCATTTTGGCGGCTACCTGTATATAATTGAATATAAAAAAATCAGCTAGGGGTGTGAATTTCTGACACGACCCGAAAACCCGACACGAACCTAACATGAAATTCACGGGTTTTGGTTTAGTCTAAACGGGTTCGGGTCAGTTTTAGGTTGAAGTGTTGATCCCGTGAACCCGTTTAGCTAAACGGATTGGGTTTGGGTCAACCCGGTCGGGCTGGCGGGTTGACCGGTTTAACTCATTTATATTATATTATATTTTTTTACAATATGTTTTATGTCATAAATTAAATTGAGTGTGTACTTTATGCCATATTATATTTTTACAATATGTTTTATGCCATAAATTAAATTGGGTGTGTATGTCATAAATTAAATGCAATTGTATTATACATAGTTATCAAATGCGCTAGGCGCACTCTAGGCGCATAGGGATCGCTTCTCGCCTAGGCGATAAGCGCAAAAAAAGCGAGGGCCTGAGGAAAAAAAAAGCGCATATGAACCGAAAAGGCCAAATCGTCAAATTCCAAAAGTTTTCAAATATCATAAAACTTAAAATAAAACCAACATTATTATGAATCACCAAAATATCCCAAAACCAAAACTGTTGAGACTTGAAAACAATAAAGTTCGGACTTCAAAAAGTAAATAAAATTCAAAACCAAATGTTCTTCAACTTTAAAAATCATCAGAATCGGAGTCGTCATCCACATACCTGTAGTATTTTTTTGCCGGCAAAAAAAAAAGCACAACTGTGAATGTTGTGGATACGACCAATTTGTTATATACACTTATACAGAACATGAATGAATATTATATAAAGATAATATATCTCTTAACTTTTTGAAATTCAAAATATCTTTTAAAAATATATACAGATTTGATGAGATATGATTCTAAAATATTTAAAATTAGCTGTAAGTAAAATCTTGGTTGGTTTTAAAAGATAGGGTTTTTTTTTTAAATAACGTTGCTTTTTTTATCCAGGAGACAAAAGCGGCCTTTGGTAGCCTTGGTCGCCCAGGTTACCTAGGCGGACCAGGCGATTGCTTTTAACAACAGAGGTATTATATACATTTATGTTTTTGATAGTAAATTTCAATTTTAATATAATAATTTACGGGGTGAAATAAAAATAATCGGGTTAAACGGATCATATTCGGGTCAACCCGCGGATTTTCGGGTCGTGTTTGGGTTTATACGTATGACAAGATTTTCGGATTCGGGTCGGATTGAAGCCCGCGAACACGACCCGTTTAGCACCCCTAAAGTCAGCAGTCAACAGAAACAACTAAACAAATTTGATAAGTAATCAACAACTGTCTCTTAATACCTCAAAATCCGACATCGTGATGCTTAATTTGTCCATCTCTTCAGGAGTCCATCCCTTCCTCCACCAGTCTTCATTTTGTTCAGCGTCGGTACTTTCCGTAGAAAGTTCCAACTTTCTTCCATCGATAATTCTCTTCATCGCAAGATTACCAGCTTTGTTCACCAAAGCCGCCAGATCAGCTCCAACAAAACCTGGAGTTGCCCTAGAAATTTTAACCAGATCAAAAGCGCCTTCGAGTTTTAAACTTCGTGTAAGCACAGTAAGAATCTTGATTCTAGCATTTTCGTCTGGAACACCTAAAGATATCTCACGGTCAAAACGCCCCGGCCTTCTTAACGCTGGGTCAACAGCATCAGGTCTGTTAGTAGCACCGATCACTAGAACATAGCCTGGTTTGTCGTTTGGTGTTTCTGTGTTTTTTGAAGTGTCGTCGGGTTTAGCGACCCTGTGAGATTCATCCATACAAGTCATTAATTGTGTGACGATACGTCTTTCCATCTCCCTTTGCAGGTTTTCTCGTTTTGAAGCGATTGCATCAATCTCGTCTATGAAAACTATAGATGGTGCGGTTCTGTATGCTTTTGAAAACAGATCTCGTATATTCTCTTCTGATGCACCTGATATGTCAATATAGTATGTCAGTTAAAGACTTCAAGCTATTGAAGCAAAATAGCTATATAATATAGAGTATTCTAAATCTCTAGTTACCTAATAACCATATCTCATACCTAATTTCATACCAATATCTTATCTGTTACTTAACTGTAAGGAATTTCGAAATACATTTCTTACTATTTGAGCTATATATAATATTATCAACTAAAAAATTTAAAACATAAAAACTGAAAATTAGTAGATTTGTAGATTACTCTATTACATAACAAAGGAAATTAAAAATAGTAAGCAAATGATTACGTATATGGTTTGGGTTAACGAGTATGTTTGTTCAGAGTAATCGGACCGGGCATCGCCTAATACCATAACCGTATCAATTCCATACAATAAATTTAAACCAATCTCATGCCCAAATACCCGTATCAGTTCCATAAAAATTGTCAGTTGGAATTTCCAAATACATTTCTTACTATTTTAATTTTTTATATAATATATAATTTTATTATATTAACTAAGAAATATAGAAATATAAAAACTAAAAGTTAACGGATTAGTAGATTACTCTATTACACAACAAAGGAGTATGTATGTATGTTTTGGGTAATTGGGTCAGGTATCGCCCATAGTTGTTAAGCCACTGCTTCTTGCGCCTAGACCCATTTTTCAGGCGAGGCAAGACAATTGCGCTTTAAGCCAAGCCAATTACGCATTAATTCTCCAGGAGATGGTTCAAGTGTAGATTCCGGCGCAGATCCTAGATTCTGGAGAGTTTCCTCTAAATTACGGCAAAATTCCAGCCAGATTTCTACTTTTGTCTTAAGAAAACTACTTTTCTACACCAATAGACATATATTTAAGAACGTTTGGTACTAAATAGATGATATGAAATGTTATATAATAGCTTTTGTTTATTTTATTTTAAAAATATTATTTTTTAAAAATATTATTATTTTTATAACACACAGTATATTTTTTTACTTTTTTTCATTGTGCGCTTTCTTTCCAGGCCTTCGCTTTTTTGTGCTTGGCGCCTAGGCCGCAGGCGAGGCCTATGTGCCTTGAGTGCGCCTAGCGCCTTTAATAACTATGGTATCACCTAATACCATACCCATATGAATTCCATAATAAAAGTTTAAACCAATCTCATACCCAAATACCCGTCTGGAATGCTGCGGTTTCATGTTTGCTATCAGGCTAGTTTGCTATCCCTAACTATAGACTTCAAACACTGCTACCATAAACTAAAATCCCAATTTACAAAAGCTCAATATATGTCAAAATATCAAATGTATATTAATTCCAGTCAAGAAAACACAAATTACCTGATATCCCTGACACCAATTCAGTAGCTGAAATCTTATAAAACGGAACTCCAGTCTCATTAGCAATGGCATGAGCCAGTTTAGTCTTCCCACACCCAGGCGGCCCGTGCAACAAAATCCCGCTCATCGGCCTCACTCCAAGCCTCCTAGGCAGCTCCGGATGATACAAAGGAACAATCACCTCCATCTTCAACTCATCCAACACACCATCCATCCCACCAAGATCCTTAAACCTCGGCCCATCATCTTTCCCATTCCCATCATCATCCATACCACCAGAATCATTCGATTTCCGCCCCCTACCTTTTCCCCCTAACTTACCACTCTTACCTTCCTTCACCATATCAACCTTTTTGTTCTCTTTACTGCTGCTATTAGTAACCACCTCTAACTCCACATTCTTCTTCGTTTTCCCATTGCTTTTCGATGTGTTATATTTGTTTCGAAGCATCGATTTCGTTAAATCAAACTCCGGCTCAAACTTTAAACTGTAAATCTCATCGTCATCAGACGTCGAAACCGCACTTTTATCCTCTTCCGATTCCGATGACTCGGACGAGTCTGACTCTGACGAGTCAGCGGACTCAACTCGTCTCCTAGCAACGTGTTCTGTTTCCAACAACTGTAACCTCTCTTCTCTACTATCAACTTTCTTCACTTTCTTGCTCACCGGACTCCGCGGCGACGGTGACGTCATGTCATCGTCATATTCGACATCATTTCTGGTTGATTTTCGTTTATCTTTGTTGGTGTTGTTATAATCTAGGGTTTGTTTGACCATTCTGGTGAAGAGTTGGGGCTTGTGGCGGCCGTATTCGGGGTATTTGGCGCGAAGGCTGTCAATGAGGTCGTCGATGGGTGGAGTTGAGCTGCCATAGGTTTCCTGTACACGGCGGCGGCTTCTCGAATAATGAGGATTTTACCGGCGTTTTGTTGCTTGATTTGCCCATTGGTGTTACACGGCGGCAGAGGAACGGAACCCTTTGTGGTTTGATTGAGTTAACGATGGTAGCTAGCGGCCATGTGGTTTATTTATATTTTGGTTTTTTTTAAGTTTTTGTTTGACCACATAAGTTTTTAGATACGCAATATGGCCACAAGACTTTTGCTCGTCGTCGTAAAATTCCCGACTAGGTGTCGATTAATTGCCGATTGATTACAATTAATCGTGACTAAGCCTGATTAATCGTTGCTCCCCACCCCGTCGACCGACTAGCAACTAGTGATTCCTACAACCATGCTTTTGTTTTTCAGTTTCGGTTTATATCGGTTGCACCAGTTGTGAATTATACTGTATGGGTGTTTATCGTGTCGATTTGACGGGTTGGTGGGTTGAAATCATTTTTAAGTTTTAGAGTAAACTGCAATTTTACCCCCTGGGGTTTTATCAGATTGGCACTCTGACCCCCTACCTGGAAAATATTGTTGTCTGACCCCCCAACGGTGTCGATCTATCGCAACATTACCCCCTGGCCTTTGTGTCCGTTAGTTTGCAGCGTTATCTTTAAACGGTCAAAGGGCAAACTGGTAATTTCACCCTAATCCTTACTTATATCCCTTTATCTTTCACATTTCCTCAGTATGAAACCCTCAAGTTAACCTAGTTCTAAAATCATCACTCTGTACATGGTGATCCTGCACATTTGAACAATTACAAGGGAAATCCAAGTTGTTAACAGTATTGTAACACCCCGTGTTTTCGTAAGTCAAAGTCAAGGTCAAAGTCAACGACCGATTTCGCACAACTTGACTCGTAGAGATGTTTTTATCTTATTTATATTATGTGGAGTAAGTGTTGTTACTTGCAATAATCGAATCATGTTAATCATATTTCAATCGACTCGCAACTGCGAACAATAGGAAGTAACAATGCGATAAAGTTAATCGACTAATAATCAAGCTATGCTAATCAAATCGACACCGAATCGTAACTCGAACTGTGTATTTTACTTGTTGTTTATACGTGTGTGTGTGCCTTACGTGTTACCTGTGCATGTTTATTTTACGTTATGTTATGTTGTGATGACCAAGCGAACTCAATCGAACTCGAAGTCTGACTCGAATATAATCGAACTCGAACCCGAATTCCGAATCGAACCGTGTTGTATACGAAGTAGTTGGGACTAAAAGTAATTTGACTAGGAAACCCGATCGAATCACTCGAAAATCGAAACCGAAACGTCATCGCACCGAACGCACCTATTCAGGCGACATCCGCACAGATGGTCAATCCGCACGGATTGCCAATCCGCACGGATGACCAATCCGGGCGGATAGCCCATCCGGGTACGTGCAATCCGCACGAGCTGCCCCTTTCCCTTTTTGGCATCCTATAAATACACGGGTCACTCTCCAAACTTTCTACTTTTGGCAAGTGACGTCCGAACCATACGCATTCTTCACCTTTTCTCAGATTTCTCCCAATCAAGGTAAGATCTTGCTCTGATTCTTGTACATTCTTGATCACTACACAAATCTACACCTTTCTATCTTTCGAATCTCCACTTTTAACCATGAACCATCGAGATTTGAGGGATTCTCGAGTGACGTCATCATGAAGTTCTCATGAACTTCAAACATAACTTCATCTCACTAAGAATCACTCAGATCTGAACGGTTTCCATAAGATTTCACAACTATATCACCTAAATCTAAACTTAACAAGGATAAAAGAGTTGAAAGAAATAAAGGTTTTCTCTTTCTTTTACCCTCAAAATCGGTACAAGTCTGATCGAGTCAAGTCTCTACTCGATAATAGTGGTGCACTAGCCCTAGATCTGGACTCTACCAACAAGACACCTGATTTCGAGGTGAACCGGAATACCGTTCTGAGTCGCCGACGGGTTCGGTTAGGGTGATTCCTGACCGACTACGTCACACGGGTAAGAACATCATTCCAAGTGGTTGCCACGTAATCAGAACGTCTCAATAAACAACAACAGAAGCCGAGAGTAGACAAACGGGACGACCAGACGAGAGGCTGTCCGCACGGACAAGCTGTCCGCACGGACAGACGATCCGGACGGTTGTCGCCCGGACGAGCTACCCTTGGGAACCACAACGGGACAAGGTTTGAGTATTGACGAATAAATAATCCACTCTCCGAATGGATTATTGTTCGGATCATGAGATACTAGGACCTTAAAGCAAGATTCAAGCAATGTCCATCCGCACAGACAAGTTGTCCGCACGGACAGACTATCCGGACGGATTACTCCATCCGCACGGATTACCATCCGGTCGGATTACCTAATCCACTTAGTGACTCAACCTTAAAGGCGTGGTCCGCACGGACTGCAATCCGGACGGATTGTTGGCCGCGCGACCGGCTTGAAGGGTAGAGATACTTGGGTGTTTTCTAAATGCTACAACGAAAACTTCCAAGTACAAGCCATCATACACAAACACATCCTTAGTTAGAAAGAAACAATCCACTCGAATAAGTACCCGCACGAATAAGTTATCCGCTCAGATTACACTTCCGTACGAAAGACTTGTCCGCACGGAGAATGATCCGCACGAGTGACCAATCCGGACGGATTGCCACTCGCACGGACTACTGTATTTCGTATCGCTTATCGTTATGTTATCGAATCTATTCAGGCTAATCGTACTCGCTAAACGCTCCCTTCAATCCATTCATCGTTGTGAGTATACTCGAACCCTTTTTGCTTTTAACACTTTTGGGTGTTACATACGTACGAATATTCAAACTACAACTATCACACTACTCAAGCTATTTTAACGCTAACCAATTATGCATGTTATACGTGGCTTATGAATGCTTGTTTGTTATGTTTACACATGGAATCCTGTCTACCTGCCTTAGCAACAATAGTACTATAGTTTGGACTCAGCACCCGTTCGCGGGGGTTGTTAAGGATCATTACTTGCATGGATTACAGTGGTAATCATGTATTGCGAACTGCCTCGGGCAGTCAACCCGCAGTCATTGGTATTGATGGATCTATGTCGATAACTAACGTGCTTCATTTCACTATGTGTACGTGCTGGTTATGCGTAAACGAATTCGAACTCTATATGCTATTATCAAACTTGTATGCTCACCTTTACATTTTATGTATTGACTTTATTTTAACGTATGTGACAGGTGCTTAGGATGCACACATGGTAGGATTTTGAAGCTAGAATAACGCTCTAGAGCCTAACAAATAGTTGTCTGTAGTTGTTAAATCAAAGGTCTCTAGAAGCAGATAAACAACTGCCGGAAGCAGATTAACAATTGCTTGAAGTAGTGGAAAGACTACTCTTTATGTTAAATCTGAGTTGTCGGAACAGAATATTTGTCTTGATGCTTATCTGTAATAATTATTTAACTATTTGAGATACGGTATGGGACGTATTGTTTAATTGAGTAGTAATAATAGTTGTTATGGAAACTTCTGGACAATCTGTTTCGCTCAGTGCCGCGCCCCGATGATTCCGCCATCGGTTGGGGTGTGACAGATTGGTATCAGAGCCATAACTATAGGGAATTAGGCAAGACCCGACATAGTCCGGGTCGAAGTCTTAGAGACCTAGACTATAGTTAAGAACCAACAGACCAACTCATTTATCCTACACTATCACTACACCCGAATTTTCAAAATCTAGAACAGGCAATAAGGACGGGAATAGGTGTGAAACCCGCAAACTCTCGACTAAAGTTGCCTAATCAGCTTGCATTTTAATTACAAACAAGGAGAATTATGCCAAATTAGGAGTGAAATCCATATTTTGATGAATAATCTCCTCTATCTTATCAAAATGGGGATGAAGTTGGCAAGATAGGGGTGAAACCTTAACCTTGATGACTTGTTCCACGCATTTTACCACTCCCATCAAAGTCTTGATGGACTCCAACGACCTGAGATCACAATATAACTAACTGGACTCGTGCCAGACGCCCAAGACTCGAGGCAAAGGCACAACCGGAAAGTTGAGTACCCTCAACAGATCCTTGCGAGTAGCCAAATTACTTTGGTTAGTCGAAGTCTATTAGCTGCAGACGATCTACTCCTTGATTTTTTACGCGTTTGATAATTCGTCGATTTTATGTGATTTATGTGTTCTCTGCTAGCATTTTGAGATGCTACTTGTTTCGATCTAATGCTTTTGGCTCTTGCTACAAACACACAACGCACACTACGGACGATTCACGCTACGATATGCGCTTATATCATGTTATTTTCGAATGATCGCGGACTTCAAATAATAGGTTTCTGTATTCTGACTGCCTTAGTGATTAAATACTCATGTATCTTTTGCTGCCTTACCTTATGTGCCTATGTGATAATGTGATTCCATGCTCTACCTGCTTATGTGATTTTGTGTTTATGTGATGAGTTACATGGTACGTGTTACTGAGCTTTAGTAGTAGTAGACGAGGGTGGTAAGATTCGAATACATGTGTTGAGTTCCGTGGCGATGTCTATTGCAGACAATGTCGTCTGGATCTCGTCATACTCTCTCTCGTCAAGAAAAGAGAGACAAACGCCTTGCTTCCATCATTGCGAAGAGTGTTGCTAAAGCCGTGAGTGATGTTTATGAGAATGCCAACAAATCATCTGAGGAATTAAGGACTGAAGGTCCAAAAGCTGTCACGAGACCATTCAGCTTCAAACAGTTCAAATCGTGTGGGCCAAAGGAATTCACTGGCGAAGGAGGTCCTACTGCACTATTCCACTGGTTTGACTCTATCGAGGTTACTCTACGACAGAGTGGTTGCCCTGATGACCTTTGAACTCTGAATGCTACCGGCGTCTTTCAGTCCCGTGCTCTAGACTGGTTGACGGCCGAGAGAAACAAGCGAGGGAACGATGCAGATTACGGTCTGTCGTGGGACGAGCTCAAGGAAGTCATGCTGGAGGAATTCTGCTCTCCTCACGAGCGTCAAAAGCTTGAAGATGAATTTTGGCACATACAGCAGAAGGATGGAGACAATGCTGGCCTTACTGCTCGCTTCAAACAGCTTAGCATTATCTGTCCCGACCAGGTCAAGACTCCTGATATGACCATCAAGAAGTACATCCGAGCTTTGCCTGATTGCGTCGCTGATTTCGTGCAAGCGGCTAAGACTACCACGATCGAGGAAACCTATCTGCTGGCCGCTGAAATCAATGACAAAAGGGTTAAGGCTGGGGTGTGGGATAAGACTTCCAAGCATCTGCATCAAGCCACCGCTACTGCACCAACTGTTGAACCCACCTCATCAAGCAGCAAGAGAAAGAACAAGAGAAAGAGCAACTCCACCAACAAGAACTGTGCGATCACTGCTGCACCACTTCAAGCTGTACCTGCTCAACAACGCCAAGCAGCAGCGCCTGTGGCCAATGCACCGCCCGTAAAACGTGCATACACTGGGCCACATCCACTCTGCCCTACTTGCACCTATCATCACCCGACTGTCATTCCATGCCGCTTCTGTGCTCACTGCAACGTGTACGGCCACTTTACTGCTAACTGTCGTATCCGTCAAGCTCCAGTCAACCAAGCTCCAGTCAACCAAGCTCTACTCACCGCTCCACAGGGTCAGCAAGCACCTCCGGCACCCGCAATCAAAGCCAGAGCCTGCTTCTCATGTGGCGACCCGAACCATTTCGCCAACATGTGCCCGAACAGGGTAGTGAAACAAGAACCGCAGCCACAGCAACAACAGCAGCAGCAACAACAGGTCGCACGTGCCAGGACCTTCAATCTCAATGTGCGTCAAGCCCAGGCCGACAACAACGTGGTCAATGGTACGTTCCTTGTGAATGGTATTTATGCTTCATGTTTATTTGATACTGGAGCCGATAATTGCTTTGTGTCGACCGAATTTGAGAAACTCCTTAATCGTAAACGTTCCCGATTATCCTCTGCACTCGATGTTGAAGTCGCTACCGGAAGAACTGTCGCTGTAAATTCTGTTATCTGTGATTGTACTCTCGAGCTCAACAATCACATCTTTCCGATTGACCTTATCCCGATGCAACTCGGAAGCTTCGACGTCATAGTAGGCATGGATTTTCTTCGAGAAAATCATGCTGAAGTTGTATGCTTCGATAAGATGATTCGTTTTTCGCTCGCAAATGGTGACTCGTTATGTGTCTATGGCGATACTACTATAAAGGGACTCAAGCTTATGTCGTGTCTGCAAGCTAGCAAGTATCTCCGCAAGGAATACAGGGCTTTCTTGGCAAATGTCGTAGTAGCGGAGAAGGAAAAGAAAGAGAAGAAGGAAGTGAAAGACGTTCCAGTGGTTCGAGAATTTCCTCAAGTCTTTCCAGAGGATCTTCCTGGATTACCTCCAAGTCATGATATCGACTTTCGTATCGATCTCATTCCTGGAGCCAATCCTATTGCCAAAGCTCCTTATCGACTCGCACCGTCCGAAATGCGCGAACTCGCAACTCAACTTTAGGAATTACTTGATAAAGGCTTTATTCGCCCGAGCACCTCTCCTTGGGGCGCACCAGTCCTTTTCGTCAAAAAGAAGGATGGATCGTTCAGGATGTGCATCGACTATCGGGAGTTGAATAAGTTGACTATCAAGAACCGTTACCCTTTACCTCGAATCGACGATATGTTTGACCAACTACAAGGCGATACATGTTTTTCAAAGATCGACCTATGATCAGGATATCATCAGCTGCGTATACAGGAGGAGGATATACCCAAAACCGCATTTCGTACTCGCTACGGGCATTATGAATTCGTTGTCATGCCTTTTGGCCTAACAAACGCACCAGCGGTTTTCATGGATCTGATGAATCGCGTGTGTAAACCATATCTCGACCGCTTCGTCATCGTGTTCATCGACGACGTCTTGATCTATTCGAAATCGAAGGCCGAACACGCGCAACATCTACGTTTGGTACTCAAGTTACTCCAGGGAAACCAACTCTATGCCAAATTCTCTAAGTGCGAATTCTGGTTGGAGAAGGTCCAATTTCTGGGTCACATCGTTAATAGTCAAGGCATTCACGTCGACCCTGCAAAGATTGAAGCAGTTAGGAGCTGGGTTACACCTAAGAATCCGACTGAAGTCCGTTCTTTCCTCGGACTAGCGGGCTATTACCGACGATTTATTGAAGGATTCTCGAAGATTGCTGTACCGCTTACCTCTCTTACGCACAAGGACCAGCCTTTTGTCTGGGGAACCAAACAAGAGACTGCCTTTCGAACCCTCAAACACATGCTATGCAATGCTCCTGTTCTCACGCTACCCGACGGAAACGAAAATTTCATTGTCTACTGTGATGCTTCCAACCTTGGTCTCGGTTGTGTCCTTATGCAACGAGACAAGGTCATAGCTTACGCATCTCGTCAGCTCAAAATCCACAAGAAGAACTATACAACCCATGATCTCGAGCTAGGCGCAGTTGTTTTGGCATTAAAGATTTGGCGACACTACCTGTATGGTACAAAGTGTACGATCTTCACCGATCATAAGAGCCTGCAACACATCTTTAATCAGAGGGAACTAAATATGCGTCAACGCCGATGGGTAGAACTTCTCAACGATTACGACTGTGAGATTCGCTATCACCCAGGCAAAGCGAATGTTGTAGCCGACGCACTTAGCAGACGGAGTTATCTGCTTAGCACTCGTAATGTTCAAGCCCAGCACAATCTCGAAACTCTAATCCGCGACGCTCAGCATGCTTGTTTCAACGAGCGCACTTTGAAGAAGGAACGAATCTACCACGATGGAGCCCAACTTGTGAGCAAATCGAATGGGATATTCCACTTTCTAGATCGAATTTGGATTCCCAGGAGAACTGAATTACGACAGATCATTATGGATGAAGCCCATAAATCCCGATACTCTATTCATCCCGGAGCAGACAAAATGTACCAGGATCTTCGTTATAGGTACTGGTGGCCGGGTATGAAACGGGATATCACTCTCTACGTCGGAAGATGCTTAACTTGTGCTAGGGTCAAGGCTGAACATCAAAGACCCTCTGGCTTACTCGAGCAACCACCAATTCCTATGTGGAAATAGGAGAGTATAGCTATGGATTTCGTAACCAAGCTTCCAACCACGTCATCAGGTCACGACAGCATTTGGGTCGTCGTTGACCGGTTGACTAAGTCAGCTCACTTTCTGCCAATACGAGAAGACTACAAGGTGGAACGATTAGCCCGAATCTACACCGACGAGATCATTTGTCGACATGGGACACCTCGTGACATCATCTCTGATCGTGATGCTCGGTTTACTTCGCGATTGTGGGAAACGTTTCAATCGGCACTCGGTACAACGCTTAATCTAAGTACTGCGTTCCACCCACAGACCGACGGTCAGACTGAAAGAACGATCCGTACTCTTGAAGACATGCTTCGTTCGTGTGTTCTAGATTTCGGTGGTAATTGGGATAGACACCTACTGTTAGTCGAATTCTCGTATAACAACAGTTATCAGGCTAGTATTCAGATGGCACCTTTTGAGGCTCTATACGGAAGAAGATGTCGATCGCCTATTGTGTGGCACGAGATCGGTCACTCGCAACTAACCGGTCCGGAGCTGCTACAAGAAACGACAGACAAAATTTTCCAGATACGAGACAACTTGGCAAAAGCTCGGGATCGACAGAAAGTCCTCGCCGATAAAAAGCGCAAGCACCGTGAGTATGGCGTTGGTGACTACGTACTCCTAAAGGTATCACCTTGGAAGGGTGTAGTCCGATTCGGCAAAAAAGGGGAAACTCGCGCCTCGATATGTTGGACCTTTTAAGATTTTGGAAAGGATCGGAAAAGTCGCCTACAGACTCGAATTACCGGAGGAACTTAGCAATGTCCACCCGACTTTCCACGTGTCAAACCTCCGAAAGTGCATCGCCGACCGCGACTTACATATTCCTCTAGATGATCTACAAGTGAACGAAACATTACACTTTGTGGAATAACCTATCGAAATCATGGATCGCCAAACCAAGCAGCTCAGGCGCTCACGCATTCCTATTGTGAAAGTCCGATGGGAAGGCAAACGTGGCGCGAAGTTCACTTGGGAACTCGAAAGCGACATGAAGGCAAGGTATCCGCAGTTGTTTAATTAAGAAATTTTTGTAGGATTGTAAATCTAGTACTTTCGCACAACATACCTAAGTTTTAGCAATTTTACCTAAGTTGTTTAATTTAGCGATTTTCAGAGAAAAACGTGATGAATATGAAAGATGAAGAATTTGATCAAATCTGAGTGTGTTTGATCCGCGCAATCGAACTCCTGCTCTAATACCACTTATTAGGATCGGTTTAGGTTCCGTAACGACTACGAATTTAGATCTGAAACTTTATAGACTTTTAGATCAGGAAATTTCGCTTAACATATCCAAAAATCAGAATTTTATCCAAAAATCACCAAAGACTTTCACACGTGAACCATGGTTGGTTACGGCTTTCAGCTTAATTTCGGGACGAAATTCCCTAAACTAGGGGTGGCTGTAACACCCCGTGTTTCCGTAAGTCAAAGTCAAAGTCAAGGTCAAAGTCAACGACCGATTTCGCACAACTTGACTCGTAGAGATGTTTTTATCTTATTTATATTATGTGGAGTAAGTGTTGTTACTTGCAATAATCGAATCATGTTAATCATATTTCAATCGACTCGCAACTGCGAACAATAGGAAGTAACAATGCGATAAAGTTAATCGACTAATAATCAAGCTATGCTAATCAAATCGACACCGAATCGTAACTCGAACTGTGTATTTTACTTGTTGTTTATACGTGTGTGTGTGCCTTACGTGTTACCTGTGCATGTTTATTTTACGTTATGTTATGTTGTGATGACCAAGCGAACTCAATCGAACTCGAAGTCTGACTCGAATGTAATCGAACTCGAACCCGAATTCCGAATCGAACCGTGTTGTATACGAAGTAGTTGGGACTAAAAGTAATTTGACTAGGAAACCCGATCGAATCACTCGAAAATCGAAACCGAAACGTCATCGCACCGAACGCACCTATTCAGGCGACATCCGCACGGATGGTCAATCCGCACGGATTGCCAATCCGCACGGATGACCAATCCGGGCGGATAGCCCATCCGGGTACGTGCAATCCGCACGAGCTGCCCCTTTCCCTTTTTGGCATCCTATAAATACACGGGTCACTCTCCAAACTTTCTACTTTTGGCATGTGACGTCCGAACCATACGCATTCTTCACCTTTTCTCAGATTTCTCCCAATCAAGGTAAGATCTTGCTCTGATTCTTGTACATTCTTGATCACTACACAAATCTACACCTTTCTATCTTTCGAATCTCCACTTTTAACCATGAACCATCGAGATTTGAGGGATTCTCGAGTGACGTCATCATGAAGTTCTCATGAACTTCAAACATAACTTCATCTCACTAAGAATCACTCAGATCTGAACGGTTTCCATAAGATTTCACAACTATATCACCTAAATCTAAACTTAACAAGGATAAAAGAGTTGAAAGAAATAAAGGTTTTCTCCTTCTTTTACCCTCAAAATCGGTACAAGTCTGATCGGGTCAAGTCTCTACTCGATAATAGTGGTGCACTAGCCCTAGATCTGGACTCTACCAACAAGACACCTGATTTCGAGGTGAACCGGAATACCGTTCTGAGTCGCCGACGGGTTGGGTTAGCGTGATTCCTGACCGACTACGTCACACGGGTAAGAACATCATTCCAAGTGGTTGCCACGTAATCAGAACGTCTCAATAAACAACAACAGAAGCCGAGAGTAGACAAACGGAACGACCAGACGAGAGGCTGTCCGCACGGACAAGCTGTCCGCACGGACAGACAATCTGGACGGTTGTCGCCCGGACGAGCTACCCTTGGGAACCATAACGGGACAAGGTTTGAGTATTGACGAATAAATAATCCACTCTCCGAATGGATTATTGGTCGGATCATGAGATACTAGGACCTTAAAGCAAGATTCAAGCAATGTCCATCCGCACAGACAAGTTGTCCGCACGGACAGACTATCCGGACGGATTGTCTTGACCGTACGAACAACTATCCGGACGGATTACTCCATCCGCACGGATTACCATCCGGTCGGATTACCTAATCCACTTAGTGACTCAACCTTAAAGGCGTGGTCCGCACGGACTGCAATCCGGACGGATTGTTGGCCGCGCGACCGGCTTGAAGGGTAGAGATACTTGGGTGTTTTCTAAATGCTACAACGAAAACTTCCAAGTACAAGCCATCATACACAAACACATCCTTAGTTAGGAAGAAACAATCCACTCGAATAAGTACCCGCACGAATAAGTTATCCTCTCGGATTACACTTCCGTACGAAAGACTTGTCCGCACGGAGAACGATCCGTACGAGTGACCAATCCGGACGGATTGCCACTCGCACGGACTACTGTATTTCGTATCGCTTATCGTTATGTTATCGAATCTATTCAGGCTAATCGTACTCGCTAAGTGCTCCCTTCAATCCATTCATCGCTGTGAGTATACTCGAACCCTTTTTGCTTTTAACACTTTTGGGTGTTACATACGTACGAATATTCAAGCTACAACTATCACACTACTCAAGCTATTTTAACGCTAACCAATTATGCATGTTATACGTGGCTTATGAATGCTTGTTTGTTATGTTTACACATGGAATGTTGTCTACCTACCTTAGCAACGATAGTACTATAGTTTGGACTCAGCACCCGTTCGCGGGGGTTGTTAAGGATCATTACTTGCATGGATTACAGTGGTAATCATGTATTGCGAACTGCCTCGGGCAGTCAACCCGCAGTCATTGGTATCGATGGATCTATGTCGATAACTAACGTGCTTCATTTCACTATGTGTACGTGCTGGTTATGCGTAAACGAATTCGAACTCTATATGCTATTATCAAACTTGTATGCTCACCTTTACATTTTATGTATTGACTTTATTTTAACGTATGTGACAGGTGCTTAGGATGCACACATGGTAGGATTTTGAAGCTAGAATAACGCTCTAGAGCCTAACAAATTGTTGTCTGTAGTTGTTAAATCAAAGGTCTCTAGAAGCAGATAAACAACTGCCGGAAGCAGATTAACAATTGCTTGAAGTAGTGGAAAGACTACTCTTTATGTTAAATCTGAGTTCTCGGAACAGAATATTTGTCTTGATACTTATCTGTAATAATTATTTAACTATTTGAGATACGGTATGGGACGTATTGTTTAATTGAGTAGTAATAATAGTTGTTATGGAAACTTCTGGACAATCTGTTTCGCTCAGTGCCGCGCCCCAATGATTCCGCCATCGGTTGGGGTGTGACAAGTATGGATCTTCGATTATGGAAGATTAGAGCTGAAGATCAGTATTTCGAACCAGACGAGATGTACCATAAGTGACATGCAAACTTACAGGGTCTGATTTAGGTAAAAATTGAACCTTTTGATATGTTAATATGTTGTTGCTGTTTGTTTACAGGTGACACTCAGAGACAATTTACAATTAAATTACACCATGGAGGTAATTTTGTAGAAAACCCAAATATGGAATACTTAGATGGAAAGATCAACTACATTGATCATGTAGATTTTCGTGTGTTGACTACGGATGTTTTAAAGGAGATGATTAAGAAAATAGGCTACGATGATGGTCTATTTTTCTACATTCATTAAAAGGAACCTTACATGTCTTTGGATTTTGGTCTTAGGACATTAAAATGTGATGTTGATTTAGAAGCTATGTTTGATCATGTGCGTCAAGGAGTCAACCTGATAGACATGTATGTTGAACACCAGAGGTCAACAATCTTGATGGAGTCCTATGAAGTTCAAGCAGGGCCATGTAAAGAAATTGTTCCAGCATCATTTTTAATACAAAATGAAAATGAAAGTCAGAACGAAGATAAGGAAGAAAGTGAAGATCAGAATGAAAAGGATGAAGAAAGTGATCCTGATTATGAGTATGTTGAGGAAGATAATATGGTTTATGAAATAGAAGTCGATATGCAGAGGTTCAGGGCTAATGTAGAATTTACTAGGGTAGAATTGGATGGTTCAAGTGATGGGGATCATGATGATGAGAGAAATGTAGAAGGTCGTCTTCCTGTAGACCTGGATGACTTTGAAAGTGGGTCTGATGACAATACAACACTTAGAAATAGGGTTGCTAAGAAGATAAGGAGGAAAAGGAAGGCTGCTATCACAGAGAGGGGTGCAAATGTGTGCCCTTATTTGTTGGTCAGCTTATTGATGACAACAGTAAGATGAACGAGATGGTCAAAAATTATGCTCTTAAGGTTAGGAGGGATGTTTTTATCCTAAAAAATGAGTTGTTAAGGTATAGAGTAGTGTGTTTCGGTAGTAATCCACCTCTACTTGGTGTTGCCAAAAAAAAGGAGATGAGGGGCAAAATAGTAAAATCAACAAGGTAGGGCAAAAATACAGGCACATTAAAAGGCATACAAAGCCCAGCTGCCCCTGGGCAGTTCACATCTCAAGGAAGACGGCTAAGGAGAAGTGGTGTGTGAAGACAGTTCATAATCATCATAATTGTTTGACAACCAGGGACGTATCATTGTACACAATGAGTTCGATTGCTAGGGAGATCCAACCTATGATTAAAAGCAATCCAGAGATGCCAATTCAAGCAATTCAAAGTTAACTTCTTCGGAAGCATCAGCTAGAAATATCACTACATAAAGTGTTCAGAGCTAAGAGGATAGCAACTACCAGGATTTATGGTGATTACCAAGAGCAGTATGGTCTTCAAAGGTCGTACTGTGATGAACTTCTTACAGCCAAACCAGGTAGTACAATTAAGATAGATGTGGAGCCATGTGGGAACCCAGTTAGTCCTACAAGGCAGTTTCACAGGATATATGTTTGTTTTGCATCTATGATGAGAGGATTTAAGATGATTGGAAGACCATTGTTGGGTGTCGATGGGTGTTTTATGAAAGGTCCTTTTCCTGGACAGATCTTGAGTGCTGTTGGTATAGATGGGAACAATAGCATATATCCGGTTTATTATACTCTTGTTGAGGCAGAAACAACACAAAGTTGGAAATGGTTTTTGCAACTTTTGAGAGATGACCTAAGGTGCATGGTTGATTCATGTTTCACTTTCATCATCGACAGATAGAAGGTAATCCATTATTACATGTTAGTTCCTAACTTTCCTTTAAATTTGCTTGAAAAATAAGAGGAATATTTCCAATTTGTATTACAGGGTCTGATTCCAGCTATGCTAGCAGTTTTTCCTAATGCTGAGCACAGGTTTTGTTTGAGGCACATTCATGAGAACATGAAATCCAAGTGGCGAGGAGATGTTTACAATAATTTTTTTTGGTCAGCCGGTAGGAAGACCTCCATTCCATATTTTAATAAAACTATGGAAGAAATTAAGACAACAGAACGGGCTATGTATGACTGGCTGAATGAGATCACATACACAGCTTGGTCAAGAGCATATTTTTCTGGAAGAGCTAAATGTGATATGTTGCTGAACAACATATGTGAAGTTTTTAACAGATAAATCATAGGTGCAAGGGACAAGCCGATTATCACATGCTTAGAATTCATTAGGGAGTACATGACCAAGAGGATAATGAATGTAAAGAAATTGCAAGCAAAGTGTATGGGGCCACTTACACCTCATGCCACTGAGGTCTTCGATGGTATCAAGAAACAAGCCTCTGAAATTTCTGCTTTAATGGTTGATATATACAAGTATCAAGTAACAGGTCCGAGATCACAGTGTATTGTGAATGTTAAAAATAAAACTTGTGCATGCAGGAAGTGGAACTTGACAGGGATGCATTGCAAACATGTTGTTGCAGCCATATGGGATATGTCAATGAATAGCATTGATGCTGGTATACCAGAAGAGTGGGTTTCGGATGTGTTTTGGTTGTCAACATGGAAGAAAGTTTATGAGAATGTCATATAGCTAATCAATGGGCCGGAGATGTGGACTCCTTCTCAGTGTCCAACAACACTTATCCCACCAAAGCATCATCACAGGTTGGAAGGCCAAAGAAGAAGCGAAAGAAGGCATTTGGTGAAAAAGAGCTTGAGAAGGAGTTCGACAAAGGAGGTAAAATTACCAGAAAGGGAACCACCAACAAGTGTGGTAAATGTGGAAACCTGGGACACAACATCAGGAGCTGCAAAGGACAAGGGGGTGAACAATCTGCTGCTTCACAAAAATCACATACTGCCACTCAAGGTGCCCCAATTGACAATCATTATGATTGATGGTAGTTTTTTATGGTTTCTAATATCTATAGTTGTATGGATGTTTGTCGAGTTTATTACAGACAATGTTTGTTTTCATTTTTGCACTTATGACTATGTTTGTAACTTTATTATGTTGTGATGAAAATGTTTGGTTGTTTTTCATATGGTTGCATTTCAGTATTTTCATATTTATGTCCAAACATATTTTCGACAGAAAGTAATTCGATTACATTGCAAGCTTTAGTACAGATACCATAATTTAGTGGTCCATAATACAACATACAACAAATTTAGATGCTGCTTTCTACCCTATATCCAGTGACAATCATCCAAACAAGACCAATCCGAATTAGAACCATGCTCCCCTTCATATGGATTGTGGTACCAATCATCCTCTTCATCCCAATAACTGTAATCCCATGCACGTTCCAGCACTTCAAGGTCATAGTCTTTTGTCGGATCTTCAAATGTCACTTCATTCTCTGTTTGTTGCTCCAAATAAGGTCTGAGTACCTCAGAGTCTTGATCCTCAAAATATACATAACTATCTGGTTCTTCAGCTGTAACGACATCTCTGGCCTTATCATTCTCATTCTCAGCAATAGCTTTAGGATTACATTTAGGCTACCAATATAACATTAAAACAAACAGTAAGAACTTGAAAAAGAAAAATTTACCATTGCAATAACTGGAAAACTCACTTACAAGTAGGGTGAAAATACAAATACTAATCCAATTTCTCTACATTTAACTACTTAAGCAAATAAACTAGCACAATCAAGACCCAAGTAATCCCTAAGTACATCTTCCATTTGAACACGTCGACATTCTTGTACTGAGCCAATTTGTCTTTGCACTTAGCTAACTCATCTTTATCTTTGATACTTTGAATTAAAGTAGGCATTACCTCACGACAAATTGGACATCCCTGTTCTTCACCAACATCATCCCATATAAGGAATCCACATCCTCCAATCTAAAATCGGACATCAATATCAACACCACAACTCAGTAATTATCAGACAACTACTTTCAATATGCATAAAACAGAATTCACTTACACATCAAAGATACCATCTTCCAGGATTAGCCTTCGTTCCTGACTGTTTGTAAACAGTTTGCCCACCACACGGACAAATAATGTCTGAGGGTTGGGTTTTCACCATTTTTTCTTTCGATCGAAGCACAGTGGAAGAAGAGCTAGACATTTTCACCAACAAGGAGTTAAATGTAGAGCGATTGAAGAATTGGGGGAGCTACGGTTTATGTGATGGAGCGATTGAAGATTTGGGGGTAGAAGAAGAGCAGACAACGATTGAAGAATTGATGAGGAAGCTAGGGTTATATTTGATGAGGAAGAAGCTGGAGAGGGTATAATTGTCATTTCATCGCTTCCAAACGGTCATAATAACGTTGAATGGACGGAGGGGGTAATGTTGCGATAGATCGACACTGTTGGGGGGTCAGACAACAATATTTTCCAAGTAGGGGGTCAGAGTGCCAATCTAATAAAACCCCAGGGGGTAAAATTGTAGTTTACTCTAAGTTTTATACTTAATTTATCATTTGATTACCATAATTTAATAGTGATTCTCACATCAGAGGGTGAACACAAATATAACTCTATCTCTATGGTGAGGATATATGGTTTTGGTATGTGTAAGTATTTTGCTGGACATGTTAAGTTTGAGAGAGATCCATCTAGAACATCCTTGGAAGATTTCTCAAAGTTATATTTGGCATTGTTCGTGCTTGAATCAGACATATATTGATGACGTGGGTACTCGGAAATCTCAGTCAGCAAAGTCAAAGTCAACAAAAATAAAATAAAGAGCACTAAACATAAACTAGAAGAAAGAAGCTGAAAGTCAAAAGCTGGAAGCTCCTGACTAGAAGCTAGTACACCGACAACTGGTGACGGGAAGCTAAGGTTAATGTACAACCTTGGGACTTGAACTAAATAAGTCAAACTGACTAGACATCTTTCTACAATGCATAAAAGTGTCCTCGAGACACACAAACCTGAAATATACCCAAAGAGGCAAGGCTAACCCTGCAAGCAACATCAGGGAAGGATAAGCTCACCCAGACTAGAAGGTGCAAAACTGGCATGAGGCTCCCTTGGGCAGAGAAATCTGCCTATAAAACGAGGGTCTTGTTCCAGCCTAAAGTAAGTCGATCTCTCTCACTCTCACTCTAAAACTCTTATTCTTTCTCTTTGCTAACAATCTTAACATCATCCTACCGATTCTCATGCCAGAGTCCAAACGCGGGAGGCCACTTCTCGCGTTAAGGCTAACGGCATTCTTTAGTTGCAGATTCCGATCAAGAAGCTACCTATTGGAGTTGATCCTAGACCTTTCACCCTGCCATACTCTTGTTGCTTTAACAAGTGGCGCCCACCATGGGGTTGCGCTACTTAGAACAGTTTTCTGGTAGTACAGTCCTGTTCCTAAGTTATCTTCTCTTATGGCCGGAAAGGATCCTCATCCAAAGGAAGTTTCAAGCAGTTCTATGCCTCGGTCTAGGCCTCCGGCTACACCTGGGGTAGACAGCTGCTCCACCAACCCGGACGGACCTCACGTCGCATCAGTGACACAAGATGCACAACAGTTCCAAACTCCTCCCTCTACTCGAGTTAATCCATCTTCACCGAGTGAGGTTCTCTTCCCGGTTGAAACCAACAGAACTCTTGAATGGGTATGTTCGAGAAGAACGAACAAAAGGGGTCAGGATACGTTTGTCTTATGATGAACCGCAGGTTACACTCTCCCCTATGCCTGATTCATTGTGCACTACTACGTCTCCAAGTGTTACCCGAGCAGGACCTAGTCCTGACTCAAACCCTTATCTTATGCCTGATGGTTCACTCTGGGCCGGGAGCTATCCAGCTAGCTCCCGTATTTTACTTCCAAGAAGTCCAGAGTATACTGTTGAGCAGCTCCTACAACAGGCTCAAGCAGCTACTCCGCCTCCACAAACGACCTTCAAAGAATCCCTTCAATCATTGCCCCTAGCTAGTAGAGTTGTAGCTGCAAGCTTGACACCACCTTCCAGCAGGGTTTCCCTATTTATGGTGCTCAGTATCCCCAAGTAGCTGCCCTTCTGGCCCAACTAAGCCAGCAACTCGTGGGAAACCAAATATGGCAAGCCACCCAGGTTGGGCCACTAGCTCAAGCTTAACCAAATGTTCAAGCAGGCACTAGTACGAGTGGAGCAAAGGTAAATCTTGATGTGCCCTCCAGGCCTTACAAACCAATTTCGTTATCATGTTTCTCTGAAGAGATAGCCAACTATGTCTTCCAAACAAAGATAAAAATGCCATCAAATGTCAAGACATACGATGGTTTGGAAGATCCCGAGGACCATCTCCATGTCTTCACCGGAGCTGCTACGGTCGCGCATTGGAATAACGCTGAGTGTTGCCATATGTTCATGCAAACCCTCATTGGGCCAGCTAGATTATGGTTCTGTGGGCTCCCCACCAGAAGCATAAAGTCCTTCGATGACCTGCATAAAAGCTTCCTAGCAAACTTCACCCCTCAGAAGAGATGCACCAGGGATGCCACCGTCATGCATCAGATCCAGCAGAAAGACCACTAAGACCTCCGATCATTCATAGAAAGATTTAAAAGGGAAGGTCTGATGTACAGTGGGGCAACTAAAAAGATAAGGGTATCTGGCTTCATGGATGCTATAAAGCCCAAGAAGCTTCTAAGGAGGTTCCATGAAAATAACCCCAGACAATAGAAGAAGCTTTCAAAAGGGCGGAGTCATTCTTAAAGGGTGAAGAAGCCTTGGAAAAACAAGCATCCAAAAAGAGAGAACAAGAAGGCTGGAGTCCCTCGGCCAAAGGTTCGAGATTCCAATCCTTCGTAGATCGACGACCATTCAAGTCCTACGAGGGGAGAAGATTCAAAGATAGAAAAAGATCTCCTCGCCCAAATAGGAATCAAGACAAATAGATATTCACCCTCCTCACCAAGACACCCCAAGAAATCTTGTCAACGAATGAGGTCAAGTATAACTTTCGACCTCCCCGACCTCTGTCCAAAGTTGCTAGCAAAAGAGACGCAAGCAAATTTTGTTCCTTCCATAACAACACAGGGCACCACACTAATGATTGCTACTAGTTGAAAAAGAGAATAGAAGAAGTTGTCAAATCAGGGGAGCTTGTTGACTTGGTGAAGGATATAAAAGACAAAAAGGAGGGGAAGAAAGAAGTCAGCATAAACATGGTATGGTTGGAAAACAAACAAGAAGGGAAAAGGAGGAGGACCACACCATGGAACCAACAGTTCATTTGCTTCCTCCTACGGATCCAAACGATAAGCAGGAGCATCCTATCATCATGGAAGCCGAGATAGAAGGTTCCCTCCTCGACAGGGGGTACATGGATCCAGGAGCCGCCTCCAATGTCATGTACCAAAGATGTTTCGACCAACTAAAAAATGAAACAAAAGCTCATCTACAAGCCACTGACACGTCCCTAAGAAGCTTCACCTGGGAAAAGGTACAACCCTTAGGGAAGATAACACTCAACTTATGTTTCAGGGATGGAGACTTGTCAAGAACAGAGGAGCTTACTTTCATTGTCATAAGTCCCCCTTCGAACTATAACCTGCTGATAGGAATGCCAGGACTTGCAGCATTCAATGTTGTGGTGTCCACCGCACACGGAATGATGAAGTTTCCAACGGATAAGGGTATTGCCTCGTTGGTACCAATGCAAGAAGCTCTTTTGATTGCATCCATGGAAATAGAAGAAGGGGAATGCAGCAAGGCAAATGAAAGCCCAGTTGAAGAGATAAGCATCAATGACTCCTACCCGGAGCAAAAGATAAAAATCAACAGCCACCTCCTCGACACGATCAAGCACAAGCTGATTGACCTCCTCCGAGGAAACACAGATGTGTTCACCTGGTGTTCGGGAGATATGGTGGGGGTACCAAGAGAAATAGCAGAGCATGCATTGAATTTAGCTCCCACTTACAAACCCATCACACAAAAGAAAATAAGCCTAGCTCCTGAGCACAGCTTAGCTGCCTGTCAGGAGGTAGAAAAGCTAGTGGAAGCTGACATTTTAAGGGAAGTAAAGTATCACTCTTGGTTAGCAAATCCTGTCACGGTAAAGAAGCCCGACGACTCTTGGAGGATGTGTGTTGACTTTAAAGATCTCAACAAGGCATGTCCTAAAGATTGTTACCCATTTCCCGAAATTGATTGGAAGGTAGACTCACTCACGGATTTTGAGTAAACTTTTTGATGCCTACAAAGGGTATCACCAAATCAAAATGATGAAAGAAGACGAGGAGAAAACAGCGTTCCATACCGACAAAGGGATCTTCTGTTACAAAAAGATGCCTTTTGGGCTAAAAAACGCAGGGGCAACATACCAACGTCTCGTGGATGAGGCCTTCTCCAAGCAAATAAGGAGGAATATGGAAGCAGATATCGATGATCTTGTAATAAAAAGTCACATAGGAGAAGACATGCTCCAAGATATCAAAGAAATGTTTCACAACCTCAAAGCAATCAACATGAAGTTAAACCCAAACAAATGTTCCTTTGGGTTCGAAGAGGGCAAATTCCTCGGTCACATAGTGGGGAAACAAATTATAAAAGCAAATTCGAACAAAGTCCAAGCCGTCATAGAAATGAAGTCTCCAAGAACCAAAAAGGAGGTCGAAAGCCTCAATGGAAATATAGTAGCTCCTAAACGCTTCCCCCCTAGTCGGCAGAAAGACCGTTGCCATTCCTCAAAACATTGAAGGACTGTGCTTACAAGAAAAACTTTATGTGGACGGAGGAAGCAGAAGCAGCCTTCATAGCACTCAAGGAGCTCATAGCTTCCCTGCCCACCATGGCCGCACCCAGGAAAGAAGAAACAATCATAGTCTACCTATCGGCAGGTCCAAAGACTATAAATATCTCATTTACTTTATGAACCATGAGCCATATGCTCACAGTTATATATACTAACAACTCCTTAAAAACGTTTATCCACAGGACAAGAAGCAATAAGCATTATACTTGTGGTGGAAAGAGGGAAGGAGCAGATACCAGTGTATTTCGTGAGCAAGGCTCTAAAAGCTGCTGAAGTTAATTACTCCCCAATCGAGAACTTGGTACTAACACTAGTACACACGGCTAAAAGATTAAGAAGATACTTCCAGGCTCACCCAATTCAGGTCCTCACTAATCAACCACTAAGATCCATCCTAGAAAAGCCTTAAGATTCAGGAAGGTTAGCTAAATGGGCTGTTGGGCTGGGGGAGCACAAGATTGAGTACATACCAAGGAAGGCCTACAAAGGACATGTATTGGCAGATTTTTTAACAGAAATGCTAGTAATCAAGGAGGTGAATGAGATAGAAGAAGAAGGGTGCCAAACGATAATCCCGGGGAAGTGGAAATTGTTTTCAGATGGAGCTTCTAGTATAGAAGGTTCTGGGCAGGTCTCATCATCACAGACCCCCACGGAACCAAATATACTTATGCACCCCATCTTAACTTCCGCTGCACAAATAATGACCTCCTTATGAAACGTTATTGGCCGGTTTGCGACCAGCTAAAACCATGAAGGTTAAAGAGCTGCATACTTTCACAGATTCAAGATTGGTAGCAAGCCAAGCGGGAGGAGAATACACAGCAAGAGAACCATCAATGATAAAGTACAAGAAGAAAGTAAAGGAACTGATGGGAAGCTTCGAATCTTGCTCACTAACTCAAGTGTCAAGAACAAGGAACAAAACAAGCTGATGCCTTGAGTAAGCTAGTTTCCTTAACGTTTGCACACCTTACAAAGAAGGTGCTCGTCGAATTACTCAAGGCAAGATCCATCGAAGAAGCTGACATCCAAGACGTGGTGGTAGAAAACGAAGAAACATGGATGACACCCATCCAACGGTTCCTAGAAGAAGGAAAGTTGCCCTCCATAGAGGCAAAAGCTGCCAAGATAAGGACAAAAGCTAAACAATACGTCCTAGAAGAAGGGAAGCTTTACAAGAAAGGTTACCTCTCCCCATTACTATGCTGTGTTGGTCCAATCCAAAGCAACTATTTGATAAAAGAAGTTCACTAGGGCATTTGCGGATCACACGCGGGAGTAAGAACAATTGTGGCAAAGCTAATGAATATGGGCTACTTCTGGCCCACGATGCACAAAGATACGCCCGAAGTTATCCATAAATGTGAAGCATGCCAACTACACGCTCCAGTCAAGGCAAGCCCGAAGCATGACCTTGTCCCTATCCTAGCTGTCTGGCCATTCTATAAATGGGGAATGGACATAGTGGGACCTTTCCCCCAGGCAGCTGGACAAGTGAAGTTCCTCCTGGTAGTAGTAGACTATTTCACAAAATGGCCAGAAGTTAACCCATTGGCAAAAGTCTCAGGAAAGAATGTCATAAACATCGTCTGGGAGCAGATAGTGTGCAGGTTCGGGCTACCGGGCGAGATAGTAACCGACAATGGGAAGCAGTTCGCAGAAAAACCATTTAGTACCTGGTGTCAAGATCTCCAGATCAAGCAGGTCTTCAGCTCTGTCTGTTATCCACAATCAAACGGACAAGTAGAACGAATGAATCGTTGCATTGTAGAGGGGTTAAAAACTCGGCTAGGAAAATATGGCAAGCAGTGGGTAGAGGAGCTCCCCAGCGTATTATGGGCCATTCACACTTTAGAAAAGATGAGCCACCAAAAGACCCCATACAGCCTCGTCTACGGCTTAGAATCCGTGATACCAGCTTAGATCGGAGTTAGAACATTAAGAAGTTCAAGGAAAGACAACACGTCGAATGATTCGGAGATACTTTTGAATCTTGACCTACTTGAGGAAGCCAGGGAAGCTGCTTTGATCCAAGAAGCAAGGTACAAACATAAAATGGAAGCCTACTACAATGCAAGGGTCAAGAAAGAAGCCTTCAAGCCTGGTGACCTGGTACTCAGAAACAACGAGGCAAGTAGGCAAGAAGATCTCAGAAAAATGGGCCCAAAATGGGAAGGTCCATACGTTATCAGTGAAGTACGCAAAGGAGGTTCCTACAAACTTGAAACACCTGATGGCAAGAAGGTACCAAGGCATTGGAACGGAAAACACCTCAAGAAATTCATAGTTTGAATGACTAATGTAATGACAAGAATAAACTTGTACTTGGCTATATTCGTTTAATGGAAACAAAGATAACACTTTTGTTAAAAAAAATATCATTGTTTTATCCTAAGGGTGAGCTCCTTCAAACAAAGCTCCATGGGATTCGACGCTATATCTACCCATGAAACAAGGATGAGCTTCTAGGCCATATCGCTCAACAAGAAACAAGGCGTTATACCTTCCTGTATACAGGGTGAGTTCCCAAAACAATACAACTCCATGGACTCAAGGAAGCTCCTTCCAGTTTCTTTACAAAAAATAAAACAAGCACAAAAACCACAACTTATTTCCTTGTAAAAAAGCAAATAAATACAAGCTTACAAGGAAAGAAACAAACTAAACATTGTGAAATCACAAAGAAAGTACATGAAAGAGGGTAAGCACTTCACATCAATTCTGCTTCATAGGCCAACACTATAAAACATAATAAGCCCACTGTTCAATATACCATGATAACAAAACATGGACTAGAAAAAAGATAGAACTACAATAACTTGCATTGATTCTTTCCTAAAAGATTCAAGCCAGGTGACTGCAACACTTAGTTTTGAAATCTTTGTGGATAAAGACATTACAAAACACAACTGTCAAGGGAAACTAAAATGTAAATTCTCCCAAGACACATGACAAAAACAAGTTTAATAACAAAAAATCATAGAAAGAAAAAGCAATACAAACACACAAGTATAAAGCATAAAGGGAAGCTAAACACCCCTAACGACACAGCTCCCATATCATTGACAAAGATAACATAAGTTCACATATGATAAGCCCTCATAAGGGAATAACAAACAACCACAAAAAATAAATGTGTTCATACTACAACCACAACAAAAACTAACAAAGATCATCAAGCCGAATTAGAACCACCAGCACCACCGAAGAGGGGATTCTTGCTTAGGGGAAGATCATCATATAAGCCGTATAAGTCACCAAGATCTTCATCATCACCAGAAGCAAGAGGAGCCGGTTCACCCCTCAGAAAAGACAAAGGGGGAGCATCAATGGGAATAGAGATAGAAGAAATCGGCTTAGGCTCTGGAATTACCTTCAACCTCTTCGAAGAAGGGCCAGCATCATCACCTTCCTCATCACTAGCTCCAAACAAGCCCGCTTAATGGAGGCCACAAAAAGCAACTGCTCACAAAGCTCCTTGTTCAGACCTACTGGCTCCAGAGCTTCCAGTTCGGCTATAAGACAATCAACCATCCAGGAAAAAGCCTCCACATAGGGATAAGAGAGAGCTTCCATCTTCTTCACACCATCCATAAAGTCAGGAAAAGTGCCTGGCTTAAAAGCAGGAAGCTTCTTTATAGCTTCCCCCGAGATGCAGCATCAACCCCTGCAATAAGACCCGTATGGCGACCATGAGCCATTGCCTTAGAATATATACCTGCAAGATGGAGGTTGAACTCTTGGCTATGAAGGAGATAAGTCACAAAACGGCGAATCCCAGATCCAATGAACCACTTCCTATCCTCCTTCAACCGTTTCACTTGCTGCCTCAGCTATTCCGTAATTGCTTCATCGGCAACACGCTCCTGCCTATATTTGGCCCTTTCAATCCCAAACTCTTCTCTTTCCTTGGAAAGATGATTGCTGAAGTCAGACAGTTGCCCGACATAGACTTCAACCTTTCTCATTTCCTCATTCATCTTGTCCTGGGAAGAGAGCAATTGACCCTCAAGCTCATTCACTTTCTCTTGAAAGGCTGCCAAATCTTCTTGAGAAGTCTTAAGTTCTGCCTCCTTCTTTTGCAAAGCGACAGTAACCGCATCGTTCTTGCTAACAGAGGCAGCCCAACGCTCAATGCAATCAGGAAGGGAAGTGACTAGGCGAGCAGCTTCGGTAATGACCCGGTAGGCAGAATCTTCATCCGACAACTTCGACAAGACCTTTTTCTCGGCAGGAGTGGCTATGCTCTTCAACATATTATGGCAAATCTCACTACTCTTCGTAGTGTCAGAAGTACGAATGTTCCATTGGGGCACAAAGATAGGTAAATTAGCCTTTACAGGCCCCTTCCCCTTAACAACCTCCACCTTTTCTTTTAAAACCATCTCCACCTTCTCTTCTACATTCTCTTTCTTCTTCTCTTCAACAACTACAGATGAAACAGGTTCCTTCTCAACCTCACCAGAAACCCCTCCCCCAAGGGAAGTAGGCTTAGAAAAACCCCCTTTAACCTTCTTTAAAACAATCTTCGACGCCTTAACCTCACCAGAAACTTGAACAGCTTTCTCGGGAATAGTCCTCTTGGTTTCATTCAGCTTCTTTAAAACAACATATATTTGCTGACTAGGAGCATCACCTGCCCCACCGGAAGCTTCCAGAACCTCCTTCTTAACAAGCTTCACACCAGTAACAGAAGCAATCACATTTGCATCATCTTCATCACCACTATCAACTGAGATAGGGTCAGAAGATTAAGGAGCAACATTAGGAGAAGAAGTTGCCCTGGTAGACCTACGAGTAGGGGCATGTTGCTTCTTGGCAGAGGAGCTATCCACAATGGGTTGAATAGGAACACTTTTCGAATCCTCAACGGTTCTAACATGCTCAGTGCGACGAACTATGGAGGGACCACCCCCGGGAATCTCCTTTTGTTCAATCTCCATATCAGATGGGTCGTTTAACAAAATATAGTACAAAGCACTCATCTCTGCAAAACAAATAAGGCACAACATGAGTATTCAACAAATACATAAAAATACATACCCTTCTGGTTAACAAAAAAAGACCGGTTCAAAACCAGAATCAACCCAATCTTGACTAATACCCAACACAACAAGAAGCTCCTCCAGGTAAGACCTTAACTTGGTACGATAAGCACGAAGCCTAAGGAGCAACTCCCGTTTGAGTTCATAAACCTCTGGCTCCTTTTCATTCAAAACCTCAGAAAATTTACAAGGAACAATAGTGAAAGAGCAATCATTCGGAGATAAAAAAGAATTGATTTTTCCAGGCATAAGTGTGACCAACAGTGGCGGAAAGAAGGGGAGCCTCACACTGAGTCTTCTCAATTGTGTACCAGTCACCATTCTTGGCAAGCAAGAAAAAATGACAAAACATCAACAGAGATGGATCATAACTAAGAGCAAGACAAAGGATTTCAAAGTGCATCACACGAGCGACACCAACAGGGGCCAACTGACCCAAAGAAAGACGATAGTATTTTAAAACTTCAAGAAAAAAGTTTATAAATGGGTATCACAAGTTCGGTTGATCAAGAATCCGGGTATAAAACACAAGAAAACCCGACAGACATTGATTTGCAATGCTTTCCCCTGGAACTAGAGTTTCAAGAGAAGGATCAATGCCGTGATCGACACAAAACTTATCAATGTCCGATTCGGTAAGTTTTGAAAATTGGACAAGCATATAATTTTTATTCGACACCATAAGAAAGATAAAGAAGGAAGAAAGATGACTAACCGAGTTTATAAGAGAAAACCACCAAGAGAAACTGCCGGATAAAAGAGAGAGTGCAAAAGTGAGAAGAAGAAGTGTAAGATCAAATGGAGGCGGTTATAGAAAGTGATAAAGTTTTCAAAATTCAAATCTAAATGAAACACACTAGTGGAACGATATGATTCAACCGCTTACAGTTGGCAGCCTAGGCTACTCGAAGGCTGGATCTGTGGTGCTGTCACATCGGTCACTTCCGGGCCACCCAAACTTGCAAGTGGGCATATGGGCTTTAATTGTAAAAGGCACATGACAAAATAGTAAGGAAACTTAGAATCAAAGGCTAAGGCTGGAACCATACCTTCCGACGAGAAGCCTGTGACCAGAAAAATAAAAAGAATAATGCTTCTAGTACACCAGTTCGATAAATACGCCCCTTTTCTCTCTCCTCAAACGACCTATGATGTACTGCAAAGTACATATGTTTATAGTGTATATTTTGGTCAGTTTTCGGTTATTTTGAGTCTAGTTTAGGTTAGAATTTCGATACTGCTGACGTTAAGCTTTGATTTCAGGTCCCGTAGCTTAAAGTGATGAAAAACGAGTCAAAGCGAGCAGTTTGGAAGAAAAACGGGATTCGTACGCGAGTTGGAAAGCTGGAAATCAAGGAAAAAATAAAATATTCATGAGAGGGGGGCGCCGCGTGACGCCAAGACCCTAGACGTCACGCCTAGCCCCTAAATCGTAGATCTGGTTATTTGCAGCTAGGGTTTTGAAGAGAATTTCCAAGAAAATGAAGGGATAACCCTAATTACGAAATTTAGACTTCTTTGGGAGAACTTAGAGCAGTCTTGGCGAACAATTAGAGATCTCAAGGCTTTGGAATCATTGGTACGAGTCAAGGGCGAAGAATCGAAGGATCTATTGGGTTTTCTAATCCCTTGTTTTGTCGATTACTTTTCTTGAAACTTGTTACAATGAATTCATGTTTAGACATCTTTGTTTTGTTTTCACTTATTGACATGCTTGGCTAAATTTATAAACCACCTAGACTTGATGAATGGATTAATATAAAGCTTTTACCGTTTTTGTTAATTGCATGATTCTTATGGGTTGATTGTGATTTGTAAGAGGTTTGATTTAATGATTTGATGTGTATGCATGCTTTGAGTTGGTTTATTGTTATTATTTGCTTCATATGATTCTTAGTGACGGTCTATATCACAACATAGAGTCATATTAGGGTTTAGGATTTCGGTGAGTGTCTATATCACATAAGAAAACCTTAGCTCTTTAGGGAGAATTACGCAATAACCCCTAGAAGTAATTGGTAATAATTCGCTAAGTCTTAGTGTTCTACTAGTCCTAATACCTGGAAAGTGAGGGGCTATTGGTAGGTCTTACCCGACGAATTGCTTTAGATAGTCCTTGGAAAAGGTCATGTCTTGGTTTACCTGTTGGTTTTATTAGTCTATCAAGTCAAGTTAATTACTTCAAACTACCCTAGATCTATGATTGGAAAAGAGTAGGTCAACATTAGGGTACTTACACAATAATTAGACAACTAGGAAGGCGTCTAATAACCGGTAGGATTAACGGCCTAGGTAGTTCCACAGGTTTCTCCTTGAGAAGGGTCGAGGGGCTTAGTTGGTTCTTAATAGGTTTAGTATTTTAAGATCCCGGTTCCATAATTCATGCATTTAACTTAATCGGTAATTCTTTAAAAGTGATCCAGGATTCTTGTCTAGGTGGTCTCATTCTCATATAAGGAAAGTCCTCAGTCTTCATTCGTATTTAGTCTAGTTTTAGTTAATTTAGTAGTTTAATATAGATTTCCTAGATTTTTCAGTAACCCCCCCCCAAAACAATTAAACAAGTTTAAGTTGCGTCCATCAGTGTCTGTCAGAGTTTAGTTTACGTAATTTATAGAGTCCTGTGGTTCGATATCCGGACTTCCTAGGTTATACTACATTGATCGGTACACTTGCCGATTGTGTGGTTTTAGGTCGAGTCTAGAATTAAAGCTTCATAGTGTCTAGAATAGAGAGTCTAATTTAGTTTATTTTTATAGTCTGTTTAGCACACATCAAGTTTTTGGCGCCGTTTCCGGGGACTCTTGGCAATTGCGTTCATTAGCTTTGATAGATTTACTTGACAAATACGTGATACGTGTTTATTTTGTTTTATGTATTTTATTTTCATCTTGAGTCTTAGTAACTAGTGTTTGCTTTTCTTGTGATTCAGGTTTCTGCTTGTAGTGGATGCCACATCTACGCTCGCACGGACCACCACCACCAGTCAAGCAGTCATCATCTCAACTGGGCGAAGGCCCAGTGGTTAGTTCTTCATCTTTTCCCGTTTTCCCAGATTTCGACACCAATCCCCTTACCGTCTCACCACCTTCACTAAACCATACACCTAAGAATACTCCACCCGATAGTCCCACTTCTAGTACATCTAGTGAACCAGAGAACGTAGAACCAATGGCCAACGCTAGGCAAACCGTCCACCAGCAGGCCACTCAGAATTTCACCGGCCTTGCTTCACCCATCACCGTTCCACCCATAGTTAGCGAGAACTCATGGCATATTCCCTCCTATGCCATGCAGGCCATAACCAATAGCATCCAATTCCATGGCCAAGACGATGAGGACGCCCCGGCCCACATTAACCGTTTCTCCCGTATCATAGACACCTTTAGCCTTCACGGTGCCCCTAATGATGCTACCTACTTACAGCTTTTCCCATTTTCTTTAGCTGGCTGTACGGCTACTTGGTTGGACTCACAACCAGCCGGTACCTTCACCACTTGGGCGGGGCTTCGTCAAGCCTTTTTGAATAAGTATTTCCCGCCCGCTAAGGCCTCACGTCTTAGAGACCAAATCCACTCCTTTCGCATGGAGCCCGACGAGCCTTATTACCTTGCTTGGGAGCGTTTCCAAAACCTTTGTGCTCGTTGCTCCCAGCATGGTCTTTCCGATTGGGCTTTATGTGAGAAATTTTATAATGGTCTCACCCAAGAGACTCATGATAGGTTCGATACTAATGCGGGGGGCATATGATGGGTATTCTTACTGTTGCTGAGTGTTTAGAACGCTTTGAGGCATTTTCTCAGTCTCAATCCCAATCACGATCCGATCAGCGGTATCAAAGTGGTAATTCTAATACCACTACTAGTGCACCCACCCGAGGGGTGAACCATGTCACCATGGATCCTAGTTTAGCCGCTGTTTTGGAAAACGTGACTAGGGAGCTTAAGGAGATTAAGGCTAGGTAGATAAGTGTGAGTTTTGCCGAGGGGGTCACGACACGAGTGCGTGTCCATTGCTTGTTGGTGAGGAGCAGGTTGATTTTGTAGGAGGAGGGTTTGGTAGAGGTCAATCTAGAGGTTTTGGTAATAATAATAATTTTGGGTCGGGTTGGCGAAGTAATAATAATAACTTTAATACTAATAACAATTTCCGCTCAAATGGACCCCCTGGCTTTCAAATGGCTCAAAACCCAATTAGGGGCCAAAGTTCACTTTTTGGTGGGGGTTCAGGTGGGCAGTTCAACAAAGGGTTCAATAGGCAGGTCAAGGATGGGGGGTCCAATAACCAAGGTCAAACAGGTCAAGGTCCAAGTTTTGATTTAGGGGGTAGCATAGAAAGAATGGAGTCCATGATGAGTCAACTAATTGTTAGGGATCAAACCACTCAAAAGACCCTTAGTGAACATGATCTCATGCTTAAGAACCATCAAGCCTCCTTCCAAGACCTCCAAAGGGTCGTAGGTGATATGTCTAGGAAGCTAGAAGAGAGATTACCCGGTCAGTTTGCGGGTAACACCCAACCGAACCCTAATGCCCATGCTAAAGCCATTACCACCCGTAGTGGCAAGACCGTAGGAAACTCTAGAGTCGAGGAGAGAGTAGTTGATGAAGATGGAGATGTGATAGATGAAGAGATTGAAATGGAGGCTCCCGGCAAAGTGCAAAAGAGGCTAAGCCCAGCAAGTACCGCACAGCCCGGTGAGTCTCAAGTTGAGGAGAAAGTTGAGAAAACCCCTATAGACGTTAGACCTTCACCTTTAGTAAACCATTCGTATATCCTGCTTCCCTCACGTCTTAAGAACCAAAAATACTCAAGGGAATACGGGCAATTTCTAGACATCTTCAAGCAATTGAAGATTAATCTTCCGTTTATAGAGGCACTTCAATCGATGCCTAAATACGCGAAATTCTTGAAAGATCTTCTTAGGAACAAAGAAAAGTTAGGGGAGTTGTCTAAAGTCCCGTTGAATGGAGGGTGATCGGCCGTTGTGTTAAATAAGCTTCCCGAAAAGCTTACCGATCCCGGTATTTTTACCATTCCTTGTCTATTCGGTAGTAATATCAACACTAGAGCTTTAGCCGACTTAGGTGCTAGCATCAATTTGATGCCCTTTTCTCTTTACGAGAAGCTAGACCTAGGAGAGCTTGCACCTACCCGAATGACATTATCCTTAGCCGATCGGTCCGTTAAATACCCTAGGGGTATAGTTGAGAACTTGCTAGTTAAGGTAGGCAAATTCGTGTTTCCCGCCGATTTCGTAATTCTAGATATGGAAGCGGATGAGAGAGTCCCCATTATCCTAGGTCGTCCTTTCTTACGTACCGCCAAAGCACTTATAGACGTTTACGATGGTAAGATCACCCTTAGGGTTGGTGAGGAGAGAGTTACTTTTGAGATAGACCGTTCCATGAACCACCCGAGTGGTTCGGATGACTATAGTGGTCCTTGTCATTCCGTTTACTTCTTGAACTCGTTTATCTCATGTGTCGACCATTGCTTAGAGTATATTAGTGGTGCGGACCTAGTGGTAGGAGAGAAGGTAGAAGAGGAGGTGAGGAGTGTAGATGAAGTTGATGAGGAGGGGATTCCTTTAATCCCCGATGTGTTAGCGGTTAGTGAAGACACCACCCAACCCCCACCCTTAGAACTTAAGGTACTTCCATCTCATCTAGAGTATTCTTTCTTAGGGGGGTTCCGAGCTACCCATTATTATTTCATCCGAGTTAGAGGAAAGTGAGAAATTGAGGTTGTTGGACGTGTTGAGGGCCAACAAAGAGGCCATTGCTTGGAGATTGTCAGACATCAAGGGCATAAGCCCTTCTTATTGCACCCACCGGATACTTATAGAAGACGATTTCAAACCGGTGGTGCAACCTCAAAGGCGGCTAAACCCCAACATGGCAGATGTTGTGAGAAAGGAGGTTCTTAAACTCCTAGATGTTGGGATGATCTATCCCATTTCCGACTCTCCATGGGTTAGTCCTACTCAGGTTGTCCCCAAGAAGCGAGGGGGGGGGGGGTGACCGTTGTCATGAACGAAAAGAACGAGCTTATCCCTTCTTGTACGGTCACGGGGTGGCGCGTGTGCATTGACTACCGAAAGTTGAATGATGCCACTCGTAAAGACCACTTCCCATTGCCTTTCATAGATCAAATGTTGGAGCGTCTCGTCGGTCAACAATTCTATTGTTTTCTCAACGGCTTTTCCGGGTACTTCCAGATCCCCATAGCACCGGAGGATCAGGATAAGACCACCTTCACATGCCCCTATGGCACCTATGCGTACCGACGCATTGTAACACTCCAGCTACTTTTCAGCGTTGCATGGTCGCCATATTTCAGGATATGATAGAGACTTCCATGGAGGTTTTCATGGATGATTTTTCAGTTTATGGTGATTCTTTCGAGGTGTGTTTGAAGAATTTGGAAAGAATGTTGAAGCGGTGTGTGGAGACGAAGCTTATGCTAAATTGGGAGAAGTGTCACTTCATGGTGACGGAAGGTATAGTGTTAGGGCATAAGATATTGAGAGAGGGTATTGAGGTAGATCGTGCGAAAATAGATACCATTAGTAGGTTACCTCCACCCACGAGTGTGAAGTCGATTAGGAGTTTTTTAGGGCATGTGGGCTTCTATAAGCGTTTTATTAGGGATTTCTCAAAAATTACTCGCCCCATGACCCGGTTGCTAGAGAAAGTTGTTCCATTCATCTTTGACGAGGAGTGTCTTAAGGCCTTCAACTTCTTGAAGGAACAGTTGGTTAGTGCACCTATTCTTATCTCGCCCGACTGGAGCTTACCGTTTGAGCTAATGTGCGATGCGAGTGACTATGCCATTGGAGCGGTATTAGGACAAAGAAAGGATAAGCACTTCCACCCCATTTACTATGCGAGAAAAACGCTCAATGATGCTCAAGAAAACTACACTACCACGGAGAAGGAGCTTTTAGCCGTAGTTTTCGCTTTTGATAAATTCCGCTCGTACCTCGTTTTATCCAAGACAATTGTTTTCACTGACCACTCCGCATTACGTTTTCTTTTTCAAAAGAAAGACGCTAAACCCCGACTCATTCGGTGGATTATGTTGCTTAGTGAGTTCGATATTGAGATTAGGGACAAGAGAGGGGCCAAGAATGTGGCGGCCGATCATTTATCACGTCTAGAGGATCCCAAGAGGGAAGAGATTCGTGAGGAGGAGATTGGAGACACGTTCCCTCATGAGTCTATAGAGTTTGTTGAGGCCGTGAAAGAAGGATTGCCATGGTTTTGTGACTTAGCAAATTATCTCTCTAGTGGCAATGTGGTGAAAGGGATGTCCACACAACAAAGGAAGCGATTCATTAGCGAGGCGAGAAAGTATGTTTGGGACGATCCTTTTCTCTTTAGGATAGGAGGAGATAGAGTTCTTAGACGTTGTGTGTCGAGAGAAGAGGGGTGGAACATTATTAAGCATGTGCATGAGGGTCTCACGGGAGGACATCATGGTGCACACGCCACCGCCCAAAAGGTATTCGATTGTGGTTTCTATTGGCCTACCGTTCTTAAAGATGCCGAGGGGTTCGTGAAGATGTGTGATGCATGTCAATGAACTGGCAATATTTCCACCAAAGATGAGATGCCTCAAAACCCCATACAAGTAGTGGAGGTTTTTGACGTTTGGGGCATCGATTTCATGGGACCCTTCCCAAACTCCAAGGGAAATCGTTATATACTCGTGGCGATCGACTATGTGTCTAAATGGGTTGAGGCTCAAGCTCTTCCCACAAACGAAGCCGAGTAGTCTTGAAATTTCTCAAAAAGCTCTTTTCCCGATTCGGGACTCCTAAAGCCTTAATTAGTGACCGTGGCACTCACTTTTGTAATGCATTGATGGAGAAATTGCTTGCACGCTACGGTGTCACTCATCGTTTGTCTACCGCATATCATCCACAAACAAGTGGACAAGTGGAGAATGCGAATCGCGGTATTAAACGAATCTTAGAGAAAACAGTTGGTAAAAATAGGAAAGATTGGTCCGACAAGCTAGACGATGCATTGTGGGCGTTTAGAACCGCCTACAAGACGCCTTTAGGAACCACACCTTTTATGATCGTCTACGGAAAAGCTTGTCATCTTCCCGTAGAGTTAGAGCATAGAGCGCTTTGGGCTTTGAAAACCATTAATTTAGACATGACCGAAGCCGCTAGGAAGCGTTTCTTTCAAATTCATGAGCTTGAAGAGCTTAGGGATACGGCGTATGCTCGATCGTTGGGAATCAAAGAGAAAACGAAGTTGTTACATGATAGAAGGTTGAGAAAAGTGAAGGAGTTTAGCAAAGGCGACAAAGTGCTTCTCTACAACTCGAGATTGAAGCTTTTTGCGGGTAAGTTGAAATCCAAATGGTCGGGACCTTATATGGTTCATTATGTGTTTCCGTATGGAGCGGTGGAAATCATGGATGAGAAGGATGGCCGTACTTGGAAGGTGAATGGCCATCGTTTGAAACATTACGTTGGAGGAGCGATAAACAAGGATGAGAGGGAGGAAACTCCTCTCGAAATCCCACCTAAAGCCGCCAATTAGTGTTTTGGGTGAAAGCCCAAGTGTATAGTTTGTATTGTTTGTATAAGAGTCATCGTTTGAATATTTGTGCGTTCTAACAAGTATTGTCGTAGTTTTTCGGTCTTTGTTTTGTGTCGTGGGGAATTTCACAGGTTTCGTCACCGCTATGGAAAGGAAAGAGCATGAGAAAAAGAGGTCCCAGTTATGTTTATTTGATACTTAGAAAAATTTTTGGGAGTATTGGATGGTTGGGAAAGATTGTGAAAAAAATTCTAAGGCATGAACAACAAATTTTTTCGACACATTCTGTAAAAAACAGACCTAGGCGTCACGCCTAGGCCCTTGGCGTCACGTCTAGGATAAAGGTTCAAAAACAAATAAATTGGGTAGCTCCGCGTCACGCGTAGCCTCCTGACCCCCTGGCGTCGAGCGAGCCCCCCCTGGGCCGGTTCAAAACGTTTTCTTGACCCTGTTGCTGCATAACAACTCATCACTTCATCCATACGAAACCCTAGTCGCCCATAACACAAAAATCATCATAAATCACTCATTTCTCCACCAAATCTCTCCATTCTTCTTCCTAATTCACCACAATCACATTCCCTACAATTCTCACCATCAATTTCACCCGAAATCGCGATACATTTCGCGTTTTTCGGCAAGTTCGAGTACCACAAGTTCAAGGCTTCATTTTTCTTGCTAAATCCGACTTCAAGGTATGTTTTCTGTGATTTCTCGTTAGTTGGTAACTTTATTTCTCCTTTGTATTGTCGGGTCAGTCATGTTTTAGGTTTAGGGTTTGGGTAGTTTGCTAAAGTTGAGATTTTTGAGTCGTTGATGATGCTAGTGGTATGCGGGTGGTTTTGGTTGGGATGTTTACACAGAATGGGGTTTGCGAATGGTTCGGGTTGGTTTACTTGGGGTTGTTTGAGACTTGTGGGGTATGTTTGGACATTTAGGCCACGTGTTGAGCTTTATGGGTTTGTTTGGCTACCACTAAGAAGTTTTTGCTAAAAGAAATAGGTTTTTGAACTGATTTTTGCAAATCTAATTAGTTTTCTAAACGGATTTTGTTTCCTAAAACGTCGCTCTACGGTTTAAAAGTTTCAAACTCTCACGTGCTTAGCCTCAAGTGTGGGGATATTTTGGCACTTATTCTTAATTGAGGACAATTAAAGTGCCGGGAGGAGATAGTGTACATTGAGTCTTAGGTCGTTCGAGTTATTGAGTCTAGTAGTTTTCTTAGAGTAGTACTTTGAGTCTAGTGTCGGGTTTACTAATATGCACGTACAAGTTCACAACATTTTGCCCATACTCAATCTCCATTCGGGTAGAATGGTATTTAACTTACGCTTTTGTAAACGGTAACCCATGTTTTTCTTCAACTTTATTTTCAGAATTAGCCGCGAATGAAATGCTATACGGCTATTCTAGTTTTACCGTTTTTGTTTAAAAAAAATAAAAAAAATTTAAAAAAAAACACCAAAAATAGTTTGTGATTACTAACACTCTGCATTGTTTTTCTTGTCAAATTTTTCGTGTTTTGCAGGAACATGTCAGGTGAAGGCTCATCCTTTAACCCAAGGAAAAGGAAGATCCAATATCGTGGAAATGATAGGAGAGTGTATTCTCGAATTGAGAGGATAGTTGATCACCCAGTTTTGGATTTTGAAGAAGATAGTGATGAAAGGGTAAAACTAAAGAAATATGTGGTAACTCAAATGTTGGAGCATCGCACGATTGATTGGGAATGGTTGCAAAGAATGGGAGCTAGTGACCGTGTAGCGGAATTGTTGGGGCCAAGACTGAGAGCAGCAATGGATTACGATTGGCCACAGTATACGGAGCTGACACTTGAGTTTCATTGTACCTTTCATCATAAAGAGGGTACTTTTGCTGAGAAAAACGCGGTTTCATTCTCATTGGCAAGTTTCTTCGCATGGTCGTGCAATCGACCTCGTAGGGGAGGAAAACAGGTTGCGATGGATCTTGGGCCATACATTGCTAGGTTGGCACGAATTTGCGGGCTCTCACAAAATATAAGGTGGAGCAGATGCATGAGAGTTTTCCAACGGTTTATTAGAGTGTTTCGGATCTACAGTTAGTGGGTGTTCTAACATCTTCGGACCCGCCAGAATGGAATTACTCACAGGGTGCTCCTCCGCCACGACAGCCGGTACCTAGGCAGAGGCGTGAGGTCCCAGCTCCACAGCACCCACTTAGACAGCCACGACCTAGCCCATTCACTCCTGAAGCTGCTTATGACCTGACCCAGCAGCGATTCGATCAGCTAGAAAACAAAATGAGAGTTGATCACCAGTGGACGATGCAGAGCCACCATCGCTAGGATGACATGCTTAGGTACATGATGTCAGGTATGCATCTAGATGTTCTTCCACCTTTTTCTGGGTTACTTCCTCCACCAGTTTATGGAGGTGAGCAGCAGACTCCGTACGTCTATGGACAGTATCCGGGGTACGATCAGTGGGGTGGACAGAGTGGATATGGTTATGGTGGACAGTATGGATGGCAGCAGGCTGGAGGTTTGGGAGTGCAACAGATGGAGGAGGAGTCAGATGAGGAGTGATGGAGACAGACTGAAGCAGCATATATCCTTTCATGTTTATTTTATTTTATGCTGTTTTAGTAGTTCGATTGGGTTGTACTAGTAAGACATATGTTTTTATTTTTCGTTTGAACTTCGGATGTTGGTACGTTGAACGTTTGGTAGTGGTTTTCTTGGTATGGTATGTTTGCTTTAGGTTGATGATTGGAGCCGCTTTCCGTTCATGTGAGAGAGAGTTTTGGTATTGTTTGCTGAGCACGTTCGGTATTGGAGGGCTTATGTGGAAACGACTGGCACTTTGACAGTCTCACATACTCAGCTAAGTCGTTTCCCTTTATTATTGTTGTATATTTTTATTTATTTCATTTGCAGTTTCTATTTTTAGGTAGCTGTTGAGTCGTATTTACGTTCTTGCATTAGGGACAATGCAATCTCTAAGTGTGGGGATGGGATACATGTAAATAATCGAATCTTAGTAAAAAAAAAAATAATAAAAAATACAAAAAAAAAAAGAAAATTTTGAAAAATCCAAAAAAAAAATTGAAAAATCAGAAAATGTCTTTCGAATAAAAAAGAAGTTTGCAAATTAAAACGGAAGATGATAGAAAAGGTGAATTTTTGCTTGGGTTCGAATAATAATAATATGAGTTTGTAATACATCGAGCTTGCGTCTAGTTAGGGATATGTGGATAGGCCCGGGTTTGGTTTTAGGTCCCTTTGAGCTAATTTACGTTAATTGTCGGTCTGCTAGTGGGTTTTCGCCTGGGAGATATGGGAAATTAAAACTGCCGATAATAGTATAAGGGGCACCGTTATAAGTTAAAACTGTTAGAGTTTGTGATCATGAAAAAATAGAATAAAAAGTGAGCTAGAAACTAAATGAAAGTAATGCATTTCTATGTAATCTGAGCTGGGGATAGCGACTCTACAGCAAGATTACTGCTAGGGTGTGTGAAATCGATCGTGCAAAGAAAAGAAAGAAAAAGTACCGAAACCTAAGTAATCTGTGGTTGGGGATAGCGACTCTACAGCCGGATTGCCTCTTGGTTAGGGAAAGCATCGTCTAGACTCACCAAAGAAAAGAAAGAAAAAAAAATGGAAAAAAAAGTTGATTGTTTACTATCTTAGTTTTGATATAAGACAGTTAGGAATTGATCCAGTGATCGTTCTTTTAGTCCTATAAGCTTGAGGTGGGAGTAGATGGACCGTAAATTCTAGTGTGAGGCCCTAGGTGGATTGACCGCACTTAAATTAAAATCACATGATAAGGGCTTAGGATCGGACTTGGGTTTAAAGTGGACAAGTATATTCGCAATCGCGGCTAATGCAAGTCTTGGTTTTAATTAATTATACCTATGCTTTTGACCCGAGTGATTATTCGTCTCTGATTCCGTTGCATAAATCTTTTTCGAGGACGAAAAAAGAGTAAGTGTGGGGATGTTTGATGTACTGCAAAGTACATATGTTTATAGTGTATATTTTGGTCAGTTTTCGGTTATTTGGAGTCTAGTTTAGGTTAGAATTTCGATACTGCTGACGTTAAGCTTTGATTTCAGGTCCCATAGCTTAAAGTGATGAAAAACGAGTCAAAATGAGCAGTTTGGAAGAAAAACGGGATTCGTACGCGAGTTGGAAAGCTGGAAATCAAGGAAAAAATAAAATATTCATGAGAGGGGGGCGCCGCGTGACGCCAAGACCCTAGACGTCACGCCTAGCCCCTAAATCGTAGATCTGGTTATTTGCAGCTAGGGTTTTGAAGGGAATTTCCAAGAAAACGAAGGGATAACCCTAATTACGAAATTTAGACTTCTTTGGGAGAACTTAGAGCAGTCTTGGCGAACAATTGGAGATCTCAAGGCTTTGGAATCATTGGTACGAGTCAAGGGCGAAGAATCGAAGGATCTATCAGGTTTTCTAATCCCTTGTTTTGTCGATTACTTTTCTTGAAACTTGTTACAATGAATTCATGTTTAGACATCTTTGTTTTGTTTTCACTTATTGACATGCTTGGCTAAATTTATAAACCAACTAGACTTGATGAATGGATTAATATAAAGCTTTTACCGTTTTTGTTAATTGCATGATTCTTATGGGTTGATTGTGATTTGTAAGAGGTTTGATTTAATGATTTGATGTGTATGCATGCTTTGAGTTGGTTTATTGTTATTATTTGCTTCATATGATTCTTAGTGACGGTCTATATCACAACATAGAGTCATATTAGGGTTTAGGATTTCGGTGAGTGTCTATATCACATAAGAAAACCTTAGCTCTTTAGGGAGAATTGCACAATAACCCCTAGAAGTAATTGGTAATAATTCGCTAAGTCTTAGTGTTCTACTAGTCCTAATACCTGGAAAGTGAGGGGCTATTGGTAGGTCTTACCCGGCGAATTGCTTTAGATAGTCCTTGGAAAAGGTCATGTCTTGGTTTACCTGTCGGTTTTATTAGTCTATCAAGTCAAGTTAATTACTTCAAACTACCCTAGATCTATGATTGGAAAAGAGTAGGTCAACATTAGGGTACTTACACAATAATAGACAACTTGGAAGGCGTCTAATAACCGGTAGGATTAACGGCCTAGGTAGTTCCACAGGTTTCTCCTTGAGAAGGGTCGAGGGGCTTAGTTGGTTCTTAATAGGTTTAGTATTTTAAGATCCCGGTTCCATAATTCATGCATTTAACTTAATCGGTAATTCTTTAAAAGTGATCCAGGATTCTTATCTAGGTGGTCTCGTTCTCATATAAGGAAAGTCCTCAGTCTTCATTCTTATTTAGTCTAGTTTTAGTTAATTTAGTTTAATATAGATTTCCTAGATTTTTCATTAACCCCCCCCCCCCCCCAAAACAATTAAACAAGTTTAAGTCGCGTCCGTTAGTGTCTGTCAGAGTTTAGTTTACGTAATTTATAGAGTCCTGTGGTTCGATATCCGGACTTCCTAGGTTATACTACATTGATCGGTACACTTGCCGATTGTGTGGTTTTAGGTCGAGTCTAGAATTAAAGCTTCATAGTGTCTAGAATAGAGAGTCTAATTTAGTTTATTTTTATAGTATGTTTAGCACACATCAACCTACATTTTATCTAACACATCACAGAAGCATGACTAAGATAGCTAAAGACCTTTTAAGAAAAAAACAAGAGCAAGAAACAAAAACCCATAGACACAGAGTCATAAGCACCGCTATTTGCAACACCAATACTCATGACTAGGGGGCTGATGACGTGGGTACTCGGAAATCCCAGTCAGCAAAGTCAAAGTCAACAAAAATAAAATAAAGAGCACTAAACATAAACTAGAAGAAAGAAGCTGAAAGTCAGAAGCTGGAAGCTCCTGACCAAAAGCTGGTACACGGACACTTGGTGACAGGAAGCTAAGATTACTGTACAACCTTGGGACTTGAACTAAATAAATCAAACTGATTAGACGTCTTTCTATAATACATAAAAGTGTCCTCGAGACACACAAACCTGCAATATACCCAAAGAGGCAAGGCTAACCCTGCAAGCGACATCAGGGAAGGATAAGCTTACCCAGACTAGAAAGTGCAAAGCTGGCATGAGGCTCCCTTAGGCAGAGCAATCTGCCTATAAAAAGGAGGGTCTTGTTCCAGCCTAAAGTAAGTCGATCTCTCTCACTCTCACTCTAAAACTCTTATTCTTTCTCTTTGCTAAGACTCTTAAGATCATCCTACTGATTCTCATGCCAGAGTCCAAACACGGGAGGCCACCTCTCGCGTTAAGGCTAACATTGTTCTTTGGTTGCAGATTCCGATTAAGAAGCTACCTTTTGGAGTTTATCCTAGACCTTTCACCCTGCCATACTCTTGTTGTTTTAACATATATTAATGGTTGTTTTTAGTATATACAATTTCTTCTTCAATGATAGCAGAATGACGAGTGTGCAAAATGGAAGTGGTGATGGATATATGGACATTTTCAAGGAGTGACTTTGGTTTTGCAAGAACTAGCACACGAATCATCACCATGACGAAATAACCAACTTTACTAAATGATGTAATGTAAATTACATTTGTTTCCGTGTATAGTTTGTATTATATTTCGAGTCGTTTTGTGTCGTTTTATAGTTGGTTTTGTATATTATCGAGTCTTGTGTTTATTGCAGGGTTCCAGAGGAGAAAAAGCGAAAAACGAGTTAATACGTAAGAAACTGAGCTGCCGGACGAGTTGTATGTGATGGGGAGGATTACGAGAATGAAAAACAAGCAAAAAGGCCAACCTGCGTCGCGCGACCAGGAGAAGGAACACTCGTCGGGTGATGCGACAAGCCAAAAAGTCAAAGAGCAGTCAACATTATCCTCGTGTCGCGCGAGCAAGGAAGAAAAGCTTGTCGCGTGACGTGATGGGGTTAAAAAATCGCGAATTCTGCTGTTAGGGTTTGGGTTGTGCATGTTATGTTATATAAACGAATTTTAATCAAAGAAATCATAACACTGGAAACCCTAGATGAATTCGAGCAGGAAAAAGGTGATTTTGGTGATCAAGATACAAAAAGTTGAAGACTTGAGGCTCAAGATCAAAGAACTTTCGGGTTTTACCATTGTGCCTTCATCTTTTGTTTCGTATCATGTTTATTGAACTTGTTTTAACCATTGTTTATGCTTTCATGACTATGTTAGGCTAACTCTATTATCATCACCTAGGTCATATGATGAATATATTTGTTTAATCTTGTTTCTATTCGGTTTTGGACATAAATTGTGGATTTAAGTAATAAAATATTAAACGTTGGTTTCAATTCTCTAATGTATATGCATGCTTAAGCTTAATTGAATCTTTATCATATGTTTCACTTGCATTCTTGTGGATGTCTTCTATGTATGAATGCTTGTAAGGTCGTGGACTGTGTGTTAACGGCTAGTTTACGGTTAATAGGATAAGATTTCCTGTAAAAATTATGATTAGTGTTTGATTAGGATTGGGTATTCTACCAACCTTCAAAAGCCATGAGATGAGAGGTTGTTAGCTAGTCTCGAGTGATTAGGTTTCTAGGTTAGATTCTTCATGAGAAGATCCCCTAGTTCACGGTCTCTGTCTGCTAGCCGAGTTAGATTATAAACCATAGTTTCCCTAGATTTTTGTGCCGTAATGTAGAGTGTCTAAGGGTGCTCTGTTATCACACTAGGAGAGCATGTGAAGGAGTCCTTTAAACCAGTAGTTAAACAGCCTAAGAGGGTGCCATAGGTGTCTTCTCAAAAGGGGTCGAAGGTCCTGTTCGGTTATCCTTTAGGTTTAGTATATGAAGATCCTGGTTTCCACGTTAGTTCCAAAACCGATATAACATGTCTTGCAAGTGTAGGGTTCAGACCTAGGTAGTGTGTTTTCCATCATCTGATCACATCTCCCGTTTAGTTCGTGTGTCTAGTCAGTTTTAGTTATTCTAGTTATTTTAGTAGTTTGTTAGAACCCCCAATCAATAAAACAAGTAAGTCGTGTGAGTCTAGTAATTAGTAGTCAAGTCTAGTTAACGTAATCAAGAGAGTCTCGTGGGTTCAATAATCGGACTTACTTTAGCTATATTTCATTGATCGGTACACTTTCTGGTTGTTTGGTTTAGGTCTTAGAGAGTCTTAGTTTTTAAATTTAAAACTTAGTGTGTCCAGTTTACGTTAAAATTAGTTAGTTTTTAATTGACGACTTTGTGCACATCACTAAAATCACACAATCATACGTAAAACCCAATGTTTAAATCAAACCAAACAAAAATCATTTTAGTCTAAATGGCTACATAAGTTTAGCCTATCATAGTAATGTATAAGAAGCCAAAACCATATCTAAAAGAAGTCATGTATGTGATAGAAACTGAAAATGAAAGCAACCCGTATCGACTCATGCAAATAAATGCGAACCTAATGGTGTGATCTTCAATCCTCAAGCTTCTAGACCTCTGGATCTTCAAATCTACTCCCAAACAGCCATCTCAGCCTCCAAACCGCATCCTCAAGTTTCCAGCCGTCACATACCTAAATAGGTGAAAATTCAGGTTTAAACATCGGTTCTCGTACATGTAGCAAATAGAGTTGCAACCAAGCAGTTACGACTGCATATGTAGTAATCACCTGTGATTATATCTCTAATTGTATTACCATTAATTGAAACTTCGTGATGGTTTTCAACCCCATATAATTTCAACCTCAAATAAATATGGAAATGTGGTCTAATTTTAACATCGAATACACTTGGAGTCTCGCTGGAAAAAACTTCTCGTTCTTGTAAGTTTACTTTCTATCTTATCTGAATGCTTATTTCGCATACTAACGAATTCAACATGATTCATAAAGCTATCCAAGTCATAAACAAAATCTTAAAAACCTACATGTATAGTGGACGATAAATGTTTTCAAAGTGGTTCTTGACACAAAAACAAAACGTATAGGTAACCAACTTTAGTTGAATTGAAAAGGTACACTTAGGGTACTCAGAGTCGAGCCCGGGAGAGCCGAAGAAGGTGCGGCCCCAACAGGGAATATTGACCCCTCGGTCCCGGTTTTTTTTCACCAAAATCCATTGAATACTCACCGAATCACAGGAACAAATTTTGGAACTAAGGGGCATGCAACGGTCACTTGATTGTTTAAAAAAATATATTAAATTAATAATGATATATTTTTTCCAAACCCTTTAAATACAAACCATTTTTTACACCAAATTAAACTCTTTTTTCAAACCTCTAATTCTTTTCTGCTCTTCTACTTCTACAATATTTAAAAAAAAACTATTTGAATGGAGGGGAAACGGCTGGAAACTTGAGGATGATCTTCTGCTCTTCTACAATATTTAAAAAAAAACTATTTGAATGTAAAGTGGAGAAATTCCGATCTTAACATGGAAAAGATGAAATTGTGATGACTATAAGTCTAAACCATTGACCTACTCTAGTTTATATTGTTTTAGTTTATGTTATATATTTTTAATCTAAAATAAATGTGAAATAGAAAAACGGGGAAACGGGGACGGTCTCCTGCAATTTGAGAAGAAAATTGAGAGACACATGTCTCTACTAAGAGCAACAACAGCGGCAAGTCCGCTAGTGTGGTCTAGTGGGTGGATGAGCACAAGGCCGATGGAGGAGATGACTAGGCGGCGTCCGGTGGGGGCTACGTCGGCTTGAGCGGACTAGTTCGTTGTGATCATGTGGACCCCCCTTGTGAGGTATAGTTAAATAAAAATAAACTTTTCTCTATGTTTAAAAAAAATTCCTATGTTTTTTAAACAAAACAATTGTTAATGTTTAAAAAAACTGATACAAAAATAAAAATAAGAATAATACAAACTAAAAAACAAATTTATTAAAATATAAAACATTACACAAACCACATTATTAAACCTAAAAAACCACACAACTAAATCTAAACAAGACGAGATAATTGAACCTAAACACACCATATAATTAAACCTAAACACACATAATTAAACCTAAACAAGTCAAGATAATTAAACCTAAACGCATCAAATAATTAAACCTGAACACACAAGATAATTACACCAAATCATCAACCCCTGAACTGTTAGAGTCGGTATCCGGAGGGGGAGTAGGTGCATACGAGGATGGTTTCTTATTACTTACCAGGCTAACATGTACATAAATCTTCTATTCTCTATGATTTTGTATTCACGACGACCCCGAAAAATCTCTTGTGCATTCATTATGCCGTCACCTTGAGCCATCACGCGGTTGAAGCAAGCATGAAATACGCGAACCTCCCTAAATAGAATATGAAACCTTGACAAAGTGGCGTTCGAATTGCGATTGGTTTATCCAACACATTGACGAAATCAATAAGAGTTCTTTAATTGACCCCATTACTCATCTGTCGTCTCATACGTCCATCAAAGAGCTGACCAGAGCCATCTCTTCTTCTTCGGTCCAAGGGTTTCTTGCCATTTTTTATGAATCTTTGTAGATTATCAGTTTAGAAATGTAACACCCCCAAAATTTTAATTTTTGTTTTTATCTCGTTATTGTGATAATTATCATAAGTGTAGTAACTAGGAGTATTCAAACCCAGTTAAAAACATGTTGTTTGTTAATAAAACGAGTAGATGGTGGCGTATTATAACAAAACCAAACCATAGGGACTGAAAGGGGGCATGAATGAAAGTAGTAAGTATTTAAAGTGGAAAAAAAGAAAACACACTTACATGTGTGTGTATCGATTTTGAGAGGGAGATAGGAGAAACCCTCTTCAAACTAGCGTACACAAATTCAACAAATTTGGAACTAAAATCAAAAGGGTTTTGATGCCTGATTGAAGATTTAGATTACACGATATCATCTAAACCTAAGGTATGTCATAATTTCACTTTTGGTGGATTCTCTAGTTTAGGAGAAATCCAAGAAGTAAGAAGGTCTAATGATTTAATCACCAAAGGGAGTGTTTATGATTATTTATTTGTTGATTATGTGAAGTATTTGATCTATGAGATGTTTAGATGATTATCCAAGTATATGGTAAAGTGGGTTTTAACCTAAGTGTGAAAGGCCCCAAATTCATGTGTAATAAATAAATGTTGTTAGGATCTGAGTTTCAATTGTTTGTGAATGTGTAAGATGAACAATGGAAGATGATAAAAAGATGGAATATTGCAGCGGAATGAAGATAAACTTTATATCACAAACAATGAGAGATTTGCTTTCATCATGAATACTTTGTACTGAATGATTGAATATTACAACGATTCACGTATGCATGAATACAAACTCCACCCAGCCTTAGATCACTCAGTTTGTTCGTACAAAATCAAGTGTGTGAAGTGATAAATAGAACAAAACATGCACTGTTCTATTTATAGTACAATGCAAACCACTTTGGAATCTATGCTGATGTCACTTAGACAATGACATCTAACAACTATAACAACCTCTAACATCTACTATAAATAAAAAACCGTTACATTCAAAACAGTGTTATCTATCATTTGTTGATTCAATCATCTGATGAACCTATCCTCTGTTGAGCCTCAGCAGACCTTCTTCATCAGACTTTGTCTTCTTTATTCAAAGGATGACCAGACCTTTGCTTCTAGCAGACTTTAGTCTTCATCAGCGGTTTACTTTGGCAGACCTTGTGAACCAGCTGACTTTAGCTTGTAGGAGACCTTTGGTATCAGCAGTTGTTTGATGCCTTTTCCATTGGCAGGAGAATGAATCCAAGCACTGTTATGAAGGATCAGTTGATTGTAGACTATTTTAGCTTTCAATCATCTGTTCTTTTTAGGTGGGATCCACATGAGCCAACAATCTCCCCTAGAACAGATGATGCCAAAGCCCTTCTTTATTACTGATCTATATTTCTCATCAACATCTCCCATAATTGTCCTTAGAACTGAAGTTCAAAGTCCAAGGAGATCATGTCTTCATCATCATCCCTTTCAAGTTGAAGGTTCAATGGATCTAGGAGATCACATGCATCCTCCATTTTAATCCTTTCAACTTACCATCTGATCTGAGCAAAGTCAATATGTGGCTGTCTGAGGATGACTTCCACTTTAGTATTTTTGGATCAGATAGTTTTCTTGGGACAAGACTTATTAATGATGAGTTTGGTGATTTTGGTCTGCTAACTAACTTTGTAAGTGTTTCTTTGAGTTTAGCTGCAAGTAAGTCAGCAGCAGAGTCCATATGAAAATCAAGCTGACACTTTATTGCCTCTTTTCAGTGTTCTTCATACCTCTACTCATCTTCCTCATCAGTCTGCTTTTGCTTTTTTAATTGTCTTAAGACATTTGCAGATAAAGCAGATGATGAGAGAAATTTTATGGAAGTATGGGTCTATTGAGGCATGCCAGTAGTGGTTGTAGAATAGACTGGCTTTTGAGGAATATTGGGATCTTTGGCTCTGAGCTCTTCCAGCTTTTTGTAGGTCTGAACTATTGTGGATTCAGACCATCTAGCAATGGATCTAGCTATACCAAAATCAGCAACCACAAGCTCTGCTCTCATCCTTTTAAGTCTCAATGCTCTGTCTGGATCCACTTGTTTGCCTTTCTTCCAATTTGGAGGAGTTAGCTTTATCAAGGGATTATTCATCATTTTTGTGATTCTTTCTATTTCTTCACTAAGAGCATCTGATGACCAGTCTTTGAACTGAGTTCTGGTTGCCCTGTATGGTTTGTGCTTCATAATGTGTTCAATATAATGATCCCTCAATTCCTTGTCAAGCTCAGCATCAATTGGCCTATCAGACATGGATTTACATAGGTCCTTAGCAAAGTCTTCAAGCTTTCTGACTTTGCTAAGCTCATGTGATAATTGGCCCTGGTATTTCCTGTCATCCATCCCTTTGCACTCTTCTTTAGCTAGCAGCTCAGCCTGTCTTGCCTTTAATTTCAGATAATCATCTAAGTTTTGAGGCTGTCTATAGCCATAAAGAGATGGGAAGGATCTTTTTGATGGATCATCTATTGTGAAAAATGACTCAATTTCACCTTTAACAATGAGCACCTCCAGGGGATATTGAGCGGCCAGAGGAATGACTGATGGTAGTGTAGCAATTGGAATGGATGAAGTGGGTTTTCTATGTAGAAATGATGAGGATGAAATGGTTTGTATGGGGGCAGATGATAAGGGGATTGGTGATTTAATCTCCTCATCAAATTCTTGTACAACAAAATTTTTTCTCTTGCATACATAACTGATTTTTGGTGATGGTGGCTGTTTAGGTGGTAAAGGTGGATGTGCAGGGAATCTTTCTGGTATAGGAGGTGGTTAGGTTGTTGGTGGAGTTGTGAAAATGATCATGGCAGAGGTTTGACAAACATCTGCTGAAACAACTGGTATCTCAACAGTTGTTTGGCTAACATCTGCTGATACATTACTGTTGGGTGAATTGGTGATGATGGTGGTGAAGCTTTCTTTTGCTTCTTTTGTGGTGGTTGTTGTGGAGAAGGTTTGGTTTTGGGTGTAGCAGAGGATACAAGTTTTGTAGGTGTAGCAGTGGTTTTTGGAAGGGTGGCAATTGGCGGTCTGACTTTTCTAGTAGACTTTCTTCTTTTTGAAGTACCAATATCTTCCTTTTTCCATTACTCTGCCTGTTCTGACTTGACAAATCTGGAAGCTTCCTTAACCTTTGTATCTTGCTTCTTCTGCTTTTCCAAAGCTATATCTTCTTGTTTAAGGTCTCATTAATCCCTTTTCGTTTTCCAGCCTCTGAAGCTTTAGCAGAAGTTTTTGGTTGAGCAAACTCTGGCTTTTATTGCACCTTTGGTTTTGGTTTGACTTTTGAACCAGGCTGCTGTGACAACCCTCACTTTCACAGGTATCCGTACAATTTATTAATTCTTAATTTGTGCTTAATGACTGTGCTTGATTACTACTGTTGATTTAACTGCTTACTGAATTCTGTTACATACATACATATGCATCACATTTTATACTGTCACTCCATTTATTACACACAAACATTAGTGACAACCATGATGCACAAAGCATAGTTAGCACAGTGAGCGGATAACCCAGAGACATGCTGACAATGCCAGCACCAAGACATACAATATTTTTGAGGCCAGTATGAGCCGGAGATAGAGTACTACACTAGTAGGGAGTGTAAGGAAGTGAGGACCATAAAACTGCGTCACTAGGTGATAGTTATAGTGCCGGGAAGTGCCAAAAACATGCTTTAAGTGCAGAATTCTGCACTAAGTAACCAAAATTCAGCATTTAACAATGCTAGTAAAGTGCAAAAACCTGAACAAAGATAAGTTTTCTTGAAAAATAAAGTTATAAACTTGTAGATCTAAAGATCTATGAGCGGTTTTTCGAAAGAACCAAGTGAAAGGAACGAGTTTTGTTAAAACTTGGATATTGCATGAAATAAACACATTTTTAGTAAATAAACAAGTGAATAAACACTTGTGTAACAAGAAAATTTTACAAAGAAATATTTTTGGAAATCATGACTAGAAGTTGTAAATCTTCAAATCCTTTAAAAATAAAGTTTTTAAGAAAGTAATCACATTTTTAAAGGTAACAAGACTCACTAATTATGCTAGTAAGTTACTACTTGCTTTTATAAATATTTCAAGTTCATAAGTTTATGATTTGTGCTCATTTTTGTCAAGATTGATGATTAGAAATTGTATATTGTTGGTTGATGATTGTTTGAATAAATTTTTGAAAAAAAAATGATACGCCAGTAAGCGTGGACGCCTCTATTTACAAAGGAAACTCTGGCGAAATTTTTCTAGAATTTCAACACTTAGAAATATTTTTCTAACAAGTGTTTACAAATATATTTTTAACCTTGTTTTCAAAATAAGCTTCGCCATGATTTTTATTACAAAAATGTTAAGTGCCGGAGGTTGATTTTCGTAACTATATGTAGAGCGTATATTATATACTAAAACGCTTGTGTGATTATTTGTTGATTTTGTGAACTAGATATATTATTTTCTGGGTAAAAATAATATAATTTATGATATCATGAAATTATGACTCCAAAAATAATACCAACACTCTCAGAAAACAAATATTTAAGTTACACAAATATTGTTGATTTATGACACGCTAAAACGTAACTTATGTAATTTTCAGAAAAATACTCTTATACGTATATTTTGGTAAAATATTATTTTGGAAAGTTCATGAAGTAAAATATAATATTTTTGGTAAAAATATATATATTTTGGAGTTTAGATGTTTTAGACAAGTGATTAAAATATATTTTCTAAGTGGGACTTAAAATATATTTTTCAGAATTATAAAGCGTACATGTATAAATACCCCCATCCTTGGGAAGGAAATACACATACACAATAATTAAGAAGTGTGGATACAAAATAGTTGCCTAACTATTTTCCTAATTACAAAAGTTAAGTTAAAATAATTAATATTATTTTAACAAGTATAATATCAAAGTAACGCAACTCAAAACGCTAAACGTTAAGCCAAGGCACGGCCCATTCGTCTAATAGACATTAGTACGTGTAGGTCGTCACGCAACAGTTTGAGTTTGAGATTGACGTTACAGGATACGCACTTCAGTGAGTTCATGTCCCCCTTTTCTCTTAACTGTTTCAATTTTTATACTTCGGGGGTGAAATGCATGTTACAGTAATTACAGACACTTTTATACATGGTATGGTTAGCTTAAGGAGGGTATACTACTTAGATCATGTGAGTGGGTAGGTGGTACTTGGGGCAATTAATCCTCGTTGTAGGACCGAGGGACATGAGTGATAGATCTATTTGGGTGTAGCGAGCCCCATCCATGAGTCCGCAGAATGGGCCATGTGGTGACTATGTGCCCGACACACAAATTTGCTAGGTTTGAGTCTTCCTGCATCACTTCACACATATCATTGGCTTTGCAACCCAATGGTGATCTCTTTTTCCTTAATTGCTACATACCAGGGATTTTCATACATACCACAAAGGTTTATACATACTCACTTTTACATGAACTCGCTCAACTTTTGTTGATTTTGCAAACTACATGTATTTCAGGAAATTAATGGATCTGGCAAGGTATGCAATCACGTCAAGCTGCGTAGGGAATAATGATGTCATCCAGGTTTAGGAGGTGTGACCCTTGCCTGGACGGGTTACAAGTCTTAAACCGTATTACTAGTCAAGTCTTTTGTCGTGTCGTATGAACATGTTTTTTTTTATTTATGTCATGGCTGTATTTGGTTTCATGTGTCGACTTCTAAAACAATGTTGTTGTGGTAACTTTTAAAACTAAATGAATGGATGACTATCATGTGTTTTAATTCATATAGCATTGTTATGATTGTGCTATGGTATTAAGAAGTCACACCAAAATAAACCCACGCTTCCGCAAAAGCCAGGGTGTGACAGCTTGGTATCAGAGCCTCGATCATAGCGAACTAGGATTCTCTCTCGAGTCTAGACTATGATCACTAGGGCTCTCACGAAAACATTTTTACATTGCATACACTAAGCGTCCAGATCCAGGGCACAAAACATTTTTACAAACAAAAGGGCACAGATACATTTTTCAAAAAAAATTATTTCAGTCTTAGAGACTGAGGGAGTTCAGTCTTAGAGACTGAGGGAGGATCAGTCTTAGAGACCGAGGGAGGATCAGTCTTAGAGGCTGAGGGAGGATGAGCCTTAGAGGCTGGGGATAATTAGTCTTAGAAACTGGGAGGATTGGTCTTAAGAGGCCAGGGAGTTGGTCTTAGAGACTAGGGATGTGACAACCGTCACTTTTCCGTACATTCCGTACACGAAATGAACAGTAATTTGTGCCTTAATGACTGTGCATGATCTGGTTTACCAGACAAATAAATTTTTGAATTCCATGCAAGTGAATTCATGCACGTGTTATATTACAAGAATTACTTTAAGATAGCGTTGCGTCAAAAATATTAGTAAACTCACCGGTAAGACATATTGTGTCAACATTTCTGCAGAAAGCAGTTAGACAATAGAATTGGAGCCTAGGTGTAGGTCCAATGACAAGAATACATTAAAACCCAAGAGTACATACAAGGGTTAACACAAAGACATTCCGGAAGCTAAAATAAGCACTAGAAAGCACCCGAAACGCACTTTAAGTGCAGAATTTCAGTAAATTCAGCTCAAATCAGCCTTTAAGCATATAAATATCATGCAAAATTTACGTTTTATTATTCAGAATATTTCCCTAAGTGTCGGGAATCGAAAGTATTACAAAAGGGTACTTAAAGGGCACTAAATGGTGCAATTTAACACTTTAACGAACCGGTATCCAACCGAATAACCGGACATTACCCGGAACACCCAAAATAATGTTGGAAGCATTGTTTTTATTTTTCTGAGCTAGTTAGGGTCCCCGAACACCCTAACACACTATATAGTTAATAACACATCAAACACTAAATATTACACTTATAAAAAAAACTAACTTATATAACTAAGAGTTGAAATGTAATTGGAGACCCCTTTCCCCCCACTTACGTTTATGGACAAAGGATCCATCACCAAGATTTCTTTATATTACTTAATTAGATATGTTGCTAGATTTTGGAACATTTTAACCATGAGTTAATCTAGTGTTGGAAGAAAGTTTATAAAACCCTTTAGTCTTTAACAATTATCATTTCTCATCTTCAAGTTCACAAACAAACTCCTCCCTCCTTTCTACATAGCTCACGGCCAACACCCTCTTCCTTTCACCTTCATTTTTAATCCAATTCCATATAATCTAAGGGTAACCTAAGGTGTAAGGATCAAAACTAAGAAGCTTGGAAGCATCGGAAGCTCAAGGACCGCTCTCATTTTCTTTTATCCATCACTTTTATACTCTTGAACTCCCCTAGCCTTGTGCTAGTGGTAAGTGTCTTAGATCTTCATTCTCTTCATATTGTTGATGGTTAATAGTTAAAAGAATGGTGAAATCTTAAGAAACACTAAGAACATAAACAAAGTCTTGAATCATAAACTAGCAAAGTGATGAAGAATGGTTAAAATGATGAAGAAATCATGATATTCTTGTGTTATGATGCTTGTTGAATGTTGTTTGCCAGTAGAAATGTTATGGTTCATCACATGATCTTGCTAGATCATGTTTAAAAACATGAACTAGCAAGGTGAGAAAATAGAAATGTGTAGGATGATGAAACCATCCACACATAAACTATGAACTTGAATAAATAAATGTTTTCTTGAAAAATAAAGATCAAAGTAGGTAATAATCTTGTAGATCTAAAGATCCATGAGTGGTTTTTCGAAAGAACCAAGTGAAAAGTATGAGTTTTGTTAAAACTTGGATCTTACATAAACTTAACACATTTTTAGTGGATAAACAAGTGTAGGAACACTTGTGTAATAAGAAAATTTCACAAAGAAATATTTTTAGAAAATACGACTAGAAGTTGTGAATATTCAAACTCTTTAAAAATGAAGTTTTTAAGAAACCAATCACATTTTTAAGGGTAACAAGACTTACTAAATACACTAGTAAGTTACTACACATTTGTATAAATTCTCAAGTTCATGAAATAGAGAAATTAGTATATGTGTTGATGATTGTTGTTGAAATTGATTGATGATGATTTTAAAAGAAAATAAACACATGTTTTGAAAACATGGGAAACCTCCATTTTTAGGGGAAACTCTGTCAAAATTTCTATAAAATTTTGACACTTAGAAAATATAAGTGTTGAGAAACTTAACCCCTAAAAATGTATCTAAAAACATTTACCAAGGTTTCCCTAATTTTTGGTGATAAGAAATGATAATTTTTTCAAAATTAAAATTGATATTAAGTATGTATATTTTTGGAGAAAAATATATATATTTACTAATCACAATATTTTGTGCTAAGTGTATGTTGTATGTATTATACTTGATAGTGTATCAGGACTTGAAAATACACTAAACACTCTTGAGAAGTAAAAACACAAAAATACACATACAACGTACTTAGACAAATACAAGATACTTATATTTATTTTTGAGAAAATAATATAAGTAAGGCACATAGTTAAAAATATAGATTATTTTTAACACAAGAACACATACACAAAAGATAGTGACTTGTACTTGTGCGAAACAAGTCTAGTGACTAACGTTAATAAAACACGTTTAGGTCACGACGCTAGATAAGCAAACCCGGTGAAGTTTACGACGCAGGAATGCAAAGTTGTGAGTTCATGCTCCCCCTTTTCTTTAACTGTTTTTGGTTTTTTAACTCTCGGGGGTGAAATACATGTTACAAATAATACAATGTTTACAATTGGTATGATAACAAGAAGCACTCTTGGTGAGAACGAGTACCAAGTATGATGCGATTTGAGAATACAAAAATACAAGAAGCACTCTTGGTGAGAACGAGTACCAAGTATGATGCGTTTTAAGAAATGCCTAAGAAATACTAGATCATGTGAGCACAGACATAATACTAAAGATGCCATTAAGTCTTGGTGAAAACTAGTACCAAGCCATTAAAACATTCATTAATTAGGGACGAGGGTTATATCTAACAGGTACGACCGAACCCCACTCAAGGTCACAACTAGTACCTAGCAGTGCTTCGGAGTCCCAGTCGAGGTTAATCGACGCAATCGAGGTTAATCGACACAGTCAAGGGAAATTGACACAGTCAAGGTTAATCGACATAGTCGAGGAAAATCGACAAGGTTATGAGCCAACACTAGTGCTCTCTATGTCCTCAAGGAGTCATAACAAGTACTCCCCATGTCCTCACATGCCTTAAAGTCTCTCAAAGATTTACAAGAATACTTTATTGGTACAAGATTTGTACCATAAGAATACTTTATTGGTACAAGATTTGTACCACAAGAATACGTTATTTCACAAGAATACTTTATTTATACAAGATACATACCATGTTTCATACAAGGTATGCAAAACGCATGAACTCGCTCAACTTTATGTTGATGTTTTCCAAAATTACATGTATTTCAGGTGACAGGATGGATCTTGGGCGCAGGTGTCATAACTAGAAGCAGACTTCAAGTTTAGATGTCATCCACTTTTGTTGAATTGTAACCTTGTCAAAGGTCGTGATTTGAAAACTTAAATAACAAGTGTTTGTAATACTCAAATTTTACGAATGGATGAACATCGTTTTGATCATGTAGTTGTTTATTACGATTGAATGCAATGATATTAAACCAGTCACACATCATACGCTTCCGCAAAAGACAGGGTGTGACAGTTTGGTATCAGAGCTTCGATTGTAGTGAACTAGGATTCCTTCTCGAGTCTAGACTACAATCACTAGAGTTCTCTCACAAAAACATTTTACAAAAAGGTTTTTCATTGCATTCGCATAAGCGCTAAGATCAACGAGTCAAACACTTTTCAAAAAGAGACAAGGCAAGGACATTAGTAGGGATACCCTCAAGATAAGGTGCCAATTAAGGCATAGTCTACACAAGTTAGACTTACCAAAGATAAAATACACTCTTGGTGACCACTAGTAGCAAGTAGTGTTTTTGTCGTAAATCGACAACTAGAAAAATGACCCCCCAAAAACGAGAGTTATACGTCATATAATGCATCAAGTTGCTTGTTTATGCTAAGTAGCATATTTGTTATTGATATACATATATACAAATAAGTGTACGGAATGATTATTGACGTGAATAAGATACTTCCGACTCCGATTCCTATTACTGTACGTAACTCGCATGATGAAGCTATCGACCTCGCGTTCATTGCAAAGCTCATAGCTAGAGTGGTTACCAGACAAGATTCTGAGCTTGCTTCAGTAGGAGATGGCCGCTCTTCTCTCTCGATCGTGAAGGTGCCTGACTACGGTGATGATGACGAGGCAGAGGCGACAACCTTGAACGAATTCTTAATCAACGGGACGAGATCCATGCGGCTTATGTGAAGCAAGATTGACGACATACTTGACCAGAAAAGGAAGATGAAGTATTCGTCTTGAAGGTGCCCCTCCAACTACTAGGAATTCTCTTTATTCCTATTTCATTTAATCATCGTGCCTGTTCGCGCGTAACAATAATAAGTGTTAGCGCATGGACCGCCACAATGGTCCTTTCCATGACAGAGGTATAAGGACAGTAGTGTCCCCTCCTTGATTGATCATCTGCTTGGACGAGAGAAAATTTGGGGTAACTGTGCAAGACAATTTATTATTACGGGGGCCCACGTAATAACGACTTGTAGTGCACATAAATCCTGGTGGCTCTGCGGGCCAAGCTAACGATCACTGCACAAAAATAAACTCTAGGTGTTCACACCTTCAAATGGTAGAACAAAACATATATTAGTGCTTTAGCACTTTACAAAGTAGGAAACCTGTCTTGCCTACTTCGTGTCTGACACTTCTACCCGTGTACGAGACGTTTGAGAAACAATATTTAAGCAAGAGAAGAGGAATAACATTCAGAAAGAATCAGTGGCAATACACTCTCTATCACCCCTACACGAACAACCCCATCTCTGGGAAAATATACACATCAATAAAGCTAATATAGCAGGAAATAACTGAAACCTAAATGACCGAGGCGATGTAACCTCGAGTCCATTTTTCCATTACAAACAATAAGCCAAGTTGGCAAGCCTATGTGAAGGCTCAGTAATTGTTTCCTTGCTCATACATTGTTGATTATATATGCATGTGATATTGGGTGATAACCTGTTTACTTACGGTGTTATGTACCTCATAGACAATTGGAATATTGTCTAACCTACGTCATACCATTTTGACAGAAGAGAATGCCGCCCAGACGTGACACAAACACCAGTACGTTACCAAGGACAGAAGCCGAGTTGCAAGAACGCATCTCACAGGAAATTGCACGACATGAAGCCCTCCGCTCTGAGCACAGTGGTGGCACTACCGGAAATAACCCTCCAACTGGCTGCACCTATAAACAATTCCTGGACTGTAGGCCATTGAATTTTGATGGCACAGGAGGTGTCGTTGCATTTGTACGTTGGGCAGAAAAGACTGACTCCATTCTAAGAATGAGTAGCTGTTCGTCCCAACAGAGTGTTACATATATCTCAGGGTTGTTCTTGAATGGCGCACTCTCCTGGTGGAGCCTTCAGGTTCAGACCCTTGGTGCAGATGCTGCTTATGCACTGAGCTGGGACGAGCTCAAGGAAATGATGGAAAAGAAATACTGTTCTAGGGCTGAAATCCAGAAGCTTGAGGTGGAGTTCTGGAATTTGAAAATGGACGGACCGAAGATTCCTGAATACGTCCAACGATTTCACGACTTGTCTAGGGTCGTCCCCTACTTAGTCAAGCCAGAATTCAAGAGAATTGAACTGTTCATTTGGGGACTTGCACCTCAGATCAGGAGCTTGGTTACTACCTCAAGGCCTCCAACTATTGCAGAGGCTATCGATTTAAGCGTTAAGCTTACTGAAGAAGCTCTACGTGCGGGAAAATTTTCAGAATCTGAGGATAACAAGAAAGAGACTCATGTGGAGTCATCAGGCAACAAGAAGAGGAAGTCTTCGAACCTAAAGATAAGCACCCAAGTCAGCTATGGAAACTCTAAAGCAAACAAAAGAAAGAAAGTGAAACCGCTGCATGGCAGGAAAACTGATGGATCCACTAATAAGGCCGGTGGTAAAATTTACTCGGGGACTAAGCCGAGGTGTGGGGAATGCAATTTTCACCATGAAGGTCAATGTCTGAGACCTAAGTGCGGGAAGTGTGGAAAAGAAGGGCACAACAAGGACGCCTGTTGGGCGAAGGACCCAGATGGAAGAAACAAGAGAATACCAGGTTGCTACAGATGTGGTGAAGCAGGGCACTTTAGAAAAGATTGCCCTGGGAAGAAACAAGCAAGGAAGGGTCTTCACGATCGAAACTCGTGAAGCACGCCAGGATCCAGATGCGGTTACGGGTACGTTCCCTAATAACCAACCTTATGCATCCATTTTTGGATTAATACTGGCATCAACTTTAACCTTGTATGCTTAGAACTTAAGAAACTGCTTGGCCTAGTTTCAAGTAGAATAGACGTCCCGTATTCTTTAGAAATGGGCATATAGAAGGCTAGTTTAAGCAAATGAAGCAATTAAGGAATTATATTCTAGGAACTCAGAAGGCCGAAACCTTCTGTTACCATTGACTAGCGAAGTCATAATACGATAGTCAGCATGGATTGGATATCCAAGTATAGAGCCGGAGAACATCCCCGTGATGGAAGAAGTTCCAGAAGCCTTTTCTGAAAACTTGCCAGGAACGCCCCCTCCGCAGCGACAAGAGAGGTTTAAGATGAGCCTCGTGCCAGAAGCGGCACCGGTGACAAGATGACGTCTTACCGACTAGCTTCGTCCACGAAGCATGAGCTTCCGATATAACTGCAAGAGCTGCTAGACAGAGGAAATTAAGGACGTGACATCCTTAGTTAAGGACACAAAGAGAAAGCTGACAGTTTCCATTTTGCATCAATTCCAGAGAATTGAAAATCAGAATCCTTTGCCAAGGACTGATAACATGAATAGACAAATCGTCAGGTTATAGTTACCACTCAAAGATCAACATGAGGACAAGATGTCCTCCACTGTAAATACAAGAAGGAATTATCCCTAAAACGACCTTTAGGACTCGCTTCGAGCATTACAAGTTCCTTGTCGTACCATTTGGCTTAACACACGCAACGACAATATTCATGGATTTCATGAATCGAATGTGTAAGCCATGCCTGAATAGATCACGATTAGACATATTGACTACATTCTTATATGGCCAACGACCAAGGGAAGTCGTGAGCAACAGCTGCAATTCACCTTGCAAAGTCTTAGAGAAAAGAGTAGTTATGTGCTATGATGACGAAAAACGGATTCCGAATTCGCGAAGTGAGAACTTTAAGATACATGGTGGATAAGAACGAGATTCATGCAAACTCTGCAACCAAGAGCTAAGGAGCTAGAGTTGCAATTATGTAACGTTTCTCGACAAAGTCTCGATTGTACGTCGATGCAACGAGACCACAACATTGCATACGCGGCACATTGATTAAGGAATCAAAAGAAGAAACCTTGAGCTAGACACAATAATTGCGCACCGCAAACTTGACGTCACTACCTGAAAGAAAACGCTGCACGATCTTTACTAATCACAAGGGTTGCAACACACCATTGATCACAAAAACTTGAATGTTAACGAAGATGAACTAAGCTACTTAACGATGCAAAACTGTATGGACACGATACATGCTTGTGTGATAAAATTTGATGAAAAGTTGGAACGCTCACTTGCCCTTAGTGGAGTCTTCCTACGACAGTATTTATCACACCGCCGTTCAAACCGCTTCGTGTGAAGCTTTAGATGAAACACAATAAGTCGATCCCCGTCATGTTGAACGAAGACCGGAGATAAAAATCTACTGACCCGAGTTGATTTGGGAAAAATTAGAGGCAAAGTCATTCAGATATGTGATCATATCGAGACAGCCCGTAGAATACAGAAAAGTTGCGCCGACGAGCGACAGAAATCGTAAGAATTTGAAACGAGAAGTATGGATTTAATGAGAGCCTCGCCTAGAGAGGGCGTGATATGATTTGGGAAAACGTAAAGGTTGAATCCCCGATGTAGGGATCAGAACCGTACCTCACAAGATGAAACTTCTAGAAAAAGATCCGTAGTGATCGCGACACATTCTATGTGTCTAATCTTTAAAGGAGTCTGACTCAAGGAACAATCACTGTTCCCACAAATAAGATTCACGTCAATGACAAACGACAAAACTACCATAAAACCTGTTAAGGTTTCGGACCAAGAGTCCACAATACTATAAAACCTGTTAAGGTTTCGGACCAAGAGTCCACAATACTATAAAACCTGTTAAGGTTACGGACCAAGAGTCCACAAGACACAGAAAAGACACAATTGATTTACTTGAGTACGATAGAATCCATAACATGACCCATAGTACATGGGAACATGAAGAACAATCATGAACCTAAGTGACCACATTCAATTCACAACTCCCCTGCGACTAATGACATCGCTTGAATTTCGGGACGAAATTCTTTTAACGGGGGGAGACTGTGACAACCGTCACTTTTCCGTACATTCCGTACACGAAATGAACAGTAATTTGTGCCTTAATGACTGTGCATGATCTGGTTTACCAGACAAATAAAATTTTGAATTCCATGCAAGTGAATTCATGCACGTGTTATATTACAAGAATTACTTTAAGATAGCGTTGCGTCAAAAATATTAGTAAACTCACCGGTAAGACACATTGTGTCAACATTTATGCAGAAAGCAGTTAGACAATAGAATTGGAGCCTAGGTGTAGGTCCAATGAAAAGAATACATTAAAACCCAAGAGTACATACAAGGGTTAACACATAGACATTCCGGAAGCAAAAATAAGCACTAGAAAGCACCCGAAACGCACTTTAAGTGCAGAATTTCAGTAAATTCAGCTCAAATCAGCCTTTAAGCCTGTAAATGTCATGCAGAATTTACGTTTTATTATTCAGAATATTTCCCTAAGTGTCGGGAATCGAAAGTATTACAAAAGGGTACTTAAAGGGCACTAAACGGTGCAATTTAACACTTTAACGAACCGGTATCCAACCGAATAACCGGACATTACCCGGAACACCCAAAATAATGCTGGAAGCATTGTTTTTATTTTTCTAAGCTAGTTAGGGTCCCCGAACACCCTAACACACTATATAGTTAATAACACATCAAACACTAAATATTACACTTAAAAAAAACTAACTAACTTATATAACTAAGATTTGAAATGTAATTGGAGACCCCTTTCCCCCCCCTTACGTTTATGGACAAGGGACCCATCACCAAGATTTCTTTATATTACTTAATTAGATATGTTGCTAGATTTTGGAACATTTTAACCATGAGTTAATCTAGTGTTGGAAGAAAGTTTATAAAACCCTTTAGTCTTTAACACTTATCATTTCTCATCTTCAAGTTCACAAACAAACTCCTCCCTCCTTTCTACATAGCTCACGGCCAACACCCTCTTCCTTTCACCTTCATTTTTAATCCAATTCCATATAATCTAAGGGTAACCTAAGGTGTAAGGATCAAAACTAAGAAGCTTGGAAGCATCGGAAGCTCAAGGACCGCTCTCATTTTCTTTTATCCACCACTTTTATACTCTTGAACTCCCCTAGCCTTGTGCTAGTGGTAAGTGTCTTAGATCTTCATTCTCTTCATATTGTTGATGGTTAATAGTTAAAAGAATGGTGAAATCTTAAGAAACACTAAGAACATAAACAAAGTCTTGAAACATAAACTAGCAAAGTGATGAAGAATGGTTAAAATGATGAAGAAATCATGATATTCTTGTGTTATAATGCTTGTTGAATGTTGTTTGCTAGTAGAAATGTTATGGTTCATCACATGATCTTGCTAGATCATGTTTAAAAACATGAACTAGCAAGGTGAGAAAATAGAAATGTGTAGGATGATGAAACCATCCACCCATAAACTATGAACTTGAATAAATAAATGTTTTCTTGAAAAATAAAGATCAAAGTAGGTAATAATCTTGTAGATCTAAAGATCCATGAGCGGTTTTTCGAAAGAACCAAGTGAAAAGTATGAGTTTCGTTAAAACTTGGATCTTACATAAACTTAACACATTTTTAGTGGATAAACAAGTGTAGGAACACTTGTGTAATAAGAAAATTTCACAAAGAAATATTTTTAGAAAATACGACTAGAAGTTGTGAATATCCAAACTCTTTAAAAATGAAGTTTTTAAGAAACCAATCACATTTTTAAGGGTAACAAGACTTACTAAATACACTAGTAAGTTACTACACATTTGTATAAATTCTCAAGTTCATGAAATAGAGAAATTAGTATATGTGTTGATGATTGTTGTTGAAATTGATTGATGATGATTTTAAAAGAAAATAAACGCATGTTTTGAAAACATGGGAAACCTCCATTTTTAGGGGAAACTCTGTCAAAATTTCTATAAAATTTTGACACTAAGAAAATACAAGTGTTGAGAAACTTAACCCCTAAAAATGTATCTAAAAACATTTACCAAGGTTTCTCTAATTTTTGGTGATAAGAAATGATAATTTCTTCAAAATTAAAATTGATATTAAGTATGTATATTTTTGGAGAAAAATATATACATTTACTAATCACTATATTTTGTGCTAAGTGTATGTAGTATGTATTATACTTGATAGTGTATTAGGACTTGAAAATACACTAAACACTCTTGAGAAGTAAAAACACAAAAATACACATACAACGTACTTAGACAAATACAAGATACTTATATTTATTTTTGAGAAAATAATATAAGTAAGGCACATAGTTAAAAATATAGATTATGTTTAACACAAGAACACATACACAAAAGATAGTGACTTGTACTTGTGCGAAACAAGTCTAGTGACTAACGTTAATAAAACACGTTTAGGTCACGACGCTAGATAAGCAAACCTGGTGAAGTTTACGACGCAGGAACGCAAAGTTGTGAGTTCATGCTCCCCCTTTTCTTTAACTGTTTTTGGTTTTATAACTCTCGGGGGTGAAATACATGTTAAAAATAATACAATGTTTATAATTGGTATGATAACAAGAAGCACTCTTGGTGAGAACGAGTACCAAGTATGATGCGATTTGAGAATACAAAAAATACACGAAGCACTCTTGGTGAGAACGAGTACCAAGTATGATGCGTTTTAAGAAATGCCTAAGATATACTAGATCATGTGAGCACAGACATAATACTAAAGATGCCATAAAGTCTTGGTGAAAACTAGTACCAAGCCATTAAAAACATTCATTAATTAGGGACGAGGGTTAGATCTAACGGGTACCGCCGAACCCCACTCAAGGTCACAACTAGTACCTAGCAGTGCTTCGGAGTCCCAGCCGAGGTTAATCGACGCAGTTGAGGTTAATCGACACAGTCGAGGGTAATCGACACAGTCAAGGGAAATCGACATAGTCGAGGTTAATCGACACAGTCGAGGAAAATCGACAAGTTTATGAGCCAACACTAGTGCTCTCTATGTCCTCAAGGAGTCATAACAAGTACTCCCCATGTCCTCACATGCCTTAAAGTCTCTCAAAGATTTACAAGAATACTTTATTGGTACAAGATTTGTACCACAAGAATACTTTATTGGTACAAGATTTGTACCACAAGAATACGTTATTTCACAAAAATACTTTATTTATACAAGATACATACCATGTTTCATACAAGGTATGCAAAACGCATGAACTCGCTCAACTTTATGTTGATGTTTTCCAAAATTACATGTATTTCAGGTGACAGGATGGATCTTGGGCGCAGGTGTCATAACTAGAAGCAGACTTCAAGTTTAGATGTCATCCACTTTTGTTGAATTGTAACCTTGTCAAAGGTCGTGATTTGAAAACTTAAATAACAAGTGTTTGTAATATTCAAATTTTACGAATGGATGAACATCGTTTTGATCAAGTAGTTGTTTATTACGATTGAATGCAATGATATTAAACCAGTCACACATCATACGCTTCCGCAACAGAAAGGGTGTGACAAGGGATTTAGTCTTAGAGACTGGGAGATGGTCTTAGAGACCAGGGAGTTAGTCTGAGAGGCTAGGGAGTTCAGTCTGAGAGGCTGGGAGGGGTAGTCTGGGAAGACTAGGAGGATTACTTGTTTTATTGTGACTTACATGTTTATTTGATTTCATGTTGATATTTGTGCATATGTGTGGTTGTGAAACATACACCATGGTTTCATCTTCCGACACAGGAGTATCGGACACAGTGGACCCTATGGCAGTCGTGTCAGACGACGAGATACCTTCAGAGGGAGACGTCTACACGTCCGACACGTATCTGATGATGACATTGATCTGTTCGAGGGGGATCTCCAGATTGATGTTGATGCTGTCCTTCCTATTGCTGAGGCCCCTGTAGAGGAGGCCCCTCTTGGTTCACCAGTCCCAGACTCATTGGAGTCTGTGGCATCCGCGTCTTTGCACGACCAGGGTGTGCAGCATCACTCTCCTGACGCTGACGCAGCGATGTCAGCTGCACCTGGTCCGTTACACGAGTTTGAGTTTGACCATGATATCGATGACGAACCCGATCCATTTTTTCCCCCTGACTTCGACCCTGACCAGGAGATCGAGTTTATTCATATGGACCAGCCCTTAGAGGCACCTGTGGCTCCTGTTGATCCGTTGTTTGACATTCCTGCTGGCTTCGATATGGACCTTGACGACCCTGAGCCTGTCGTAGCACCAGAGCCTGTTGTTGACCATGGCCCTGTTCTTGATGATGCCACAGCCGTTGCATCACCTAATATGGGTGCACCGGCCATTGCACCTCTTGTTGATGATATACCCATTGCTGACCTTCCCATTGTTGCACCTCCATTGGTGGATGATCCTGTTATTGATGCACCCATTGTAGCACTTGTAGCACCTGTTCTACCCCCTGTGCATGCTGATCATGCACCTTTCGCCACACATATTGACCCACGATACGCCGACACCCTCAACGGGTGGATCAACGATGACGACTATCCACCGTACGTGGTACCTGTCACACCTGTTTCTACACCCACTGATATTCCACTATCCCACCCACACACGACCGATGTCCATCGTACCGATCTTTCGATTACCTTTCTCCAGGACATCCCTCCACCACGTCCTGGGGAGGGTTCATTGAGACAGCCTTTTGGTCGCGTACCTTTCATGACAGGAGACGGCCAGTTTACACCGCAGATTCCTCATCCTGCCTTTGTCCCACCAGTATCGACATCTTTTTCGTTTCTGTCACACTTTCCTCCTGTTGCACCACCTACTGCACCATCTTTCATTCCGTCGAGCGAGCCATTTTTGTGGACTACGCCCCCTGTTATGCCATTATCTGACCCATACCACCCATTTCACGTAGGGCACACTACGGAGGACATACTTGCGTCATTGCAGCTACAGCAGGACGCATTGAGCCGTCGTATTCAGGACTTGGAGAGAGCTCCACGTCCACCTTGTCACTGTCAGACCCCCTTTGCAGCACCACACACTCCTCGTCCGCTTTCCCCCGATTCAGACGTTCGTTTCATGACATCTGAGCAGCAGATAGCATATTTGTTGTTCGCCTATCGTGCCTTAGAGGAGGACTGGTTACATATGCGTCGCTTGCTTTTCTCTCATTTTCCTCCTCCTCCTCCTCCTCCGCCATCAGCATAGGCATTTTTGGTTTGTTGCAGGTCGGTCATTTTGGTGAGAAAGTCGCGATTGAGCCAGCACAGGAAGAACTTTTGAGAGACCACACTTTTTGTATATGATATGTGTAGACAGATTTGTACTTTCGGGGGTGATGTAGCCCCATGATCTTATTTTGATATGTGATGTACTATTAAACATGTAAAAACAATATCGTGGTGGTGATTAATGAAAAGCTCAATGGCAACGTTCTTACTACATGCTTTGTTGAGTTATATGTTTTAATTTATAACATGAGATGTTATGTGTTGATGGATGTTACTGTATATGTATATTTATTATACTCACTATGACCTGACCAACGTGATCATCCTTTAGAAGATGCCTCCAAAACGTGATGTACGCATGCCTACTAACGAGGCGGAACTCCAAGGGATCATTGCCGCAGCTATAACACAATATGCAGCCTCCCAAACAAAAACGAGCAGAAACACTTTGAACAAAAACAACAACGGCAATAACAATCCACCCAATGGTAATGATAAGTCGTTTGAGATATACTATGATACATTTGGATATTTATAGCACGACCACGTGCAATCCCGTTTGTAAATTCCAACGTATGTGCAGGGTGCACCTACAAGCAGTTTCTCGACTGCAAGCCCGTGAACTTCGACGGCACAGGAGGCGCTGTTGCGTTTGTTAGGTGGGCTAAAAAGACAGATTCTGTCCTAAGAATGAGCAAATGCGCTCCCGAGCAACAAGTGACCTACATCTCAGGGCTGTTTCTGGATGGTGCCCTATCGTGGTGGAATCTACAAGTGCAAACTTTAGGAGAAGCTGCTGCTTATGCGTTAACCTGGGCTGAGCTAAAAGAACTAATGAGGAAAAAGTACTGCTCGCGTGCTGAAATACAGAAGCTAGAGACTGAGTTCTGGCACTTAAGGATGGAAGGTCCTAAGATTGCAGAATATGTTCAGAGGTTTCATGATTTATCTCATGTCGTGCCGTACATGGTCACACCCGAGTTTAAACGTGTCGAGCGCTTTCTCTGGGGATTGGCTCCCCAGATTATGAGTATGGTTACCACGTCCAAGCCTGCAACGATCACGGAAGCCATCGACCTCGGTGTGGCGCTTACTGAGGAGGCCATTAGGTTGAACAAATTCTCAGTCTCTGATCAGAAGAAAAAGGAGACGCATGTTGAGTCGTCTGGTGAAAACAAAAAAAAATTCTCTAACTTCAAGCAAGGTACAAGCAATGTGAGCAAGAAGGGTGAGTCGAGCACACCGGCCAGAGCCAAAACCGGTGTTGAAAGCAGAGGAAAAGGCTACATGGGCACTCTACCCAAGTGTGATACATGCCAGCGCCATCATTCTGGCCAGTGCGGATTGAGAAAATGTGAGTCGTGTGGGAAGAACGGTCACTCGAAGGATACTTGTTGGGTTGGTTCAGGCCAGGGTGGCCAAAGGGGTTTCAATAACAACAACCGTGGTGGTAATGGAAACCGCCCGCAAGGACATAATGGAGGAAATGGTAATCGTTGGAATGTTGCAAATCAAGCTGGTAACCGGGGAGCAGACGGAAATCGGGGCGGAAATGGAAATGGGAATGGCCGAGGGCCAGGAGGCTTCAATTGTGGGGATGTTGGGCATTTTAAGAGGGAATGCCCGAAACTGAATCAAGCCCGTGGGAGAGTATTCAACATCGGCGCAAGGGAAGCGTGCCAGGATCCAAACGTTGTCACTGGTACGTTCCATGTAAACCAATGCTTTGCATCTGTTCTGTTTGATACTGGTACCGATTATAGTTTCGTATCATTAGAATTTAAGAATATACTTGGGTTGACCACTAGTAAGTTAGACGTTCCATACTCGATTGAATTGGCGAATGGGAAACTGGTTGAAACGGGTGAAGTCATCATGCGTGATAGAACTGGGAGGACATGAGTTTACGCTAGATCTGCTGCCTGTCGAATTGGGAAGCTTCGACGTGGTAGTGGGGATGGATTGGTTGTCGAGCAACAAAGCCGATATCGTTTGCCACAAGAAGACCGTCCGCATCCCTATGATGGACGAAGAAACGATCGTAGTACATGGAGAAAAACGCGATACGCCTCCAAGAATCATTAGCTGTCTGAAAGCTAGAAAGTGTTTACAGAAGGGATGTGTTGCATTCTTGGCACACATCGTGGATAAAGAAGCTGCGGAGATAAAGATCGAAGACATTCCAGTTGTAAAAGAATATCCTGAAGTTTTTCCAGAAGACTTGCCAGGATTGCCGCCTCAAAGGCAAGTCGAGTTCCACATTGACTTGGTTCCAGGCGCCGCGCCTGTGGCCAAGGCACCCTATAGACTTGCGCCTTCGGAGATGCAGGAGTTATCAACACAACTCCAGGAGCTATTGGACAAAGGATTCATCAGGCCAAGCTTCTCACCTTGGGAAGCTCCAGTTCTGTTTGTTAAGAAGAAGGATGGTAGTTTTCGTATGTGCATAGACTACCGCGAGCTTAATAAGTTAACTATCAAGAACATATATCCTTTGCCGAGGATTGATGACCTGTTTGATCAGTTGCAAGGTTCAAGTTTCTATTCAAAGATCAACCTTCGATCTGGATATCATCAGTTAAGGATACAAGAGGAAAGTATCCCGAAGATGGCCTTTAGGACTCGTTATGGACATTACGAGTTCCTGGTTATACCGTTTGGGTTGACAAACGCACCGGCAGTTTTCATGGATCTAATGAACAGAGTCTGCAAGCCATACTTGGATAAGTTTGTAATCGTGTTTATTGATGACATTCTGATCTACTCGAAGACGAAGAACGAGCACGAACAACACTTAAGAGCTATTCTAGAGCTACTTAAAAAGGAAAAATTGTACGCTAAGTTCTCGAAGTGTGAGTTCTAGCTGCGTGAAGTCCAATTTCTTGGACATGTGGTTAATGGAAATGGAATCCATGTGGATCCAACAAAGATCGAGGCGATCAAGAATTGGGAAACTCTATAGATGCCAATCGAGATTCGACAGTTCTTAGGTTTGGCTGGTTATTATCGAAGGTTCATTGAGGATTTCTCGAAAATCGCTCAATCTCTAACCGCACTCACACAGAAAGACAAGAAGTTTGATTGGGGTGACGAGCAAGAAGAAGTGTATCAGTTGTTGAAAAACAAGCTCTGTGACGCACCGATCCTATCGCTACCCGAAGGAACAGACGACTTCGTGGTATATTGTGATGCCTCGCGTCAAGGTTTGGGTTGCATGCTGATGCAGCGCCAGAAGGTTATAGCATATGCGTCACGACAGTTGAAGATTCATGAGAAAAATTACACCACCTATGATTTGGAATTGGGCGCGGTGGTATTTGCATTGAAGATTTGGCGACATTATTTGTATGGTACGCGATGTACAATCTTCACTGATCACAAGAGCCTGCAGCACATATTTGACCAAAAAGAGCTTAACATGAGGCAAAGACGCTGGGTTGAACTGTTGAATGATTATGATTGCGAGATCAAGTATCACCCAGGGAAGGCGAATGTGGTCGCCGATGCCCTGAGTCGAAAAGAAAGGATTAAGCCCATAAGGGTTAGGGATTTGGAAATGATTGTCCAGACAGACCTCTCCTTGCGCATTTGTGCCGCACAGAGAGAAGCTTTGAAAGAAAGGAACATTGAGGACGAATATCTCCGTGGGATGGAGAAGCAGTTGGTACCAAATGAGGAAGGAACTTTATGCTTCATGAAACGAATTTGGGTTCCTCTGTTTGGTGGATTGAGAAAGGTTATTTTCGACGAAGCTCACGAATCTCGGTACTCAATTCATCCAGGAGCGGATAAGATGTACCAAGATCTTAAAGATTTCTACTGGTGGCCTTGGATGAAAGGCGATGTTGCAGTATATGTTGGCAAATGTTTAACTTGCGCCAAGGTTAAGGCCGAATACCAGAATCCTTCAGGTCTTCTGCAGCAACCTGAAATACCCAAATGGAAATGGGAACAGATTTCAATGGACTTCATAACAAAATTGCCAAAGACGCCCAAGGGCCATGATATGATTTGGGTAATAGTAGACCGTCTAACAAAATCTGCGCACTTCTTACCAATCAAAGAGAAAGACAACACAAGTAAACTTGCTGAAATTTACATGCGAGAGATTGTTGCTTGTCATGGAGTGCCTCTCTCGATTATCTCTGATAGAGATGGACGCTTCGTGTCAAGGATTTGGCAGTCCTTCCAAGAAGCTTTTGGCTCACAGTTGAATCTAAGTACTGCATTTCACCCACAACCTGATGGCCAAAGTGAACGAACTATCCAGACATTGGAAGATATGCTAAGAGCATGTGTAATGGACTTAGGTGGTAGCTGGGATAATCATTTACCATTGGTCGAGTTTTCGTACAACAACAGCTACCACACAAGTATTGGAGCCGTGCCATTTGAAGCTCTTTATGGACGCAAGTGTCGATCACCACTGTGCTGGGCTGATGCGGGTGATAGACAGCTTGTTGGTCCCGAAATAGTCCAAGAAACGACAGACAAGATCTTTCAAATTCGAAAGCGCATCGAGGAGGCTCGCGATAGACAGAAAGCCTATGCAAATCAAAGGAGGAAACCTTTGGAGTTTCAAGTTGGGGATATGGTTCTGTTAAAAGTTTAACCCTGGAAGGGTGTGGCACGCTTTGGGAAGCGTGGGAAGTTGAATCCGCGTTACATTGGCCCGTTCAGAATCCTGCAAAGGATTGGGCTTGTGGCATACAAGTTGGACCTACCTACGGAACTTAATGGCGTTCACGATACGTTTCACATATCTAACCTGAAAAAGAGTCCAACACAAGAGACATTAATCATTCCTGCTGACGAAGTTCATATTGACGACACGCTCCACTTTACCGAAGAACCCGTTGAGGTTACGGATTGGAAAGTTAACAAAACACGCAGGAGTAGTGTCAAGCTCGTCAAAGTTCGATGGAATGCAAGACATGGGCCAGAATTCATGTGGGAACATGAGGATCGTATGAAGGAGAAATACCCCCATTTATTTCCTAAGACCCCTGCAACTAGAAGCAGAGCCTAAAATTTTGGGACGAAATTTTCTTAACGGGGGGAGAATGTGACAACCCTCACTTTCACAGGTATCCGTACAATTTATTAATTCTTAATTTGTGCTTAATGACTGTGCTTGATTACGACTGTTGATTTAACTGCTTACTGAATTCTGTTACATACATACATATGCATCACATTTTATACTGTCACTCCATTTATTACACATAAACATTAGTGACAACCATGATGCACAAAGCACAGTTAGCACAGTGAGCGGATAACCCAGAGACATGCTGACAATGCCAGCACCAAGACAGACAATATATTTTAGGCCAGTATGAGCCAGAGATAGAGTACTACACTAGTAGGGAGTGTAGGGAAGTGAGGACCATAAAACTGCGTCACTAGGTGATAGTTATAGTGCCGGGAAGTGCCAAAAACATGCTTTAAGTGCAGAATTCTACACTAAGTAACCAAAATTCAGCATTTAACAATGCTAGTAAAGTGCAAAAACTTGGCAAAATAGTCCTAGACACTTTCCAAGGTGTTGGGAATTTAATGTGTCACTAAAAGTAACATAAAAGACACTTTAAAGATTTATTTAGCACTTTAACGGATCAACACCAAACCGAACAACCGAACTTTACCCGGAACATAAAAATATTGCCAAACACATTGTTTTTACTTTTCCGAGCTAGTTAGGGTCCCCGAACACCCTAACACACCTTATATTACATAACACACAATAATACACTAATTATATCCTTTAAACTCTAACTAGATCCTAACTAAACATGTAACCAAGAATTGAAACCCAACCCCATACCCCCCTCTTCGACGGTTATGTGGGGTAGGACACCCCCACATTTCTTTTCATTATTTTATTTGAAGATGTTGGTGGATTAAGGACATAATACATGGTGGATAAATATGGAACTTGGTTTATAAATTAGCACACAAGGGTCTTGAACATTCATTTCACAAACTCAACACTTACAAGCTCTCTTCTCTTCCTCCTTCCTTACTTTCGGCCGCCACCATCACTCCACCATACCACCACCATCAAGTCTTTTTTTAGCCATTCATACACATACAAAGGTGCAAGAGGTCCAACAAGTAAGCTTGGTGCACTCGGAAGCTCAAGGACCGCTCTAGTTTTCTTTTATCCACCACTTTTACGCCTTGAAACTCCCCTAGCCTTGTGCTAGTAGTAAGTGTTTTAAATCTTCATCTTGTCCTTATTTTTAGTGGTTAATAGTTGAAAGAATGATAAAATATTAAGAACTCTAAAGAACATCATCAAAGTCTTGAAGTTTAAACTAACTAGAGAAGATGTATGGTTAAATGATGTTGAAATGATGTTGATCTTGTGTTGTTATGCTTAATACATGTTGTTTGTTAGTAAAAGCAAGATGGTTCATCACCTAGACTTGCTAGATCTTGATTAAGAACATGAACTAGCAAGATGTAAAGGTTAAAGATATGAAGGATGATGAAACCATCCACACATGAAATTTGAACTTGAACAAATATAAGTTTTCTTGAAAAATAAAGTTATAAACTTGTAGATCTAAAGATCTATGAGCGGTTTTTCGAAAGAACCAAGTGAAAGGAACGAGTTTTGTTAAAACTTGGATATTGCATGAAATAAACACATTTTTAGTAAATAAACAAGTGAATAAACACTTGTGTAACAAGAAAATTTTACAAAGAAATATTTTTGTAAATCATGACTAGAAGTTGTAAATATTCAAATCCTTTAAAAATAAAGTTTTTAAGAAACTAATCACATTTTTACAGGTAACAAGACTCACTAATTATGCTAGTAAGTTACTACTTACTTTTATGTATATTTCAAGTTCATAAGTTTATGATTTGTGCTCATTTTTGTCAAGATTGATGATTAGAAATTGTATATTGTTGGTTGATGATTGTTTGAATAAATTTTTGATAAGAAAATGATACGCTAGTAAGCGTGGACGCCTCCATTTACAAAGGAAACTCTGGCGAAATTTTTCTAGAATTTCAACACTTAGAAATATTTTTCTAACAAGTGTTTACAAATATATTTTTAACCTTGTTTTCAAAATAAGCTTCGCCATGATTTTTATTACAAAAATGTTAAGTGCCGGAGGTTGATTTTCGTAACTATATGTAGAGCGTATATTATATACTAAAACGCTTGTGTGATTATTTGTTAATTTTGTGAACTAGATATATTATTTTTAGGGTAAAAATAATATAATTTATGATATCATGAAATTACGACTCCAAAAATAATACCAACGCTCTCACAAAACAAATATTTAAGTTACACAAATATTGTTGATTTACGACACGCTAAAACGTAACTTATGTAATTTTCATAAAAATATTCTTATACGTATATTTTGGTAAAATATTATTTTGGAAAGTTCATGAAGTAAAATATAATATTTTTGGGAAAAATATATATATTTTGGAGTTTAGATGTTTTAGACAAGTGATTAAAATATATTTTCTAAGTGTGACTTAAAATATATTTTTCAGAATTATAAAGCGTACATGTATAAATACCCCCATCATTGGGAAGGAAATATACATACAAAATAATTAAGAAGTGTGGATACAAAATAGTTGCCTAACTATTTTCCTAATTACAAAAGTTAAGTTAAAATAATTAATATTATTTTAACAAGTATAATGTCACACCCCTTTCTGCGGCGGAAGCACGAGGTGTGATCATGAAAGGTTCTCATTGCATACGAAAGGTAAACATACTACATGCTCGTAAAAATAACTTCAAATACCAAACATTTCATAACTTGAAAACATAAGTTTAGCGTTTACATCACGAAATAGCATAAAACATTGTCTTGAAAGTTTACAACTTTATTTAAAGATAAACATAGGCGACATCCACAAGCATGAGTAAGACCGCACGCACATCCATTTTTAGTTACCTGAAATACATGTGAGTTTTGGGAAAAACGTCAACATAATGTTGGTGTGAATTCATGCAGTGATTTTTTTTAATGTTTAAATACTTGAATGAAAACATAGTATGTAACTGGCAGAATGTATGAATGTTTGAATGTGACTTGTAAAACGTATCTATAACTGAGTATTATGACTGTTTGAATGTATTGGTAACACATATCTGTAACTCCGTATTATGAATGTTTGACTGTGTGAGATCGCTAGTGGTTTGCAAGGCCACTAACATATGTCACGACATAGGAAGCCACCAAACCTAGGCATTTTTGTCGGTTTTGACTAAGACACAGAAGCACTCATTGGTAGAAGTAGGCCAAGAGTGGGGTTGCTTGAAACCCATTAGATCTAACCTTTTGTTCCGCGGTCTGAATGTATACGTTGATTAATGGTGCTTATGGTACCCTATTCGGGACATGATCTAGAATGTTTCACTTGAATGTTTTTGTACTCCATCATACCATATGTAAACAATGTAACATTTGTAACATGTATTTCACCCCCGAAGTTATAAAACCAAAAACCGTTAAAGAAAAGGGGGAGAATGAACTCACAACTTTGCATTCCTTGCATCGTAAACTTCATCGGGTTTTGCTTATAATGCGTCGTGACCTAAACATGTTTTATTATCGTTAGTCACTAGACTTGTATCGCACGAGCACAAGTCACTATCTTTTGTATATGTATTCTTGTGTTAAAAAGAATTTATATTTTTAACTATGTGCCTTACTTATATTATTTTCTCAACAATAAATATAAGTATCTTGTATTTTTGCACCCGAATTATGTATCTTGTATGTGGTATGCGTATTTTTGTTACAAAAATTATGGCGAGGTTTATATTCGAAAATCGTAGTTTAGAACACACTAGCAAACATTTGTCTAGAAAATATTTACTAAGTGTTAGGATTTTCAGAAAATTTCGCCATAGTCTCCTTTATAAATAGAGGTGTCCATGCTAAGTAGCATATCATTTTCTTTAACATATAACACGTTAGGTCGTTCTCAAATAACCTACCCGACATTTAGACACGCAAATTACTACTTATGTCGTTTCAATTTTAATCTTCAAAACTGGGCTGTTTTCGGGGATTTTAATAAAATAGTTAACTTATTCCAAAAATTCCCAAACTTTTACAGAATATCTTAAACTATCCAAATATTATTGAATAAAAATCTCGGGATCCAATTCATTACTAATATTTTATTAAAATTCATTTTCCGAACTGCAATCAGATTCATCTTTTTCTGACTGCAGTCCACGGAATAATTTATTTAAAATTCATCGTAAGTCCGATTTACGAAATTCCAGTGGGAGAATTACAAATACATCAGTGGTCATCTACAGTACAAATTTCATGAGCTAATTCTACACAGGACTCAAGTTATGACTAAAAACATTTCGCCCATTTACTGCAGTAAAAACTCAGCTTTAGCTGCTGTTACCAAAAAGGGTCTTTAAAAATAGTAAACGAAGTCCAAAAATTATGATTCCAGTGCCATTAGAACCGTATTTCATAATAACACGTGATAGACTCAATAAAATCAAGTTTTTGTTAAGTTACGATCTGGTTACAGTCAACTGAAGTTGGCTGTAAATATTTGGACAGAAGCTGTTTTTAGCTTATTGTGTTCTAACGCATGTTTTATTTGTTCCGTTAACATGTCTAGTGATCAACAACGACCTTTAACATCCAAATTAACGAGTAAATCATCAAGTAATCAACATCATGTTCACTACAACATCCTACTACAACATTTCAACATGTAAATGTTCATGTAAAGCTTTATGTTTGAATCTTTTATGTTCAAGTTTCTTGTTCTTTAGTGTTCTTCAAATTTTCAACATAACAAGTATTTTAACCATTAAAAATAGAAGTAAATAAGAGTGTTGAAGGTGCTTACTACTAGCTTAAACCTAGGGGAAGAAAAAGGATGAAGATTGAGTGGTTAATAGCAAACGAATGAGGTCCTTGATGATCCGCAAACACCAAGCTTCCTATAACGCCTCCTTACACCTTGAATGAACCTTGGATTGCTAGGAAATGAAGTGAGAATGGGTGTGTTGTTTCAGCCGAGAGTAATGGGGGAGAAGGAAAGAAGATGGTGAACTTTTGTGAATGTTGGACAATATGTAAGTACTAGTGGTCTTTATAAAGAAAGGTTCCAACATCAAGATCTTTTAAAGATTTATTTGTTCATTAGTTAGGAGACCAAGTTACGTAAAGTAAATATGGTTAGGTGGGGCCCATGGGGCCGTTTACAACATGAGGGGGAGGGGGTAAAAATGTAAATTTTTGGAAGATGGAGGTTTAAAGTGCAAACTAGAAGGTTTAAGTTAGTATAAGTGTGTTTAGGTGTTTTTATGATTTTTAAGGTGTTCTAGCATCAATACTAGTTTAATATCATAAAAACATTACTTCTAGTTAAATTTTGATATCCCAGTTATTGTCCGGCTGTTCGGTTCGTTACAGTTCGTTAAAGTGCTGAATTGCGCAGTTTCCCTAGGTAAAAAGCACTTTTTATGGCAGTTTTAATTCCCGACACTTTGTAAATTATTTTGGACAATAAAACATAAATTCTACCTGACGTTAATGTGTTTAAAAGCTGATTATAGCTGATTTAATAAAATTCTGCACTTAAAGGGCGTTTCGGGTGCTTTTAGTGCTTATTTTAGCTTTCGGAATGTATATGTATAAACCCTCGTATGTACTCTTGGGTTTTAATGTATTCTTGTCGTTGGACCTACACCTAGGTCTCAGTTCTAATGTCTGACTGCTTTCTGCAGATTTGTTGACATATTGTGTTTTACCGGTGAGTTTACTAGTATTTCTGACGCAACGCTCTCGTTTATGCATAAAGCAATATTTTGTAGTATAAAACGTGCATGAATTCACTTGTGTAGTATGAAATCAGATAATGTTGACATTAAAGCACATAATTGCAGTCATTAAATAATAATTAAAGTGTACGAAAATTACCGGTTTGGTGCCAGTTGTCACAGTCTCCCCCCGTTAAAAGAATTTCGTCCCGAAATTCAAGCTGAACTAACTCTCGCAGGAGTCTTCTTGAACAGGTGGGGATACTTCTCTTTGAATTGGTCTTCATGTTCCCACGTGTACTCGGGTCCGTGCTTAGAGTTCCAACGTACTTTGACAAGTTTAACAGTGCTCCTCCTGGTCTTGTTGACTTTCCAGTCTGTAACCTCAACGGGTTGTTCTGTAAATCGGAGGGCGTCATCAATATGCACTTCATCCGCAGGGATGATCACGTCTTCTTGTGTTGGACTCTTCTTGAGGTTGGATACATGGAACGTATCATGTACTCCATTAAGTTCTTCCAGTAATTCCAACTTGTATGCCACGGTACCAATTCTTTCCAAGATTCTGAATGGTCCGATGTATTCGGGGATTCAGCTTTCCACGCTTCCCAAATCTTACTACGCCTTTCCAAGGTGAGACTTTTAGCAACACTTTGTCTCCCACCTCGAATTCTAATGGTTTTCGTCTTTGATCAGCGTAGCTCTTTTGTCGATTTCGAGCCGCCTTAATGCGCTCTCGGATCTGCGTAATCTTGTCGGTTGTCTCTTGTAGAAGTTCAGGACCAACCATACGTTTATCTCCAGCGTCTGCCCAACATAAGGGCGATCGGCACTTGCGGCCATACAGAACTTCGAACGGTGCGGCTTTTATGCTCGTATGATAACTGTTATTGTAGGAGAACTCAACTAAAGGTAGATGAGTATCCCAGCTGCTGCCTAGATCCATGACACATGCGCGAAGCATATCTTCTAATGTTTGTATAGTCCGTTCGCTCTGGCCGTCTGTCTGTGGGTGGAAGGCCGTGCTTAGATCTAATTGAGATCCAAAGGCTTCCTGAAAGGATTGCCAGATTCTTGAGACAAAGCGTCCATCTCTGTCTGAAATAATTGAGATTGGCACTCCATGACGTGCCATGATTTCTTTTAAGTATATCTCAGCAAGCTTTCCAGTACTGTCTCTTTTTCGGATCGGTAGGAAGTGCGCAGACTTTGTTAACCGATCAACTATCACCCATATCATATCGTGCCCTCTCGGGGTCCTGGGTAATTTTGTTATGAAGTCCATCGAGATTTGCTTCCACTTCCACATGGGTATCTCTGGTTGTTGTAGCAGGCCGGACGGTTTCTGACATTCAGACTTAACCTTAGCACAGGTTAGGCATTTTCCAACATAGACAGCAACGTCGCTCTTGAGTCTCGGCCACCAATAGTATTATTTTAAGTCTTGATAAATCTTTTCCGATCCTGGATGGATCGAATATCTCGATTTGTGTGCTTCATCAAGGATGACTTCTCGTATGCCACCATAGAGCGGAACCCAAATACGCTTCTTAAAGTATAAGGCTCCTTCTTCATTTGGCACCATATATTTCAACATACCCCGGAGGTATTCAGCTTTACGGTTTTCTCCCTTGAGAGCTTCTTGTTGTGCATCACGAATACGTGCAGTGAGGTTCGTTCGGATAGTCATTTCTAACGCCCGAACCCTTAGGGTCTTAACCCTTTCTTTTCGACTTAGTGCGTCTGCTACAACATTTGCCTTTCTAGGATGGTACTTAATCTCACAGTCATAATCGTTCAGCAGCTCGACCCAACGTCGCTGGCGCATGTTTAGTTCTTTCTGATCAAATATGTGCTGTAGGCTTTTGTGATCTGTGAAGATTGTGCATCGAGTACCATACAAATAATGTCGCCAGATTTTCAGGGCGAATACCACTGCGCCCAACTCCAGGTCGTGAGTGGTATAGTTTCTTTCATGAACCTTCAATTGTCTTGAAGCGTAAGCGACGACTTTTTGGCGTTGCATGAGCACGCAACCCAAGCCTTGTCGTGAAGCGTCGCAGTATACCACGAAGTCTTCAGTGCCTTCGGGTAATGATAGTATCGGTGCATCGCATAGCTTATTTTTAAGTAGTTGGAAGGCTTCTTCCTGCTTGTAACCCCAGTCGTATTTCTTGTCTTTTTTAGTAAGGGTCGTTAGCGGTTGAGCTATCTTTGAGAAATTCTCGATGAATCGCCGATAATAGCCCGCTAAGCCCAAAAATTGTCGAACTTCAGTTGGGGTTTTGGGGGCTTCCCAATTCTTTATTGCTTCAATCTTGGACGGGTCTACATGAATGCCCTTCTTATTCACAATGTGACCCAGAAATTATACTTCGCGAATCCAGAATTCGCATTTCGAGAACTTTACATAAAGCTTCTCTTTCTTCAGTAGTTCCAGAATAGTTCTGAGGTGTTGCTCATGTTCTTCTTTCGTTCGTGAGTAAATCAGGATATCATCGATAAATACAATCACGAATTTATCGAGATATGGTTTGCATACGCGGTTCATCAGATCCATAAATACCGCTGGCGCGTTTGTCAGTCCGAATGGCATCACAAGAAACTCGTAGTGCCCATAACGTGTTCGGAATGCGGTCTTTGGTACGCTTTCTTCTTGTATCCTTAACTGATGGTATCCAGATCGAAGGTCTATCTTGGAATAGTAGCTTGATCCTTGCAACTGATCAAATAAGTCATCAATCCTCGGTAGTAGATACCGATTCTTGATCGTGAGCTTGTTCAGTTCTCTGTAATCGATACACATCCGCAGTGTTCCATCCTTCTTCTTTACGAATAATACTGGAGCTCCCCAGGGTGAGAAGCTTGGCCTTATGAATCCTTTATCCAACAACTCCTGGAGTTGTGTAGATAATTTTTGCATCTCGGATGGTGCAAGTCGATAGAGTGCCTTGGCTACAGGAGCGGCTCCTTGAAACAAGTCTATATGAAATTCAACTTGTCGTTGCGGAGGTAGTCCTGGCAAATCTTCGGGAAAAACATCAGGAAATTCCTTCACCACAGGAATGTCTTCAAGTTTCGGCTCCTCAGCCTTCTTATCTACAACGTGTGCTAGGAAGGCAACACATCCTTTCCTTAAGCACTTCTGTGCCTTCATGCAACTGATGATTCGAAGAGGCGCGTCTCACTTTTCTCCATGCACGACGAGAGTTTCACCATTCGCTAAAGGGATGCGAATGATTTTCTCATGACAAATAACTTCAGCTTTGTTCTTGGACAACCAGTCCATTCCGACTACTACATCAAAGCTACCCAATTGAATAGGTAAGAGGTCGATGCTAAATCTTCGTTCACCAAGTTCTAGTGTGTAGCCTATAACAATTTCGCCCGATTCAACAAGTTTACCATTGGCTAGTCCTATGGAATAAGGAATTTCTAATCTACTAGATTCTATTCCAAGCATGCGTTTAAATTCCACAGACATGAAGCTATAGTCGGCACCAGTGTCAAATAGTATGGAGCAAAGTGATTGTTAATGAGGAACATACCGTTGACCACATTAGGGTCCTAGTGTGCGTCCCTTGCTCCAATTACAAATGCTCAAGCCTGAGCATTGTTTCCCTTTGGGCAGTCTTTCATGAAATGATCATTGCTTCCACAACTGAAGCATCCTTGGTTCCGCCCAGCTCTATTACCATTCCTGTTACCATTGCCATTCCCACCATTGTTTCCGTTACCATTACCACCATTGTTTCCATTACCATTACCATTGCGGCCTCCAATACCTTTTCCCCAGCAATCTTCGGTACGGTGGCCTGGCTTCCCGCAGTTCTCGCATTTTCCAACGCGACAATTTCCCACATGGTGAAAGCCACAGCGGTTACACTTGGGCAGAGTGCCCCGATATTTCTTAGTTCCTGTACTGCTTGCAGCCGCGAAGGTTTTTGCCTCCATAGGTGGGTTAGTGTCACGCTTCTTGTTGCTCGAACCCTTGTTGTTGCTGCGGGTTGCTTGGTTCAGATTTGAATGCTTTCTCTTTTTGTCCCCAGACGACTCAGCATGCGTCTCGGTCTTCTCAGTTGGGTTCAGTGATAGTTTCTTCATACAAACACAATCTTCAGTAAGGCTGACAGCCAGAGTTACAGCCTCAGTGATTGTTTGAGGTTTGGCCGAAGTTACCATGCCACGGAATTCCGAAGCCAATCCCCAAATGTAGCGTTCAACGCGCTTGAATTCGGGAGTCACCATGTAGGGAAGCACTCTAGACAGATCGTGGAACCTTCGAGTATAACCATTAATGTCAGCACCTTCCATAGTCAAGTGCCAGAACTCCGTTTCCAGTCTTTGGAGTTCAGCACGAGAGCAGTACTTCTCTCTCATTCTTTCCTTCAGTTCATCCCAAGTTAGGCCATAAGCGGCATCATCGCCCAAGGTTTGGACTTGCAAGTTCCACCAAGTCAGAGCTTCATCAATAAACAACCCAGTAGCGAAGGTGACTTGCTGATCAGCGGTACACTTGCTCATACGGATGGTAGCTTCAGTCTTCTCCGTCCAGCACACAAATGCTACTTCACCTCCTGTACCATCGTAGTTCATTGGTTTGCAGTCGAGGAACTGCTTGAAAGTGCAGCCTGTAATCGATTCAACCAATTCACACGTGAGCAATCGAAGAAATAATGAATCAAAGACCATTCATAAATTTCTCCATGCTTAGTAAATCGTCTTAGGGTTACCTGGAGCTGCATTGCCTCCAGATGAATCTCCATTCCCATTACGTCTAGCGTTGCTTGGGCCACCAATGTCTTGAGTTCGGTTTACCTCTTATTGGGCGATAGCAGCGGTGATCCTTTCTTCCAGTAGAGCGTTCAGCTCTTCAGCAGTTCTTGGCAGTGGGGGAGGAGGAGGTTGATCATCATTGCGAGCATTCACAGCTTTCCTGGGTGCCATGTTTTGATAGAACATAACACAACAGGGTTTAAACATTTGTTTGATATCGTTATACTAGATAGTAGTAGCATATATATTCACAGGTATATACCACATAAGTGACATCAAACAATTATTACTCTAGCAGAGTACTTAGTAGGCTTGCACCGAGGGAATCTACACGTGACAAGACTTGCTGTGGTTTCTGTGCACTGAATTCCATAATTATTGTAAGGCCTCCTAATCCAAGATCTCACTCAGCTAAAGCCACCAACAGGTGTGCGGAATCCACCTGATGATCAACCACTGTAGATGAAACACTAGAATGCAAAGATTTGTGAGAGAAATCAAGAATACACTGAGTATTCTTGATGAGGAAGATGAATGACGTCACTCACACACAGTAGCCACCAGACAAAACACACACACAATGATTAGGGTTAGGTGCACAGAATTTCACACAGAATCTCCGCCTTGTCTATTCCACATAAAGGTATAAATACAAGGCAAAACCCGGACTTTCAAGACAAACTAGAAAGCCCGGACAAACAACTACCCAAAACTCAGACCTTTTGTCCTAAACAAAACTCAGACAAAAAGGCAAGGCTAAAACTTGGACAAAATATCCAAGGATAAAACTAGGACTAAGTTTCACTATATGTACAATAAAGACCCTACAAAATAGGAGACATGCACTTATCACCTAAAGTGAATTAACAAACTCCCCCTTGATCAGTGCATGGTCTTCATTGGTCTTGAGATCTTCATACTCTCTTCGAGAAGCTGCTTCCTGCCCAGACCTTGTTCTTCACACAGAACTGAACCACCTTGATGAAACGATCAGCTAGCACACGATCTTCTTCAAGGTATTTCAGAGGCAGGCGTCTTAGCTTTTTCAAATCTTCCATCTTGAGATGAACGATCCAGACGCACACAGCTTCTTCAAATCTTCCATCTTGAGATGAATGATCCAGATGTACACAGCTTCTTCAAATCTTCCATCTTGTGATGAACGATCCAGACCTGAAACACTTAACACCGGATTAAGAATCTTAACCCCGGAGATACTCAGCCCAAACCTAGATCCCAAAAATAATTCCAATACCCCGAAATCAACAATTGAAATATTAAACAACCAATATTTAATAATTTTGTATTTCAAAACACGATCATTCAGAACAACTTACTTAAAAACTTATACTTTTGGAAAAATATCACAACTTGGAAGCAGATTTACCGAAACACCTTAAAATGACGTGATTACCCACACACTTAGATGGATCTTGCACGGCCGATTTTTATACAAAAAGACTTATTTTAAGATTAACTAACTTGATGTTTAACACCTTATTAAAGAATGTTCACAACCCTTAGAGAATTTTCAAAATGATAACTCGCACATAGAAACAAGAAAGCAAAATCTTTTTGATGTTTTTGATTTTTTTTGAATAAAGAAATTAAACCTACGAACGTATTTACGCTAATTATCTTTTTGTGAAATCGGAGCAAAGGGATCATATCGGTTTTTCTGTCAATATCCAACACAAGAACATAGTTTATCAGTTTAAGCTCTTAGAATGATATTAACAGTTCAAGACGTTCAACGGTATTGTGGTCCACTTAAGCGTTAGCACGCTTTCGAACACTGTTTTCGAGATATGCGATTAAGTGTATTAATAACTGATTGTAACTATGTTTACCCACCTCAGAATATACTCCCGTATCAAGGTATGCACGAGAGTTCATCTTACTGGTGAGTATACCATTTATCATCTGTTTTGACGTATAAAATGATGTGAGATACTCACTTATTTAGAATTGAAAACAAGCCCTATGTGATAGAATCACTTATTGACGAGGAACTTGATTTTCAGATGCATGAGGGCACAGGAGCAAGTCCGTGAACAGGTTAGTACCATCGTACAGACAAAGAGACGAACTTGACTCCCGCAAAAGAGCTGTGATATATTATCACATATTTTGAGGGACATGTGATAGATTATCACTTATTGCGGTCGAATGTATCATGTAATATATACACGATTGAATGATATTTACACGTATGTATGGTATCATGGAAGATCTAGACTTGCGTCCCCGTTGTTTTTGGTAAAAGAAACAACCATGATACCCAGATGATAAACAACATAAAGACCACGTATCTCAGAACCTCGGCAATCTATCAAACGAAATTACGGTACCAAGACCATATATCCGAGAGATGTACCACACAAGTTACGCAGTTCATTATGTTTATATACCAAAAACAGGTTCTTATTGACGCGTAAAACCTACCGAAGCAACGTATAATGAAGCTGTTACAGTTAACGGTTAATTTTATATATTACTATAATCCTGCACCAGATACGACTAACCGATGTACTATCATTTCCCTTATATCTCAACACGACTTCATTTTATATTTTTCAAATGTTTTTGTATTTTTCTTAAAATTTATCCTACAACTAAGTAAAATATTTTTGGAGTTTTTCAATTTTTGGAAAGCGGTAAGAACTGTACAATAAAGATAAAATAAAGTTTCTATGCGAGTTTTGAAAGCATTTTTCTCTGGGTTGATCATGCCAATCATTCGGACCAGATTTTCAAATCTAGCCCGATCGAATGTTTTTGTAAACAGGTCGGCAAGATTATCCAAGGTGTCTACCCTAACCACTTCTATTAAACCCTTCTCAGCACAGTCGCGAATAAAATGATGCCTAACATCTATGTGCTTAGTGCGTGAGTGATTAACAGGATTGTTAGTTATGGAAATGGCAGAGTTGTTATCGACAAGAATAGGAGTTCGAGTAAAATTCAAACCGTAGTCACTCATCTGCTGTTGAATCCACAAGACCTGAGCACAACAGCTTGATGCAGCAATGTACTCGGCCTCGCACGTGGATAAAGAAACGGCAACTTGCTTTTTGCATTGCCAAGAGACAAGACGGTTCCCAAGAAGTTGTGTGCCGCCAGAGGTTGACTTTCTGTTCATCGGGCACCCTCCGAAGTCTGCGTCAGCATACGCCATCAAATCTAGACCACCTTCAGCTGGATACCACAATCCAAGCTTAGGCGTCCCTTTCAGATATCTGAAGATACGCTTGACCGCTTTCAAGTGAGACTCCTTCGGAGTTGATTGGAACCTGGCACACAAACAAACAGAAAACATAATATCTGGTCGTGAAGCAGTAAGATACATTAGCGAACCTATCATTGCTCGATATAGAGTCGGATCCACTTCAGGATCTTTCTCCTTATCGGGTGAAAGCTTGTGATTTGTCGGGAGAGGCGTGTCATAGGGTAAGCTATCTTCCAATCCAAATCTTTTGAGAATCTCGTGGACATACTTTGTTTGATGCACGTACGTCCCGGTTTTTTCTTGACTGACTTGAAGACCTAGAAAGAATGATAGCTCGCCCATCGCGCTCATTTCAAACTTTGACTTCATCACCGCCTCGAACTCACGACACAATTCTTCATTTGAAGAACCAAAAATTATGTCATCAACGTAAATTTGCATGATCAGAAAATCTCCCCCTTTCTTCAATATGAACAGTGTGGAGTCAATCGCGCCACGCAAGAACCCATGCTCCAATAGATGTTTTGACAACGTCTCGTACCATGCTCGAGGAGCCTGATGGAGACCGTAGAGAGCCTTGTCCAACAGATACACTTTGTTGTCTAACCCTGGAGCTTCGAAACCCGGTGGTTGGGATACATACACAGTTTCATGCAATTTCCCGTAAAGGAACGCGCTTTTCACATCCAACTGATAGACTTTGAGACGCATGTGTGCAGCAAAAGCTAGAAACAAACGAATGGCTTCCAGTCTTGCCACCGGTGCATAAACTTCTGTATAATCAATCCCTTCCTCTTGATTGAAACCTTGAACAACCAACCGTGCTTTGTTTCTGACGACAACACCCTTATCGTCTTTCTTGCACTTGAAAACCCACTTCGTGTTGATTGCATGTTGGCCCTTTGGAAGATCGACTAAATTCCACACCTTTAACTTGTCGAACTGAGCTAACTCTTCTTGCATCGCCTCACACCAAGAATTATCCTTCAGAGCCATTTGATAGTTCTTCGGCTCTATCTGAGAGATAAAACATTCATGTAGGCTAAGATTGTAGATTTCTTCTTTCTTGATAACAGAGAACAGACACTGCATCTCTGAAATACTCCTTCGCGTTTGCACTCCCACATTTGGATTTCCAATAATATTATCAACAGGATGATGAATATTTGTTCTTGGAACTGGGATTACCGGAGCTTGAAGATTGTTTCCCAAATTCGATTGAATCTCCCCCTCAACATTTGCATTACTACTAGAAGCTTGATCATTTCCAGAAGACGCATTAACATTTGGATATGCTGAGAAATCAACGTAAAGATCACCACTTGTAGTTTGAGCAGTTGCATTGGGGATCTGCTCAGCAACAACTTCATTTACAAGCGAAGAATCAGCGACTGGAATATTCGGAGACACATTAGTAGGAATACTTGCTCTCCAGCTCGCATCCACTTCATCTTTGTTCACAAGATGTGTGTATACAACCTCCGAATCTTCTTCTGAAACATCAGGAAGATCAAATGAATCAAATAGTTTATCATAATCGTAACCACTTTTAGGACCGAATTCAGACGGTGGAGGATCGTAACTCAAAGGAGTTATATCAAACACGATCTCCACTGTACGCTTCTTAACGTTATAAACGCGTTTGTTGGGAGTTCCATTGGCATAACCCAAAAAGAATCCAACTTCACCAACTTCCCCCATTTTAGGAGTATCTTTGGTGCGTTTGATAACACACTTGATCCCAAAAGGTTGAAACCCAGATAAGTTTGGCTTCTTGTTTTCAAGCAATTCATATCTTCTCTTTTGACAGTAAGCACATGATTTAACACATAACATGCAGTGTTTACCGCCTCGGCCCAGAAGAAAATTGGCAATTTTGATTCAGAAAGCATAGTGCGGGCCGCCTCAATCAGGGTACGATTCTTCCGTTCTGCAACTCCGTTCTATTGAGGAATATATGGAGCGCTGAACTGATGAACTATTCCCATTTTCCCGACATAACTCATCCATATAATGATTTTTAAACTCAGTGCCGTTGTCACTTCGGATTTTCTTAATAGGAAGTGAATAATTTTTCTCAAGTTGTTTGAATAAGTCTCTTAAAAATACCAGCAGTTTGATCCTTTGTTTTTAAGAAAAATACCCATGAGTAACGTGAGAAATCGTCAGTGACAACTAAGCAATAAGACATCCCGCCAATGCTAGCAACATGGATCGGGCCGAAAAGATCCATGTGAAGCAATTCAAGTGGTTTTTGGATTGAGTTAACTGTTTTCGGTTTATGAGGCTTTCGTTTGATTTTTCCTTTTTCACATGATTCACATTTGTTGTGCATATTGAAACTACGTAAAGGAACCCCCAACACTAAGTTGTTTTTCACTAAATGGATCATTTTTCACAGATGCACGTGGCCCATTCTCCTATGCCAGAGATACGATTGATCTTCAGTCGCCTTCGAAAGTAGACATGTCACTGGAGCAGACGAGTTAACCAACGGGCGCATGTCCATGACATATGTGTTGTTCACCCTTGGAGCCCTCATAACGATCCAATCTTCAGGAACAACAAATCCCGGACGCAAGACGAAGCAAGCTTTATCGGTGAACAGCATTGTGTACTTGTTATCACAGATTTGAGAAACCGACATCAAGTTATGCTTCAATTCTTCAACGTAGTTCACTTTATGCAGCGTGATTTTTCCATTTGACACAGAGCCTTCACCGGTGATGTAACCACCCTTTTCACTGGCAAAGTTCACAAAACCACCACGAATTTGTTTAAAATTGTTCAATAACTCTTTATTTCCTGTCATGTGTCTGGAACAACCACTATCGATATACCAAATATAGATAGCTCTCTTCAGCTGCTCCTACACTCCCCAACAAGAAAATTTAGTTAGAGTGTGGGACCCAAGCCATGATGGTCTTGGGTCGTCCCGATTCGTCAACATAAGAAAACTCTTTGAAATAACCATCATTGCCATTGTGTCCTCCATTTCCATTTCGGAAATTGTTGGAATGACTCCCCGCAAATCGTGGATTATACGAAGTTGACGATCTGTTGGTATAACTAGAGTTTCCATAACCTCGGCTTCCATAGTTTTGGTAACTGTAATTTTGATTCCTGGATGGCTCAAAATTCCTACCAAATCTAGGAACATCATCGTGTCTTGAGAATGATCGTGGATGATTATCCGAATGCTGTCTTTGATTTGGAAATCGGGGGGTGACGCATTTCGGTCATTCACGAATCTGTTCTGTGCATGAGGTCTAACATTGTTGTTGCTCGAACCTCCAGAACGTTGGTCATTCTCATGTGTTTAGAAAGTAACATGATTTTGTCGTCTGTGAGGGGTTTTCTCACGAGTATCATGTTTTTGAGATGAACTTTCCGGTCCTTTACCACGATTTATAACAACTGGTTTCACCCCATGATCCTGATTTTGTTGTGATTTAACATTTGTTTTGAAAACTGGTTTTACTTCTTGATTAATCACTTTGTTTTTCTCAACCTTCTGATTTTTACCATTTTTCTTTTCAACATTAACTGTTTCATTTTGTGGTTTTTCAACAAAAGGTTTCTTCTGATCAGGATCAACAAGTGATTTACCCTTGTCATCTGGACAATCTGCTGCTAAGTGTCCTTTCCCACGACACTTATAACATTTGCGAACTTTCGCAGCATTCTTTGGACGTTCCTCATGAGTGGTCGAAGATGATGAGTCGTTGGTGGAAATTTTCAAAATTTGGTTCACAAACTGAGAGTTGGAACCAGTTTCGATCTTTACTTCTTCTTTGACAAAATCCTCCCCTTTAACAAACTCAGTTTTAGGGATATTTTTCAAAGACTTTTTAGATTTCCCACGTGACTTTGGTTTTGACTTCACATTTTGAACTTGATTAAACATTTCCAAAATCTTATTGTTTATCAAATTTTCAATGTTTTCAAGATTTACTTCATTTTTCTTTGAAACTCCACTCATCTTCGACTGATCTGAGTCAGTAACTTCATCTGGCTCAGATTCTGACTCACTTTGTGGTTCAACCGTCAGAGGGGTCTTTAGCACAAAATTTGCCAATTCAGGATCAATGCTTGGCATCGATGTATAATTATGGTTTACCGGAGGAGGCACTTTCTTATAACCGATGCCGAACATTTCTTCCTCAGATTCTTTGAGACGTTGGCTGTTAATACAGAAATTCATCACTTCAGATGAATCCCTGAACTTTTCAATTTTTCGTTGCAAATCTAAAATCAGATTATCTTTTTCCAAAATGATTTTGTTCTTTTCCAAAACACAATTTTGGTTCATTTCAAGTTCAGATCTTAATTCCTGATTTTTAACAGTTCCCTGAGCCACAAGTCTCTCAAATTCAGAGATATCATTTTTCAGCGCTTTTATCTTAATTCGGTGTTCTTTATCCGAATTAGACAAAACAGCAATGAGTTCTCTGGATTTTTCTAAATCTGCAATTAAGTTTGTGTTATGAAGTGCATATCTATCAATCTTGGCGACAAACTCAACACATCTAGCACATCGCTTATCTACAGAAGATGATTTTACCTCAATGCCAGCCATGAATGCACACGCTTCATTTTCTCCTCAGTTTTCTTCCAACCTTTTAGCTTCTGCATCCGCAAATTGCTGCATTTCAGCTGTGGAGATGTTGAACTCAAAGCATTCTCCCTTTTCTCCATCTTCTGTTTTGTTAGCCTTTTCAACAGACTCTTCATTCAAGTTATCTTCATTCTCAACAACATTGCCCGAATCCAACTCTTCCCCAAGAACCTCAGCTACAACCGCAAGTTCCTCAATGCTAGTCTCTTCGACAATCTCTTCACACACTTCTTCAGCTACAACCGCAAGTTCCTCAATGCTAGTCTCTTCGACAGTCTTCGTTGACAATTTCAGCTATAAAGGCTTGTGACACAATAGCTCCTGAAATGTCTTCCAATGCACAACCCCAGTCGTAAGGCTCAGTCACTTTTTCAAGTTCAGATTATCTTTTTCCAAAATGATTTTGTTCTTTTCCAAAACACAATTTTGGTTCATTTCAAGTTCAGATCTTAATTCCTGATTTTTAACAGTTCCCTGAGCCACAAGTCTCTCAAATTCAGAGATATCATTTTTCAGCGCTTTTATCTTAATTCGGTGTTCTTTATCCGAATTAGACAAAACAGCAATGAGTTCTCTGGATTTTTCTAAATCTGCAATTAAGTTTGTGTTATGAAGTGCATATCTATCAATCTTGGTGACAAACTCAACACGTCTAGCACATCGCTTATCTACAGAAGATGATTTTACCTCAATGCCAGCCATGAATGCACACGCTTCATTTTCTCCTCAGTTTTCTTCCAACCGTTTAGCTTCTGCATCCGCAAATTGCTGCATTTCAGCTGTGGAGATGTTGAACTCAAAGCATTCTCCCTTTTCTCCATCTTCTGTTTTGTTAGCCTTTTCAACAGACTCTTCATTCAAGTTATCTTCATTCTCAACAACATTGCCCGAATCCAACTCTTCCCCAAGAACCTCAGCTACAACCGCAAGTTCCTCAATGCTAGTCTCTTCGACAATCTCTTCACACACTTCTTCAGCTACAACCGTAAGTTCCTCAATGCTAGTCTCTTCGACAATCTCTTCACACACTTCTTCGTTGACAATTTCAGCTATAAAGGCTTGTGACACAATAGCTCCTGAAATGTCTTCCAATGCACAACCCCAGTCGTAAGGCTTAGTCACTTTTTCAAGTTCAGATTATCTTTTTTCAAAATGATTTTGTTCTTTTCCAAAACACAATTTTGGTTCATTTCAAGTTCAGATCTTAATTCCTGATTTTTAACAGTTCCCTGAGCCACAAGTCTCTCAAATTCAGAGATATCATTTTTCAGCGCTTTTATCTTAATTCGGTGTTCTTTATCTGAATTAGACAAAACAGCAATGAGTTCTCTGGATTTTTCTAAATCTGCAATTAAGTTTGTGTTATGAAGTGCATATCTATCAATCTTGGCAACAAACTCAACACATCTAGCACATCGCTTATCTACAGAAGATGATTTTACCTCAATGCCAGCCATGAATGCACACGCTTCATTTTCTCCGGAGTTTTCTTCCAACCTTTTAGCTTCTGCATCCGCAAATTGCTGCATTTCAGCTGTGGAGATGTTGAACTCAAAGCATTCTCCCTTTTCTCCATCTTCTGTTTTGTTAGCCTTTTCAACAGACTCTTTATTCAAGTTATCTTCATTCTCAACAACATTGCCCGAATCCAACTCTTCCCCAAGAACCTTAGCTACAACCGCAAGTTCCTCAATGCTAGTCTCTTCGACAATCTCTTCACACACTTCTTCAGCTACAACCGCAAGTTCCTCAATGCTAGTCTCTTCGACAATCTCTTCACACACTTCTTCGTTGACAATTTCAGCTATAAAGGCTTGTGACACAATAGCTCCTGAAATGTCTTCCTATGCACAACCCCAGTCGTAAGGCTCAGTCACTTTTTGTAAAGATTGAGCCACCATAGCATTGTTTGTTGAAGGTGTAAGATTTTCAGAACCACTTGGACGAGCACTTGAGTTGGAAGTAGTTGCTGAATTGTTGTGAGGTCTTGAGTTGTTTCCTTGAGAGTAGTTTTCTCTGTTCGATCTTTCCATCTTCGGCTTCCGACAATCACGTGCGAAATGCCTGTAGATGCCGCAGTTGTGACATTTCACCTTTGACATGTCGACTCCCATTCGAGTCTTTGTCTGACCTCCTATGAACTTCCTACCCATTCTCAACAGAAATTTCTTCGCTCTACGGACTAAGAGTGCCATATTGAGTTGTAGATCAAGTTCTTCCATTTCGTCTTGGTCTATCTGGTCAAAGTCCTCATCGAGACTTGACGGTTCAACGAGCTTTCCAAGACAGAAGTTCTCGTAGGCAGTCATGAAGGACGCCAAAAGGCTCATGTTTTCTTCAATCAACTTTAAACAGCTTGCATCTACCTTTGGAATGTTCAAGCTTGTCGCTTGAGATTTCTGAGCTCCACTGGAAGAGTACATTCCTTGATTGGAATTTGTTGTTCCACTTGAATTGACATTGTTGCTTATAAAGGCGTGTTCACTAGCGGGAACTTCATTCTCTGAATATAGGGCAACACCGGCTCCTCCATTACTACCCTTATCCGTCGGTTTTGAAGCTTTATATAACTGAGGATCTTGGATCTTCTCGAAATCGGATGCTTGATCTTCCATATTCCAAGCATAACCCTTTAGTTTTTGTATAACTTCTTCCGATGAGAGCTCCTCGTAGAGAACACCTTCTCTAATCAAAGCGGTGTACATATTCCATTCTTTGGAAAGGCAATTCAAAAACTTCTCAACCTTCTCAAATTCAGTGTAGATACCCTCTTGACTTCTATCAAGTTCGCTCAACAAAGGATAAAACCGGTTCACTGTATCATCAAATGATTCATTTCTTAAAGCTTTAAACACAACGAATTGAGTCTTCAAACGTTCGAGACGTCGCTTCTTGTACATTGCATTTCCTTCATATCGCTCGATCATACTATCCCACAATTCCTTTGAGCTACTTCTCTTACGGAACGTATGAAGTATAGATTGTGTCATTGCCATCGTTATCATTGACATAGCTTTCTCTTCACAGTCATAGAATTTCTTCTGGTCGTCAGTGAGTGCCAAATACGTATCAACCGTCAACGTACGTACTGGAGTAGCTCCACATCCTTTAACGATACACAACCAGATTTTGATGTCTTTTGCTCGTACATACCTTTCGAAACGTTCCTTCCACTCAGGAAAATCAAGCTCGTTTATCAACAAAGGAGGTTTGTCGTTACTCCCTACCTCAACATTGTGCTTGAGGTTTTGCACCATTGCAGTCAGATTGTTGTTTGCCATTTCAGAAAACGACAGTAGGTTACCAAGCAAGAACTATGTCACTGAAAAGTTTTTCTAAGTCCAAACTCGGAGAGGAGAGAAAACACGGAGTGAAGTGTCTAAGCTTTAATCAGAGTGTGAAACCCGGATCACAAAAACCTGAAATAAAACATAAACAGAAAAACTCGGACACTACACTGTTAGAAATTTAAACTCAGACCACCTACTTAAAGATCAGACTCCCTAAGAATATAAAATTCGGACTCTAATGAGGTTAAAATACTGACACAGTGAACTTTGGACTAAAATTCGGACTTAACTAACAAATTCTATAATATTCGGACTCCTGAAAATAATAAATAAAAGGTTGAAATTCGGACTACGAAGAAACTCAGACTCTAAAAAGACTCTAATAAAAATTCGGACTTAATTAACTGGTTATAAAAGTCGGACTCTATAAAAGTCGGACTCTATAAAAGTCGGACTCTACTAATAATAACTAAACGCTAAAATTCGGACTAATAATAATAAATAAAGGATTAAAGCTAGGACCTACTAACAAGGATTTGAAATACGGACAGAGAATAAAGATCGGACTACTAACCTAAGACATAAAATTCGGACCAAAGTAAAAATTCGGACCAAAGTAAAAATTCAGACAAAAGGAACTTTGAAAATCGGACAAGAGATGGGGATATGAAACTCAGAACAAGTAAGAGTTTCCCAAAACTCAGATCCAGTAACCAATCTCCGGACTATCTCCCCAATATGACTTCACACTGGTTCAACAATACCCCGGAGACACAAACACAGAATTTAAACCACGGACAAATCTTCCAAGGATCAAACTCAGGAATCCTTTTCAACTTTCAACACTGTATGAACAAGAACCAAAACCCCTGTAAAACCCAGATGAAGAACAACACTAAAAATCACCAAACTACTCAAAATCTATCATCAAATCACTAGATAAGAATGAAGAATCATGAATAAAATACAAAAACTCACTAAACACTCACTAAACCCTATCAAAGTATGAACTTTTCTCAAAAAAACCTTCAAACTAAGAAACACCTACAGTAGTATGAGCACACTGCTCTGATACCACTTGTAAGGCCTCCAATCCAAGATCTCACTCAGCTAAAGCCACCAACAGGTGTGCGGAATCCACCTGATGATCAACCACTGTAGATGAAACACTAGAATGCAAAGATTTGTGAGAGAAATCAAGAATACACTGAGTATTCTTGATGAAGAAGATGAATGACGTCACTCACACACAGTAGCCGCCAGACAAAACACACACACAATGATTAGGGTTAGGTGCACAGAATTTCACACAAAATCGCCGCCTTGTCTATTCCACATAAAGGTATAAATACAAGGCAAAACCCGGACTTTCAAGACAAACTAGAAAGCCCGGACAAACAACTACCCAAAACTCAGACCTTTTGTCCAAAACAAAACTCAGACAAAAAGGCAAGGCTAAAACTTGGACAAAATATCCAAGGATAAAACTAGGACTAAGTTTCACTATATGTACAATAAAGACCCTACAAAATGGGAGACATGCACTTATCACCTAAAGTGCATTAAGAATTATGTATGCATCCATAATTACGTAACTCCTTGCACAGTCCGCACAGTTCGTTTCATCCTCGTATCTCTTCCTTTAGATGGGCCATCGCTTTCAGGTAAAGTCACGTATACTTGTGACATTCTACTTCTAGTATGTGTATATAGGCTAATTATCACACATAATTGCGAGTAATTTCTAGTCAACGACAGGTGCTACTCAAGTGCACTCTAAGTCTCGTAGTGTCTTTTCTTGACTCTTGTAAATAGTTTCAGGTAGTGGATGTCGCGGGACGTTTTATGCAATGAAAACTCCTTGAAAAATTGTTTTCGTGAAAGGATCCTAGAGATTGTAGACTAGACTCGAGAAGGAATCCTGGTTCACTACAATCCCAGCTCTGATACCAATTTGTCACACCCCTTTCTGCGGCGGAAGCACGAGGTGTGATCATGAAAGGTTCTCATTGCATACGAAAGGTAAACATACTACATGCTCGTAAAAATAACTTCAAATACCAAACATTTCATAACTTGAAAACATAAGTTTAGCTTTTACATCACGAAATAGCATAAAACATTGTCTTGAAAGTTTACAACTTTATTTAAAGATAAACATAGGCGACATCCACAAGCATGAGTAAGACCGCACGCACATCCATTTTTAGTTACCTGAAATACATGTGAGTTTTGGGAAAAACGTCAACATAATGTTGGTGTGAATTCATGCAGTGATTATTTTTTTATGTTTAAATACTTGAATGAAAACATAGTATGTAACTGGCAGAATGTATGAATGTTTGAATGTGACTTGTAAAATGTATCTATAACTGAGTACTATGACTGTTTGAATGTATTGGTAACACATATCTGTAACTCCGTATTATGAATGTTTGACTGTGTGAGATCGCTAGTGGTTTGCAAGGCCACTAACATATGTCACGACATAGGAAGCCACCAAACCTAGGCATTTTTGTCGGTTTTGACTGAGATACAGAAGCACTCATTGGTAGAAGTAGGCCAAGAGTGGGGTTGCTTGAAACCCATTAGATCTAACCTTTTGTTCAGTGGTCTGAATGTATACGTTGATTAATGGTGCTTATGGTACCCTATTCGGGACATGATCTAGAATGTTTCACTTGAATGTTTTTGTACTCCATCATACCATATGTAAACAATGTAACATTTGTAACATGTATTTCACCCCCGAAGTTATAAAACCAAAAACAGTTAAAGAAAAGGGGGAGCATGAACTCACAACTTTGCGTTCCTTGCGTCGTAAACTTCATCGGGTTTTGCTTATAATGCGTCGTGACCTAAACGTGTTTTATTATCGTTAGTCACTAGACTTGTATCGCACGAGCACAAGTCACTATCTTTTGTATATGTATTCTTGTGTTAAAAAGAATTTATATTTTTAACTATTCTTGTGTCAACAATAAATATAAGTATCTTGTATTTTTGCACCTGAATTATGTATCTTGTATGTGGTATGTGTATTTTTGTTACAAAAATTATGGCGAGGTTTATATTCGAAAAGCGTAGTTTAGAACACACTAGCAAACATTTGTCTAGAAAATATTTACTTCAAAACTAGTTAACTTATGTCGTTTCAGTTTTAATCTTCAAAACTGGGCTGTTTTCGGGGATTTTAATAAAATAGTTAACTTATTCCAAAAATTCCCAAACTTTTACAGAATGTCTTAAACTATCCAAATATTATTGTATAAAAATCTCGGGATCCAATTCATTACCAATATTTTATAAAAATTCATTTTCCGAACTGCAATCAGATTCATCTTTTTCTGACTGCAGTCCACGAAATAATTTATTTAAAATTCATCATAAGTACGATTTACGAAATTCCAGTGGGAGAATTACAAATACATCAGTGGTCATCTACAATACAAATTTCATGAGCTAATTCTACACAGGACTCAAGTTATGACTAAAAACATTTCACCCATTTACTGTAGTAAAAACTCAGCTTTAGCTGCTGTTACAAAAAAGGGTCTTTAAAAATAGTAAACGAAGTCCAAAAATTATGATACCAGTGCCATTACTCATAATAACACGTGATAGAATCAATAAAATCAAGTTTTTGTTAAGTTACGATCAAGTTACACCCAACTGAAGTTGGCTGTAAATATTTGGACAGAAGTTGTTTTCAGCTTATTGTGTTCTAACGCATGTTCTATTTGTTTCGTTAACATGTATAGTGATCAACAACGACCTTTAACATCCAAATTAACGAGTAAATCATCAAGTAATCAACATCATGTTCACTACAACATCCTACTACAACATTTCATCATGTAAATGTTCATGTAAAGCTTTATGTTTGAATCTTTTATGTTCAAGTTTCTTGTTCTTTAGTGTTCCTCAAATTTTCAACATAACAAGTCTTTTAACCATTAAAAATAGAAGTAAATAAGAGTGTTGAAGGTGCTTACTACTAGCTTAAAGCTAGGGGAAGAACAAGGATAAAGATTGAGTGGTTAATAGCAAACGAATGAGGTCTTTGATGATCCGCAAACACCAAGCTTCCTATAACGCCTCCTTACACCTTGAGTGAACCTTGGATTGCTAGGAAATGAAGTGAGAATGGGTGATGTATGGGTGTGTTGTTTCAGCCGAGAGTAATGTGGGAGAAGGAAAGAAGATGCTGAACTTTTGTGAATGTTGGACAATATGTAAGTACTAGTGGTCTTTATAAAGAAATGTTCCAACATCAAGATCTTTTAAAGATTTATTTGTTCATTAGTTAGGAGACCAAGTTACATAAAGTAAATATGGTTAGGTGGGGCCCATGGGGCCGTTTACAACATGAGGGGGAGGGGGTAAAAATGTAAATTTTTGGAAGATGGAGGTTTAAAGTGCAAACTAGAAGGTTTAAGTTAGTATAAGTGTGTTTAAGTGTTTTTATGATTTTTAAGGTGTTCTAGCATCAATACTAGTTTAATATCATAAAAACATTACTTCTAGTTAAATTTTGATGTCCCAGTTATTGTCCGGTTGTTCGGTTCGTTACAGTTCGTTAAAGTGCTGAATTGCGCAGTTTCCCTAGGTAAAAAGCACTTTTTATGGCAGTTTTAATTCCTGACACTTTGTAAATTATTTTGGACAATAAAACATAAATTCTACCTGATGTTAATGTGTTTAAAAGCTGATTATAGCTGATTTAATAAAATTCTGCACTTAAAGTGCGTTTCGGGTGCTTTTTAGTGCTTATTTTAGCTTTCGGAATGTATATGTATAAACCCTCGTATGTACTCTTGGGTTTTAGTGTATTCTTGTCGTTGGACCTACACCTAGGTCTCAGTTCTAATGTCTGACTGCTTTCTGCAGATTTGTTGACATATTATGTTTTACCGGTGAGTTTACTAGTATTTCTGACGCAACGCTGTCGTTTATGCATAAAGCAATATTTTGTAGTATAAAACGTGCATGAATTCACTTGTGTAGTATGAAATCAGATAATGTTGACATTAAAGTACATAATTGCAGTCATTAAATAATAATTAAAGTGTACGAAAATTACCGGTTTGGTGCCAGTTGTCACATATAATATCAAAGTAACGTAACTCAAAACGCTAAACCCTAAGCCAAGGCACGACCCATTCATCTAATAGACATTAGTACGTGTAGGTCGTCACGCAACAGTTCGAGTTTGAGATTGGCGTTACAGGATACGCACTTCAGTGAGTTCATGTCCCCCTTTTCTCTTAACTATTTTCAGTTTTTATACTTCGGGGGTGAAATGCATGTTACAGTAATTACAGACACTTTTATACATGGTATGGTTAGCTTAAGGAGGGTATACTACTTAGATCATGTGAGTGGGTAGGTGGTACTTGGGGCCATTAATCCTCGTTGTAGGACTGAGGGACATGAGTAATAGATCTATTTGGGTGTAGCGAGCCCCATCCATGAGTCCGCAGAATGGGCCATGTGGTGACTATGTGGCCGGCGCACAAATTTGCTAGGTTTGAGTCTTCCTGCATCACTTCACACATATCACTGGCTTTGCAACCCAATGGTGATCTCTTTTTCCTTAATTGCTACATACCAGGGATTTTCATACATACCACAAAGGTTTATACATACTCACTTTTACATGAACTCGCTCAACTTTTGTTGATTTTTCAAACTACATGTATTTCAGGAAATTAATGGATCTGGCAAGGTATGCAATCACGTCAAGCTGTGTAGGGAATAATGATGTCATCTAGGTTTAGGAGGTGTGACCCTTGCCTGGACGGGTTACAAGTCTTAAACTGTATTACTAGTCAAGTCTTTTGTCGTGTCGTATGAACATGTTTTTTTTTATTTATGTCATGGCTGTATTTGGTTTCATGTGTCGACTTCTAAATCAATGTTGTTGTGGTAACTTTTAAAACTAAATGAATGGATGACTATCATGTGTTTTAATTCATATAGCATTGTTATGATTGTGCTATGGTATTAAGAAGTCACACCAAAATAAACCCACGCTTCCGCAAAAGCCAGGGTGTGACAGCTGCAACTTTAATGAATCTTTCTCCCCCTTTTTGGCATCATCAACATCATCTTGAAGAATTGTTGTAGGGACAGAGCCAGTAAATTTAGGCAAATGGTCCTTAATGGCTTTGATGTCTGCTTGTGTATCCTTATACCTAACATCAACTATGTTCTTGATAAGTTCCATGTGAGTGTTGTGGTTGATTTCAGGCAAATTCCTTTAAGCTTAAAGGAAGGGTTGCATAGAATTCCAAAGCTCATTGGCAATTTGCTGAGTGCTAGGTTGACTTTTAGAAAGCTCCATCATCTGCTTCATCATGTCTTTCATATTGACAACAGATGTTTCAATGGTAGTCATTCTATCCGTCAAATCTTTATATCTTAATTCATCACCTAATTTAATAGGATCATCTGAATTCCCACATGTGGTGGTTGTATTTATTTTGATAATAGGAGAAGACTCCAAATCATCAGAAACAAATGCCCTTTTTTCTTGGTTCTGGGGACTTCCTACTGGAGCAGAGGTTACAGTTGTAGCCTCAATAGTGGTTTCCTTCAAGGGAGTCTTAATGATGTAACCACTATCCAACTGATAACCAATGGGTTCAACAGTTGTAGTGGCTGCTCCACTTGAACTACCACTAAGAGCTTTGTGAAACTCAAGGGGTGTAACATCCTCAATTGTTTGTGGGATAGCAGATTGAATTGGTTCAGACACAGTTATTTGTTGGGTTATAGTCTCATTAATGTGTGAGTGAGACAGACTGTTTTGAGTCTGAATTTCAATTGCTTCAAACATAGGTAATATTGTTGGTGGAATTTGGGGAGAGGGTTGTGGTGTGGAAAGCGACATTGCCCTATGAGAGGGGCTTTTAAGCATATTTTCAAATGAAAGGTATGCTTCATGATGTGGTGTCCCTGTGCTTACAACATGATCCTTTTGTGAGGATACATGAGGAGTGTGGATGGGTTGAGATCTTTCCAACTGCTATGAGGAAGTAGCAGCAGTGGTTTCAAGTGACATTTGTGTTGTCACTGGGTTAAACTCTGGGATCTCATCTTCCAGAGGACCCTTTTTATTTTGTTTGGTTTTGGTGGGCTTTTTGGATTGGACAGGTTTCTTTTTGGGTTTGGCTGGTGTGGGTTTCACAACACCAGTTGTGGTGTTATGATCACCAGGAGCAGTGCGCTTATTAACAGAGGTTTGAGCAACATATGTGGACTAATCTAAAATAGGATCATCCCCCTTTACTTGTGTTTTGGAAACAGTTGACTCTTTAGCCAAAGGCGAGTAAAAGTTTCACTTGTAAGGCTATTTATTTGAAAAGCTACACCTTGTTGAAAATCTTTTTGTGAAACTTTTTTTTGTAGGTAGTAACTTAATAGTCTGGGGTACATTAGAAAAGCATTATTGGCCCCATTTTGAACATTCTTCACATTTGTGACTAGATCAGAAAATAGTGCTTGGGAGTAGTTGAAATCAGAGTTTGTTAAAATAGCATAACCCAAGTACTGAATTTTAAGTGGTATTTCATTAAAAGCGGTGGTCTTGGCAGAAAAGAGAGTATGGAAAAAGAATTTCATTAGAGCAGGGAAGTTTGGTTTAAAAATAGTAACTCCCTTTAATTGACCTTCATACCCTCTTTCAATGAACTCTGCATGAAGTTCTTGTTTTTCAAAGGAGGTCTTACCTGCCAGGTCATTCAACCCAAATGTTGTTGAGATGGAGGATGGGGAAATTGCAATAAGTGTTCCTTCGACTTTGGAAATGATAGCATAGGGCATTTTCTTTTGTGATTGAATTTCAGCATTTGCCCAAAAATCGCGGAGTGTATCTTAATAGATTGAAGCATTGGCAGTAAGAATTGCTTTGTATTTTGATGATGTGAGAACATCAATTATTGAGTGATAGGAAGTACTTTTGTCTGTTTAAATGGGAAGATAGTTGTGGGGATTTTTGATTGTCAGAGCCATGGTCGAAGAAGAAATCGGAGTAAGGTTTGAAGAAGATGGAAACGCTTTTGTGAATTTTGAATTCGAGATGGCAGTAAATCTCTGTTTGGGGATGAAACAGGGTTTTACAAAGTGAAAAGGTGAATACTGACGTGGCAACGGTTACAAAGATCTGACGGCTAACATATGTCCACGTGGCAACCTCTGTTGGGGTAATGGAGGACAGTTGTTTGGAAACCATTGTTGGACAGTAACAGTGGTTGGGAACAGTGAGATGAACAATGGTTAATTTTAGTCTATCATTGGATAGACATCAGTGGTCTAAGCAGTGGTAAAAGGAAAACAGAGGATAGCTTTCAGCAGTGGATGAATTATTAGCTAAACAGAGGTTTGAAAAACAGTTGTTATGGACAGAATTTTAAGGATTTATGAAAAATTTTCATTTTAAGCTATTTTTAAGGATGGATTTTTGATTTTTCTGAAAACATTTTAATGCTTTTTATTCATGGAAAACAAAGTTTTGACTTTTAATCCATGTTTAGCATGCCAATCCTAGAGATCAAGCTTTCAAAGGTAGATGTGTCTAAAGCTTTTGTCAACACATCTGCCAACTGATCCTTAGTTGGAACATGATGCATAGAAATCAAACCTTTTTCATAGCTATCCCTCATAAAGTGATGTCTGATGTCAATGTGTTTGGTGTTCGATTGGGAGACTGGACTTTCAATGATGTTATCAGCTGCTTGACTATCTAACATTAGAGGAGTCTTTAGAGCAGTTACACCAAAAATCCAGCAATTGATTTTGAAGCCACAAAAGTTGGGCTGTACAGCTTGCAGCAGCAATGTATTCAGCTTCAACAGTGGATGTGGAAACAACTGCTTGCTTTTTGCTTTGCCAAGATACTAAGCAATTGCCTAGAAATTGACACCATCCTGATGTGGACTTCCTTGTGGTGTAACATCCAGCAAAATCACTATCTGAAAAACCTGAAAGCTTGATATTTCCATTAGCAGGATACCAGATACCAAATATGGGAACACCTTTTATGTATCTGAATATTCTTTTTATAGCAATGAGATTAGACTTCCTAGGTGCTGACTAGGATCTTGCACAAACGCATGTTGCAAACCTGATGTCTTGCCTAGATGCAGTTAGGTACAATAAAGACCCAATCATGCTTCTATACAATGTTTGATCAACCAAGTCATCTTTTTCATCAGTAATGACAAGCTTTGTGGTTTCCATGGGTGTACTACATGGTTTACAATCATTCATCTCAAATTTTGTTAAAAGTTCTTTTACATATTTGCTTTGATGAATGAATGTTCCATTTTGTAATTGCTTAACTTGGAGACCAAGAAAGCATTGGAGTTCACCAATGGCACTCATCTCAAACTCAGTTGTCATGATTTTTCTAAACTCTTCACACATGGAGGTACATGTGGATCCAAAGATGATGTCACCAACATAAATTTGGACAATCATCAAATCTTTTCCTTTCCATTTTAAAAACAATGTTTTGTCAATTTTACCTCTTGTAAAGCCTATGGAAATACGAAAAGTGGAAAAAGTTTCATACCAGGCTCTAGGTGCTTGTTCCAAGCCATACAAAGCTTTGTTGAGCTTGTAGACATGATCAAGATAAACGGCATCTTCAAAACCAGCAGGTTGGCAAACATATACCCCTTCCTGAATCTTTCCATACAAGAATGCATATTTGATATCCATCTGGTACACCTTGATGTTGTGGTTGACAGCAAAGGCTAAGAACAATCTGATGGCCTCAAGTCTTACCACAGGAGCAAAGGTTTCATCATAATCTATACCCTCTTCTTGTCTAAAGCCTTGAACCACTAACCTGGATTTGTTTTTGACAACAATGCCCCTTTCATCAGTTTTGTTTTTGAAGACCCACTTTGTTCCAATTGGATATACATCCTTTGGCAGTGGCACACGTTCCCATACTTGTTGTCTTTTAAACTGTTGGAGCTCATCTTGCATAGGTTCTACCCAACTGTTATCTTTCAGTGCCTCTTGGTACTTGACTGGTTGGATGAGTGATAGAAAGCCAGCAAAAAGACAGATGTTTTGGGATTGACTTCTTGTGAGAACCCCTCACTGATGTTGCCAATATTTTTTTCTGGTGGATGAGATTTAAGGAAGATTAGACCCCTTTTGTATGGAACAATGGCATTGAGAGGTGAAGGCTGCAGATGTGAATCATCTGAGCTAACATCTGTTGGCAATTTTGAAGAGCCAACATCTGTTGGAGATGGAGGTGGAGGAATAAGAGGAATGGGCGTGGCACAATGTTGGATTTTATCCAGAGATGATGGACTTCTATCAACAAAGGTTGGACTTGATGAAGTGGCAGAGGTTTGATCAACAACTGTTGATACAGCAGTGGCAGAGTTTTGGCAGCTGTTTTGAACATCTGCTTCTCTGGTGATGGAAGTGACTTTGTATTCTGGGATCACAATGTCAATTCCATGATCTTGAGAGAAAGATTGTAGTGTCCCTGCAGGGTTAGTCTTGACAGACACATCTTCAAATGTAAATTTATCAAGGTCAAACAGTTCAACAGGATTAGCTGGGATTTTTAATGAAGAAAGTCCATTGAACTTTACATTCAAAGTCTTTTCCACACACCTAGTCCTTGTGTTAAACACTTTGTAGGCCTTGGCAGTGGTTGAGTATCCCAGAAAATAACCACAATCTACTATGTTTGTTGGTTTAGACTTGAGTTTCCCTGTGGATTGACTCTGACCCTAACACCTTTTCTTTTTTATTTGTTATCAGAGAATATATCACCTTTTAAAAAAAAATTAGAAGGGCTCTACATCCTGTCAAGAGCATTCAGCCTCCACTATCTAAAACAAGTAAAAGCTCAAAAAGTATATCACCCTCTACATAAAAAAGTGAGAAGGGTTATACATCCTGTTATGTACATGAAGCCTCTACTATCTAAAAACAAGTAAAAGCTCCCTGATGTTTGTAATCAAAAAGTTTTTTAGTGAGTGTCCAAAGCCAAAATGTGTCAAACCTCAACCGATGGCGGAATCATCGGGGCGCGGCACTGAGCGAAACAGATTGTCCATGAGTATCCATAACGACTATTAATTACCAGATACTTAAAACGTCATGTCCCATACCATAACATATCCAAATAAAACAGTTATTACAGATAATTGTCTCACAAACAAGTACTAATCCGATAACTCAGATTTCAAATAGACATTTTATTTGTTTGTTTCTAGACTCTTTCCTAGCCTCGATTTCATCACACAGCAAACCAAGCATCCTAGCATCTTAAGCACCTGTTACATACATTAAAGTAAAAGTCAATACACATAGTGTAAAGGTGAGCATACAAGTTTAATAGATATAATAGAGTTCGAATATTGTTTACGCATAACCAACACGTACAACGTGTGATGTGAAGCAGTAAGTTATCGACAAAGATCCTATCAATACCAATGACTGCGGGTTGACTGCGTAAGGCAGTTCGTAACACATTTTCACCACTGTGAACATGCGAGTAATGGTCCTTAACAACCCCTGAGTGAACAGGTGCTGAGTCCAAACTATAGTACTATCGTTGCTAAGGCAGGTAGACAGCAATCTATGTGTAAACATAACAAACAAGCATTCATCGAGTCACATATAACATGCAGTAGTGGTTAGCGTTAAAGTATTGCGTAGTGTGTTTCATGTGATTTAGAAAAAGTAACGTACGTAACACCCAAAAGTGCGTAAAGCAAAAAGGGTTCGAGTATACTCAGTGCGATGAAGGCTAATGGATTGAAGGGAGCGTAAGGGCGAGTTTAGCCTGATCAGAACAATAGTATAAGCGATAAGTGGCGCGTAAAATGATGCAAAGTGAACGAGTGACGAGTGGTCATCCGGCCGGATGGCTATCTGAACGGATGGCCATTCGATCGGATGTCAATTCGCTCGGATGGTCATCCGTTCGGATGGCCATTCGATCGGACTGACTCCTCGTTTGGGATGGATGTGTTTGTGTATGATGGTTTGTCTTTTGAAGTTTTCGTTGTAGCATTTTGAAAATAGAGAAGTATCTCTACCCTTTAGGTTGGTCGATCGAACGGCGGTTCGATCGGGCGGCGATCTGTTCGGTGAGACATTTCTTAGAGAACAAGTTCACAGTAGTTTTATCATCCAATCAGATGGTCTACCGATCGGGCGACAATCCACTAGAACTGGTAATGCATTGAACATATTGAAAATTGTTTAAGTATAAAAATCCTCAAATGTCGTCCGATCGGATTACGGTCCGGCCAGATGACGATCTGATCAGATGGCAATCCGATCGGGCGGCATCCCGTCCCACAACCTGACCGTTCTGAACTTGAGTAATTTGTTAAGTTTTGTAGTTTGCTCGAGGCGGTATGACATCATGTTAAACAATGAAAACTCCGTCAGACTCATGTTACCCGATCGGACAGGAATCACCCCAACCCGATCAGTTAACTGCTCGTGACGGGTGGTTTCATGTTCAACCAGAAGTCGGTCGTCTCGTTGGTAAAATCCAGATCTTACACCAACACATCACTAAGAAGGAGTAGAAGATCAGAACAAGCTCCGATTCTGAATGCATTGAGTGTAAAGGAGTTGAAAGAAAGTTAGAAACCATCTTTCAATCCTTTTCACCACGAATATGTCCAGATCTATGCAAGATCTTCGTTTATTCTTGTGGAAATCCTTCAGATCTAAGTTATTCTTGGTGGAATGAAGCCAAAACATGAAGTTCATAAGAACACCATGATGACATCATCCTAGAACACCTCAAATCCAGTGATTTCACGGTTAAAAGTGAAGGTTGTTCGCAGAAAAAGATGAAGAATCAAGTGTAGATCATAGAAGTATAAGGATTTCGGAAGAAACTTACAAGAATTGGGAGAAATGGAGAGAAAAGTGTGCTTGAGCGTCTGGTTCGGGTGAGGAGCTGTGACATCATATGATGTGATAGGTGGGGGTATTTATAGGGTTTCCAAAAGAGGAAAGTGCACGAGTGTCAAGTGGGTCACCGATCGGATGGTTGTCCAATCGGATGGCTACTCGATCGGGTGACCACTTGATTCGAGTGTTCGGTGCGTTGAGTTTCGTTGTTTCGATTCGCATGTTGAGTGTTGCGATGCGATTCGAGGGAGTGATGCGATAGTATTACCCATTAATCCTAACTACTATATCTAACATACAATCACTATAATTAACTTGCATTTAGTGTTTGCGATAGAGTTGCGATTGTGTTTTGATTGATTACCACAAACATAATATAAATAAACATGCACAAGTAACACATAAGTAGCACACACACGTAAAACTATATCCAGAACGCATAAATTCGATTGGCGAGTGCGATCACGATGCGACAAGCGAATAAGCGATAAAACATGAGATAAATATCGATGAAACCTCGATTATTAACAAGTACTCCACATAATACAACTAATGTGATAAAATAAATAGATTATCTACAAGTCAAAGAAGTCAAAACAGGAGATGAGCAAGGAGTGACAGATCGCAATTAGCTATCTTTTCTCCCTTCGACTTAAATCTTGACTTTGACTTTCAAAACACGGGGTGTTAGCCTCCCCCTCTTAAGGGAATTTCGTCCCGAAATTAGGCCGAAGCCGTAACAAACAACTGCGGGTACTTCGCCTTCATGTCACTTTCAAGTTCCCAAGTGAACTCTGCGCCTCGTTAGCCTTCCCAGCGGACTTTCACAATGGGGATGCGTGAGCGCCTGAGCTGCTTGGTTTGTCGGTCCATGATCTCGACAGGCTTTTCCACGAAGTGTAATGTTTCGTTCACTTGTAGATCCTCGAGTGGAACGTAAAAATCATGCTCAGCCAAACACTTTATGAGGTTCGAGACGTGGAAAGTCGGGTGGACGTTGCTAAGTTCCTCCGGTAGTTCGAGTCTGTAGTCCACTTTTCCGATCCTTTCCAGAATCTTAAAGGGTCCAACGTATCGAGGCGCAAGTTTCCCTTTTCTTGCCGAATCTGGCCACACCCTTCTAAGGTGATACCTTTAGGAGTACATGGTCGCCAACGTCAAATTCAAGGGGCTTGCGTCGTCTATCGGCGTAACTTTTCTGACGACTCCGAGCTTTCAACATGTTGTCCCGAATCTGGAGGATTTTGTCAGTCGTTTCTTGCAATAGCTCAGGACCGGTTAATTGCGAGTGCCCGATATCGTGCCATACAATAGGCGATCGACATCTTCTTCCATACAATGCCTCAAATGGTGCCATTTGAATGCTGGAATGATAACTGTTATTGTACGAGAATTCGATTAAAGGTAAGTATGCGTCCCAACTACCACCGAAATCTATGACACACGAACGGAGCATGTCTTCAAGGGTACGAATCGTTCTTTCAGTCTGATCGTCGGTTTGGGGATGGAAAGCGGTACTTAGATTGAGCGTAGTACCGAGAGCTGATTGAAATGTTTCCCAAAGACGCGAGGTAAACCGACCATCGCGGTCAGAGATGATGTCGCAAGGCATCCCATGTCGACAAATGATCTCATTGGTGTAGATTCGGGTTAATTTTTCTACCTTATAGTCTTCTCATATCGGCAGGAAGTGAGCAGATTTAGTCAAGCGGTCGGCGACAGCCCAGATGCTGTCGTGACTTGATGGCGTGCGCGGAAGTTTAGTTATGAAGTCCATAGCTATACTCTCCCATTTCCATACAGGAATCTCGGGTTGGACAAGTAAGCTAGAGGGTCTTTGGTGCTCGACCTTGACTTTCGAGAAAGTCAGGCACTTCGAAACATAGAGGGCGATATCTCTCTTCATGCCCGGCCACCAGTACTTGTAGCGAAGGTCCTGGTACATTTTATCGGCACCAGGATGAATAGAATATCGGGATTTGTGGGCTTCATCTATTAGGATCTTTCGTAAATTGGTCCGTTTAGGGATCCAAATTCGGTCCAGATAATGGAATATCCCATTCGACTTATTCTTTAGCTGGGCTCCAACGTTGAGAATCCTTTCCTTCTTCAAAGTGCGTTCGGTAAAACAGGCATGTTGGGCTTCATGGATGAGGGTTTCGAGATCATGTTGGGCTTGAACATTACGGGCACTGTGCAAATAGCTCCGTCTGCTGAGAGCGTCGGCAACGACATTTGCTTTGCCAGGATGGTAACGAATCTCACAGTCATAATCAGTGAGAAGTTCAACCCATCGGTGTTGGCACATATTAAGTTCCTTTTGGCTGAGGATATGTTGTAGGCTCCTATGATCTGTGAAGATCGTACACTTGGTACCATACAGGTAGTGTCGCCAAATCTTCAGCGCAAAAACAACTGCACCTAGCTCGAGATCGTGGGTTGTGTAGTTCTTCTAGTGGATCTTGAGCTGACGAGACGCGTAAGCAATAACCTTGTCTCGTTGCATGAGAACACAACCAAGACCAAGTTTCGAGGCATCGCAATAGACTATAAAGTCACCGTTTCCGTCAGGTAGAGCAAGAATGGGAGCATTGCAAAGCATATGCTTGAGGGATTGAAAAGCAGTCTCTTGTTCAGTTCCCCAACAAAAGGCTTGTCTTTGTGCGTGAGAGAAGTGAGTGGCATGGCGATTTTAGAGGATCCTTCGATAAATCGGCGATAATAGCCCGCCAATCCGAGAAAAGAATGGACTTCAGACGGGTTCTTAGGTGTAACCCAACTCTTGACAGCTTCGATCTTCGCGGGGTCGACATGAATACCTTGACTATTGACAATGTGACCGAGGAATTGAACCTCCTCCAGCCAGAATTCACACTTGGAGAACTTGGCATAGAGTCGATTCCCTTGGAGTAGCTCGAGAACCAAACGTAGGTGTTGTGCATGTTCGGTTTTCGACTTGGAATAGATCAGGATATCATCAATGAACACGATGACGAAGCGGTCGAGAAAAGGTTTACACACGCGATTCATCAGATCCATGAAAACCGTGGGTGCGTTAGTTAGACCAAAAGGCATAACAACGAACTCATAGTGGCCGTAACGAGTGCGAAAAGCGGTTTTGGGTATATCCTCCTCTTGAATGCGTAATTGGTGATAGCCTGAGCGTAGATCGATCTTGGAAAAACACGTAGCACCTTGTAACTGGTCAAACAAATCATCAATGTGGGGCAGGGGATAGCGATTCTTGATTGTCAGCTTATTTAACTCCCTATAGTCGATGCACATCCGGAACAACCCATCCTTCTTTTTGACGAAAAGGACTGGTGCGCCCCAAGGAGAGGTGCTAGGGAGAATGAAGCCTTTGTCAAGTAGTTCCTAGAGTTGACTCGATAGTTCGCGCATTTTGGACGGAGCGAGTCGATAAGGAGCTCTAGCAACAGGATTTGCTTCAGGAATGAGGTCGATGCGGAAGTCGATATCACGACTCGGAGGCAGTCCAGGGAGATCGTTAGGAAATATGTTGGGAAATTCACGGACAACGGGGACCTGGTCCACCTCCTTAACTTCCTTTTTCTCCGTTACTACGATGTGAGCCAAGAAAGCTTGGTATTCCTTGCGGAGATACTTGCTAGCTTGGACACATGACATGAGTTGTAATCTTTTCGAAGCGACTTCTCCATAAACACATAACTAATCACCATTAGGGAGCGAGAATCGAATCATCTTGTCGAAGCAAATAACTTCAGCATGGTTTTCATGAAGAAAATCCATGCCTACTATGACATCAAAGCTATCGAGCTGCATCAGAATAAGGTCGATAGGGAAGATGTGATTGTTAAGCTCGAGAGTACAATCACGAAGAACAGAATTGATAGCGACGGTTCTTCCAGTGGCAACTTCGACATCGAATGTCGAGGGGAGATGGGTGCGCTTACGATTAAGGAGCTTTTCGAACTCAAACGATACAAAACAGTTATCGGCTCCAGTATCAAACAAACATGAAGCATAAATACCATTCATAAGGAACGTACCATTGACCACGTTGTTGTCAGCCTGAGCCTAGCGCACATTAATGTTGAAAGTTCGAGCGCGAGCTGCTTGTTGCTGTTGTTGTTGAGGTTGTTGCTGAGGCTGTTGCTGAGCTGCTGCTGTTGTGGCTCTTCCTTCACCACTCGATTCGGTCACATGTTTGCGAAGTGGTTGGGATCACCACACGCAAAGCAGACTCTAGCATTGATCGCGAGTACCTAAGCCGCTTGTTGGCCTTGAGGAGCAGGGAGTAGAGCTTGATGAGCAGTAGCTGGAGCTGGAGCCTGGCAAGGACCTGTGCGGCAGTTGGCGGTGAAATGGTCGTACATGTTGCAATGCACACAAAATCTGCAGGTGATTCCCACTGGGTGGTGATAAGTACAAGTAGGACATGCCGGGTGAGGACCAGTGTACGCACGCTTTGCTGGCGGTGCGTTGGTAACCGGGGCCACTACTTAGCGGTATTGCTGCTGTTGTTGAGCTGGAACTGATTGGAGCGGGGCACCAGTGGTGACCGCACAGTTCTTGTTGCTGGAGTTGCTGTTGTTCTTCCTCTTGCGACGTAGAGCCTTTGCAGACTGAGGAGTGGCGTCGGTCTCAGCGGTTGGTGCAGTGGTAGCTTGATGCAAATTCTTGGTGGCTTTATCCCAGTAGCCAGACTTGACTCGCTTGTCGTTTATCTCAGCGGCAAGCAGGTAAGTTTCCTCGATTGTTGCTGGTTTTGAAGCTTGCACAAAATCTGCGACACAATCTGGCAGAGCTCGGATATACTTCTTGATCGTCACATCAGAAGTCTTAACTTGATCAGGACAAATTATGCTAAGCTGTTTGAAGCGAGCAGATAAAGCAGCATTGTCACCATCCTTCTGCTTGATATGCCAGAATTCGTCCTCCAACTTTTGGCGCTCGTGGGGAGGGCAGAACTCTTCCAACATGACGTCCTTCAACTCATCCCACATCAAACCGTAAACTGCATCATTTCCGCGTTTGTTTCTCTCGGTCGTCCACCAATCTAAAGCTCGGGATTGGAATACGCCGGTTGTGTTGGGAGTGCAGAGATCATCGGGATAGCCACTCTGGCGCAGGGTGACCTCGATCGAATCAAACCATTGAAACAAAGCCGTAGGGTCATCTTCGCCAGTAAATTCTTTCGGTCCGCAAGCTTTGAATTGCTTGAAGCTAAAAGCAGCTTTGGGAGTTTCAGTCCTGGATTCTTCAGAAGACTTGCTAGCATTCTAGTGTAGGTCGCTAACGATCTGAGGAATAACTTTCGCAATCAGTTTAGCGACGAGAGCAGCTAGTCGTTTGTCTTTCTGGTTTCGGCGGGCAGTTCGAGAGTGACAAGATCCAGATGACGACATTGTCTGCAACAGACATCATCATAGGACTCAGACACAATATAATCGATTCTCACCTCACACGCCTAACATTACTAAAGCTCAGGATCACGATCATGTATCACATAAACACACAGGCATATAAACACGGAATCATATATAAGCACATAAGCACGTAAGGCATAGTAACACAAGAGGCAGTCAGAATACAGAAACCTATCATTCAAGGTTCGCGTGCGATATAGGGAGTAGCATAGTGAGTAGTATAGCATAAATAATATCATAGCATGCGATCATCCACAAGTAAGAACGATTTGTTAGCAGTGTGTAATGTGTTGTGTGTGTCGAGCGGAAACAAAAGGCGTTAAATCAAAACCAGTAGTACCTCCATACGCTAACATATAAGCATATAAAGCCACATAAAACACATACAATCCACATAAAATCGGAAAATATCAGAGTCAGCAGTTGCGGGCTTAGAATCGAAACATATAAAATCAGTGATTGCGAGCTTGAGATTGTCTAAGGCTAAATAGACATTGGCTACCCAAGGTGGTTCGACTATTCACAAGAACCTACAGTGCACACTTTGGCCTTCTAGACTGTGCTCTTGCCTCGATTTCAGGCGATCGGCACACATCCTTTCAGTTACAGTGTGACTACCAGTCGTTGGAATCCGTCGAGACTTTGGTGAAAGTTTTGTTAAAACAAAATAGAGCACGGAACAAGTCATCAAGATTCGGGTTTCACCCCTGACTTAATAACTTTGTTCATGTTTTGATAGAATAGAGAGAAAATTTGCGTCGAAGTACGAATTTCACTCCTGATTCAGCGCAATTTTCCTGTTTGTAAATAAAAATGCGGATCGAACAAGTGATTTAGTCGAGAGTTTGCGGTTTTCACACCTAATCTCAACCTAATCACTCGTTCATTTTCGAGAATTTTGAGCGCAGTGATAGTGTAGCGTAAGCGAGAATAACGAGAAATAACATGTAAGCTCGTACAATAACCTCTGCAGGGTATGCACAAGTCGGTATGTTGGTACTTAACTATAGACTAGGTCGTTTCTAAGACATCGGCCTGGACTAGGTCGAATCTTGCCTAATTCCCTATAGTTATGGCTCTGATACCAATCTGTCACACCCCAACCGATGGCGGAATCATCAGGATGCGGCACTGAGCGAAACAGATTGTCCATGAGTATCCATAACGACTATTAATTACCAGATACTTAAAACGTCATGTCCCATACCATAACATATCCAAATAAAACAGTTATTACAGATAAATGTCTCACAAACAAGTACTGATTCGACAACTCAGATTTCAAATAGACATTTTATTTGTTTGTTTCTAGACTCTTTCCTAGCCTCGATTTCATCACACAGCAAACCAAGCATCCTAGCATCTTAAGCACCTGTTACATACGTTAAAGTTAAAGTCAATACACATAGTGTAAAGGTGAGCATACAAGTTTAATAGATATAATAGATTTCGAATATTGTTTACGCATAACCAACACGTACAACGTGTGATGTGAAGCAGTAAGTTATCGAAAAAGATCCTATCAATACCAATGACTGCGGGTTGACTGCGTAAGGCAGTTCGTAACACATTTTCACCACTGTGAACATGCGTGTAATGGTCCTTAACAACCCCTGAGTGAACAGGTGCTGAGTCCAAACTATAGTACTATCGTTGCTAAGGCAGGTAGACAGCAATCTATGTGTAAACATAACAAACAAGCATTCATCGAGTCACGTATAACATGCAGTAGCGGTTAGCGTTAAAGTATTGCATAGTGTGTTTGAGGTGATTTAGAATAAGTAACATACGTAACACCCAAAAGTGCGTAAAGCAAAAAGGGTTTGAGTATACTCACTACGATGAAGGCTAATGGATTGAAGGGAGTGCTAGGGCGAGTTTAAACTGATCAGAACGATAATATAAGCGATAAGCGGCGCGTAAAACGATTCAAAGTGAACGAGTGACGAGTGGTCATCCGGCCAGATGTCTATCTGAACGGATGGTCATTCAATCGGATGTCAATCCACTCAGATGGTCATCCGTTCAGATGGCCATTCGGTCGGACTGACTCCTCGTTTGGGATGGATGTGTTTGTGTAGGATGGTTTGTCTTTTGAAGTTTTCGTTGTATCATTTTGAAAATAGAGAAGTATCTCTACCTTTCAGGACGGTCGATCAAACGGCGGTTCAATCGGGCGGCGATCCATTCGGTGAGACATTTCTTCAGTTTTATCATCCAATCAGATGGTCTACCGATCGGGTGACAATCCGCTAGAACTGGTAATGCATTGAACATGTTGAAAATTGTTTAAGTATAAAAATCCTCAAATGTCGTCCGATCGGATTGCAGTCCGGCCGGATGACGATCCGATCGGGCGGCTTCCCGTCCCACAACCTGACCGTTCTGAACTTGAGTAATTTTTTAAGTTTTGTAGTTTGCTCGAGGCGGTATGACTTCATGTTAAACAATGGAAACTTCGTCAGACTCCTGTTACCCGATCGGACGGGAATCACCCCAACCCGATCAGTTAACTACTCGTGACAGATGGTTTCATGTTCAACAAGAAGTCGGTCGTCTTGTTGGTAAAATCCAGATCTTGCACCAACACATCACTAAGAAGAAGTAGAAGATCAGAACAAGCTCCGATTCTGAATGCATTGAGTGTAAAGGAGTTGAAAGAAAGTTAGAAACCATCTTTCAATCCTTTTCACCACGAATATGTCCAGATCTATGCAAGATCTTCATTTATTCATGTGGAAATCCTTCAGATCTAAGCTGTTCTTGGTGGAATGAAGCCAAAACATGAAGTTCATAAGAACACCATGATGACATAATCCTAGAACACCTCAAATCCAGTGATTTCACGGTTAAAAGTGAAGGTTGTTCGGTGAAAAAGATGAAGAATCAAGTGTAGATCATAGAAGTACAAGGATTTCGGAAGAAACTTACAAGAATTGGGAGAAAACAAGAGAAAAGTGTGCTTGAGCTTCTAGTTCGGTTGAGGAGCTGTGACATCAAATGATGTGACAGGTGGGGGTATTTATAGGGTTTCCAAAAGAGGAAAGTGCACGAGTGTCGAGTGGGTCACCGATCGGATGGCTGTCCGATCGGATGGCAATCCGATCGGATGGCTACTCGATCGGGTGACCACTTGATCCGAGTGTTCGGCGCGTTGAGTTTCGTCGTTTCGATTCGCGTGTTGAGCGTTGCGATGCGATTCGAGGGAGCGATGCGATAGTATTACCCATTAATCCTAACTACTATATCTGATATACAATCACTATAATTAACTTGCGTTTAGCGTTTGCGATTCGATTGCGATAGAGTTGCGATTGTGTTTCAATTGATTACCACAAACATAATATAAATAAACATGCACAAGTAACACATAAGTAGCACACACATGTAAAACTATATCCAGAACGCATAAATTCGATTGGCGAGTGCGATCGCGATGCAACAAGTGAATAAGCGATAAAACATACGATAAATATCGATTAAACGTCGATTATTAACAAGTACTCCACATAATACAACTAATGCGATAAAATAAATAGATTATCTACAAGTAAAAGAAGTCAAAACAAGAGATGAGCAAGGAGTGACAGATCGCAATTAGCAATCTTTTCTCCCTTCGACTTAAATCTTGACTTTGACTTTGACTTTCGAAACACGGGGTGTTATAAATGGCTTTGGATGGAGTCACAGATATTTCAGTCTTAAGTTCAGGAAAACTATCAGTGGTTTGGAGCAGATTTTCAAAAAACATCTGTTGTAGACCATTTCCTGTCAAATGATTGTAATCATGAGAATGCTTGTTCACTTTTGGTTTTGAAGGTCTTTTGTAGATCTTATTAGCATGTGATATCTTTTGAAAAATTTGTTGCCCAAATTCTCTTTGAAAATTATTAAAAGGTGATGCATCTGTTATCTGAACCTCTCTAGAAACAGAGGTTGCACTCAGCTGTAAGGTAACAGATGTTTGAACAAGGATGAAGGTCTGTTTAGCGTTCCTTTTGTAGTACTAACCTGTGGACTCTCAAGTGTTTTTGATTTATAATCTTTTCTTTTGACTTCAAAATTTTGAGATAAACACACTTTTGAGTTTTGTGATTTTTCTTCTTCCCTTTTATAACCCTTTTATCAACAGATGTTGTAGCAATTACTGGAGGGTCTTTTAAGGGAAAGATAATCAATCCAGAATCATTTACAACAATGTTTTGAGAAACATGGTCATTTTTGCAAGTGCTTATGCTAAATTTCACATTAGTTTTGATATGGTTTTCTAACATCAACTCATAACCTTTGCAAGGTTCTACCCATTTCTCACAAGTGATTTGGGTAGACTCAGTCTCCTTTTTACAACACTTGTATTTTTCTATCATTGTTTAGAGTTGATCCTTGGTTATGTTTGATTTATGTTTGAGACTGCTGATTTTTATTTCCTTTTCAAACAAATTTGATTTTAACCCTGTTAAAAGTTTTCAAACTGTTCTTCAACATTTAAGATCTGGTTCCTAAGGTTTTTATTCATCTCTTTGATGTTAGCAAAGGCATAATGCAGTTATCTGAACATAATTTTTTGAGGACTTGAGATGATACCTTAGAAGCAGCCATCATGGCACCATCACAAACACTGGAATCACATGGAACAGGGTACCAGTGTTATGCAGATCGTGTGTGTTTTGAGACATTTTGGTTGTTTTACAAAGCTTCGTTTAAACTACTTTGAACGTGATTAAACTTTTAACTCTGTTTTTCAACTTCCTATGAAGAAACGATATCAATGAATTAAGCTGATCTTTTATATCAAGTTGATTGTTAAATCGAATATGATTGACCTATGCTCTGATACCAAATGTTAGGATCTGAGTTTCAATTGTTTGTGAATGTTTAAGATGTATAATGGAAGATGATAAAAAGATGGAATTAATTGCAGCGGAATGAAGATAAACTTTATATCACAAACAATGAGAAGTATAGAAGGGGCCAGGGGGGCACCCGACCCCCTGAACTTTTTGCTCAATAGTGTTATATATGAAGTTTTCGTATAGAAATTTTTTGGGTATATACGTTTTTGACCCCCCGTCATTCGGGTCAAGCTTTGCCATTGCTTTCATCATGAATACTTTGTACTGAATTATTGAATATTACAACGATTCACGTATGCATGAATACAAACTGCCCCTCGGCCTTATATCACTCAGTTTGTTCGTACAAAATGTCAAGTGTGTGAAGTGACAAATAGAACAATACATGCACTGTTCTATTTATAGTACAATGCAAACCACTGTGGAATCTATGCTTACGTCACCTAGACAATGACATCTAACAACTATAACAACCTCTAACATCTGCTACAAATAAAACACTATTACATTCAAAACACTGTTGTCTATCATCAATTGATTCAATCATCTGATGAGCCTTTCCTCTGTTGAGCCTCATCAGACTTTGTCTTCTTATTCAAAGGATGACCAGACCTTTGCTTCTAGCAGACTTTAGTCTTCATCAGCGGTTTACTTTGGCAGACCTTGTGAACAAACATACTTTAGCTTGTAGCAGACCTTTGGTATCAGGAGTTGTTGCAGTTGTTTGATGCTTTTGCCATTATGAGGAGAATGAATCAAAGCACTGTTATGAAGGATCAGTTGATTGTAGAATATTTTGGCTTTCAATCATCTGTTCGTTTTTGGTGGGATCCACATGAGCCAACAAATGTAATAACTTTGTTATTTGAACTTACATGTTAATTTGGTTCCTAATGAATGATTGAACTAGTTGAGTTGAGATAAACTCGTAGAATTTAGCAAACTAAGCTAATTAAATAGTTTGAAAATAAGGCTCACTAAATGTTTGATAAAATGCCTAAGGTGGTTTTTGTTTTTTTTAAAGATCTACGCAAGCGCTTTTGTCTGCGCCACGCAGACCACGCGCATACATTGCCATCTGTAGACTGTTTGTTTTTTCGAAGACGTTTCATTAAAAAAACGTCTGCGCGAACTCTTCTTGGTGCAGACTTGGCCCAACCACTTCTAAGATCTTCTAAGGTTTGTAGAGGGTTAAACACTACCACCCACCACCACCCACCGTCCATGTCCACCACCCATCACTCGGTAATTAAGACAAAGGCCAATTAGTGCATGTACTCCCTTGTCTTTCGGCTATCAACGCCACCACATGATGCATGATTAACCATCTCCCTCTTTTAACATTATTTTCACGAAATTAGTAAAATAACGTTAAAATTAGTGCACTTTCACTTTTGCCCCCCGAGCGCCTACACACACACACACACACATATATATATATATGTAGGATCGTTTTCAGACCCGAATGAGTCGATCAAAAGAGTTTATCTCTACACGAAAGGCGGAAACAGACTTGTAGAGGTCAATTTAGCAAGATTTACACTTTAAACTGTTGTATGATTGATTTAATAACACTTTACAACCTAACAACACTTCGGCAGCACTTCGTTGTACAAACCGGAAAGTTTCAAATGAACTAGACATGAGAGATATATATAGGATGAGTGATTTCGTTTGAAAGTGGCATGGTGCCTTTCAAACGAAATTAAACAATGTAATTTCGTTTGAAAGTGTCACATGTCATGTTCAAACGAAATTAGCTCAATCACACATAAATCCTATCCTGTTTCTCGTACAACGCGTCCTGATCTAACAAATGTAATGTAAGACTCGATACAAGACGAAATCGACAGACGCATGCACCAACAGACTCCCCCTCGAATGTTGACGAGTCTTCAGTGTCGAGTCTTCGCATCTTCAGTCTTTATCAGTCCTCTCAAACTCTTTGAAGAATCTGATGCTGTAAGCATTCTCAAATCTATATCTTCTCTTTTCATCACCTAATCTCCCTCTCGAATGTTGATCTTCCAGGATCAGAGTCTGGCTCTCGAGCTTTTTAATTCTCTTGATCAGATCTCTTGATTCCTTAAGTTCATCAGCATCAGCAATTCCAGAATCGCAACCTGGCTCACACTTTCCACCGAGTTCTCAGGTATTGAAACCTGGTTCTCTATCCATAGGTTTAGAATCGATTCCTGGCTCTAATCTGCACAAAAACTCTACCCAAAAATAAACTTCTGATAATCACTTGTAGAGCAATCTTAGAATAATTCAACCTTTATAGTCACTGATGAACCACTTGCAAGAATATCGTTCTCCTTTCAAAAAAAAATTCTCATTTAAACACAGACTCTCTCTCACTAACTGTTCAAAACTCTCCCAAACCAATTGTCATCATGTTTATCACTTGGAATTTTGAAAATCAGCTCTTCAACACCAGTTGTCGAAAATCTTTTTGTATTTTTCAAAATTTAGGCTAAAACACACTAAAATCTTTTTGGATTTTTGAATATAAATGAAATTAAATTTTGTAAAGAACTATTTACAAACAATATTTTTGTGAGTTTGTGTAAGAGGATCATATCAGTTTATGAGACAAATCACCAACACCGTTAAGCTTTAAACATTTTAAGTTCTAAACGATTCACTTAGATTGTTAGTATACTGATCCACTTAAATTCTCACACAAAGTTCAACTGCTTTGAGATACGAGATTAATATTTTAGATACTTAAACTTAATCGCGTGTCCCACCTCAGAATATACTCCCGTATCCAGATCCCAATATTCAGTCTTATAGGTGAGTATACCACAGATGATATATGTAAGGGGTTAAATTGCGAGGGCCGTGAGAGCTCAGGTCAGAACTTCCGTTCAGCAAAGAGATGACGGCTTCGACTTTTGGTGTGTCCCCTTTAGAGGATCTTTTGTTTCAACAACACATGATTAGCATTTTGCAATGTTTCATCATTTTTTATGCTGAGGGGAGGCTATATTTCAAGCAAGCGTAAAGTATTCTCCAGGGACTAGGCTATTGCTCTCGCAAAATCAGAAGTCCCGGGATAATACCCCAGATATCACTGAGCATAAAGACCTAGTATCTCAGAATGAGGGACCTTTCAAACAAGATTTCGGGGGTTACCCATATATCCGAGAGATGTTTCCCCACGATATAAGCAAGTTTTGAAATTTAGGTTTATATCTCGTCACAATCTACTAAATGTGTAAAAACCTACTAGCACATCATCAGTGAGACCGTTTATCACATTTTGACCTTCCAATTCTTTAGCATGTTGTGATAGTCCACTGATGTACTATCATTTCCTCTTTTACACAACAAACTTATTTTTGATTTTATCATGTTTTTGGTTTTTCAAAAATTTCTAATGTTTTTGGATTTTCTAAAATTTCTTATTCCCCCTAAAATGCAAACACATTAAAGGAAATTTTAAAACTAACTGTACAATTAACATGACAACCGATATCGAATCACTTCAAATCGCCATCCACTTGGCATAAACAATCAAAACTCCCCCTCACAACAAACTATTTTCCCATTGATTTCAAAACACTTAAGTTTTTTTTAATCACATGGTTTTTCCGGAAAATAAGTTTAGTTGATTTTACCAATTGTAGGAAAATCAGATACAACTTAATGTCCCTAATTTACCACTTATAAGATCACCTCCACAATTTCAACCACATGGCTTACCAATTTCAATACCTCATGTAGGTTGAATTCTCAAGATGCCAATTCCTACTCCTCACTTACAAACCTGGGAGTTCCGGCAAGTCCAGAGACTTATTGTTCGTAGTATGTACCATCCCAGTCACAAACCAGGGATGGTTCAACTTTATCTTTCTTCGTCTTCTTCTCGTAAAACTCCTTCACTCCTTTGACCTTCCTGTCAACCATTTTTCAAAAATATGATAAACTTTGGAATTAAACGCTTTTTCAACATCAAATTCTTTCTTTTCAGAAAAAAAACTGATTTGAAATTTCAACTTTACCAATTTTCTTTTTAAAATTTTCAACCCGAAGTGGTGGAAAATTCACATCATCCATAATCGGTATTGAGTTTTCATTTTTAATCTCAACCTGTGGCTCCTCTGATTTTGTGGAATCAGATTCATCGCCAGAAGATAGCTCCTCTGATTTTGACGAATCAGAATCATTGCAAGAACTATCATCAGACTTCTTAACAACCCATTTTTTATTGTCAAGATTTGCCCTTTTCTTGTAAACCTCTTTGAACATTCACCAACCTCAAATTTTGAATTTTCAAAAACTCTAAACGATTTGGTTGGTGGTTCATTCTCAACCATCTTTTCTTTTAGTTTAGAAACTCCCTGTTTTTTGTTGATTGCCTTTGGACAATTATGGGCAATATGACCAACTACATAGTATTGATAACAGGTTCGAGTCTCCTTTCTCTGAACTGTTTTCTTCATCGTTTCTTCTTGCTTCTTGGCAAGGAATTCTCTGTTCGATTGCTTCCAAAATGGACTCTTCATCTCCTCTTCTGAGCTTGTACCTGAAACAAATACCATCTTTGATTTAAAATCTCGAACATATTTTTCATTTTTATGATTTTCTGGTGGAATAAAACCTAATCCTTTCTTTTTGAAATTACCGTTATGGTTTGGTTTCTTTTGAAAACCTAAACCAGAACTATAACCCTTTTTCTTGTTTTCTCTTTGTTGTACACTTGAGGTGTATTTTTTAGGTTTACCATTACGATTTACATCTTTTATTTCAGAAATATTAATTTCTGTTAGTTTGAAAACCTTTTTGATCATATCAGGCTTAACACCTCTTATTGGAAATTCCTCATCAGAATATAATTTGTCGGAATCATTCAATGTATATGCTACTTTAAATGTTTCGTCATTCAAATTAGATTTTGAAAGAAGAAATTCTTTATTGTACACCCTTTTAACTGATGATTTTGGGCTGTTGATTGTCGAACTCAAACTTTCAGAACCAGACTTTGACTCTGACTCTGACTTTGACTCTGAGTTTGACTCCAACTTTGACTCCTCAGTTTCATCTTTATCCAACACCTGATCGACCACTTTCTTTATTAACTCGGACTCATGATCAATGTCAGACGATGTAAACGTCACATCAATATTTTCTGGCAAGTTAACCGAAGACTCCGACTCCCACTGCAAATTTGTTGCCTTTTCGACTCTTTCTGAATTTGGATTTCTTGGAGAATATGAATTTTCAAGCGGGGGTGGACACTTGTTGTAACTGAAACCTTGTTTCTTACCAGATGTCTTTTCTTTGGTATCCTTCTTCTTTTCTTTCTTCATAGGAGTCTTTTCTTCAGAAACTTTCTGTTCTTCAGTTACTTCATCATCTTCAAATGCTTTCATGCCTTCAACAGTTGGATAAATCCTGTCAATGACATAAGAAGTACATGAGTAACTTTTCAACAAACGATTTACTCTTTTAGTTTCAATTCTTTGTGTTTCAAGTTTCTGCTCTAACACAGCACACTTCTCGATGTAGTTGTTCACCACTTTCTGCTTTATCATGAAAGCTCCCTGAAGTGTCTTCATAGCCGTTGCTTGTTCTTCACTTGATTGATTATACTGATTCATGGTCTTGTTCAAAACATCGTAAGATTCCTTCAATTGATTTATGTTGTTGATCAGTTCACTGTTTTTCTTCTTGAAAATCTCACAATTCTCACAAATCACCGGAATCTTTTTAGCATTATCTTCTTCATCAACCTTGAACTTTGGAATATCTTTCACCTTTTTCTTTATCACTGGAACAGCTTCATCATCACTGCTGACCGGCGTTTTGACCTTTTTCTTTTTCTTTTTCTTTTTAGCTTTATCGTCATCACTGTCACTTTTTGCTATCAATTTCAAATCAGCTTCCAATCTTCTTGCCCAATACTCAGTATCATCATCACTATCCTCTTCAACTCGAACAGCATACGCTTTGTGATTTGAATCTTTGTTTGGAACATAATCATCCCAATTAAAGTTTGCCCAACTAAAACCTTCAGGTAATTTTTCATCATCTTGATTGATTAGGCATGCTTTGTTGTCAGCTGAAATGTATTTGCCCCAACTGAAACCTTCAGTTGGCTTTTGATCATCCTGATTCACCATACAAGCTCTATTTGAAGATTCTTCAATCACTTTTCTTCCATGTGCCACTTGCGGTTCTTGTTGTTGTTGACCAACTTGATGATAGATGGCCTTCCGATAGTAATCATTGTTGTTGTTGAACGGATTTTGAGCTCCACTTGCTTCGCAGTTTTTGCACTCTCTCTTGAAGTGTCCTTTTTCCCTGCAACAAAAACAAGTGACTTTAGATTTATCAAAGCCTAAAGTAGAAATATTAGCTTCACGTAAATCATCTCTTCCTGTGATCTGCTTAAATTTCTCAGCTCATCTCAACACACTAGCCAAACACCATTTAATATCCATTAATTCCATTTCCTCAGCGTCGATTTGATCGAAATCCTCTTTTGTAAGCATTGGATTCCCGATCCGACCTGCAACAAAACTACCATAGGATTCCAACACGGTGCTCAACAAAGACATGTGATTCTTAGCAATTTCTGCTGAATAATCCTCATCATTCTCCAGATTCAGTACAATGTTGCACTATAGCTTCTTTCCATTCTTTGTTACTGAAATGTACGGATCAAAGGATGGATATGATGAAAAACTTGTGTTAATGTTTGATCCTTTGGAAGAATTTTCAGATGAATTCTTTGCATTGTAAGCAGTCTCTACCTTTGGTGACAAGTTGGTGGATTTATCACTGACTCCACCTTTGTAGTAAAGCCCAATGTCTTGTTCACCATCGAAATCTTTCATTCTCGAGACTTTCCTTTGTTCTATCTCCTGGGCTTCTAACTTCTCAATGAATTTGCTCAAAGTTAAGTCTTTAAACCCTTTCTTGTTCCTCAACATCATGAGATATGTACCCCACTTTTCATATGGTAAAGCATCAGATAATTTTTCAATCAACTCCTCATTGTCTTTAGATATTTTCAATCTTTTCATGTTTGCCAGCAGATTGCAATATTTTTCAATAATTTGCTTTGTACTCTCATTCTTCAAACCAGTAAACAGATCAAACACTTTCTTCAAAAGCGATTTTTTGTTCTTTACCATTTCTTCACTTCCTTGAAACTTTGATTTTAAAGCTTTCCAAATCGAATAAGAAGTTCCATTATGTTGCAAGAGAACCAAGATATCTTCTTTCAGAGCTTGTTGAAGTAGACTTAGCATCATTTTTTCATCTTTGTATTTCTTTCTATTATCGGCAGTTAGATCTTTAATAGCAATCATCTCCTCGTCATCATTCATCGGTCTAACGTATTTCGTCTCAACATTCTCCCAAGCATCCAAATAATTGGCTTGTACCCAGTTTTCGAACTTTTCTTCCCAACTTTTATACTCCTCGATATTCATGAGTTTTGGAGGTTTCTGCATCGTTCCAGTTTCATTCTCCAACATCGTATTCTGTGCAAGAGTAATTGGTGTAGCGAATGCGTTGTAAAAATCCTCGTCCATGTTTTGATTTTCAAATGTTCACAAATATGCAGCTTCAAACAGAATACAACTCCAAAAAGAATACCCTTTCAACCAAGATGACTAATTTCGTTTGAACCAACACTTGTTCAAACGAAATTGCTGAATCAGTA